>OU744806.1:26953079-27206093 GCA_916614155.1 Mesoligia furuncula | reverse complement strand
CCCACACCACAAACGTGTTTTTTCAGCGTTTTTGCCTTGTGGTACGGAACCCTTCTTGTGCGAGTCCGACTCGCACTGGGCCAGTTTTTTCCTATTCTTTATGTTGTTGGTATTGCAAAAAGGCAGACTTCACTGTTTGGTCGACTGTACAGATAACGTTGAAATGTTTCTCTATTTACGTATATTTGTAATTGAGACACAAATAAAATAAGAACAGAAAAATCTAGAACTTCTATTCTGTATTTATTTTATTTTGTTTCTAATTTTATAAAATTAGAAACAAAATAAAATTAACGTGATTACGTCAACCCGCAGTATACTGCGGGTTGACGTAATCACGTTAACGCCGGCTGACGCTGGATACCAGCGTTATGGCTCTGACTCGCATAGGGTCACGCATTGTGATGAGTAAACCCACGCAAAATGACTATGTTTTACGTGGATGAAACGCATATGTCCCCATTGTTTTATTTTTTGCGTTTGTGTTTTTTTCTTTGCGTCATGTCTTTTCCGCAAATAAGCGTACCTATTTTTATTTTCTTCTTTCTATGAATTAAATAGTAATTGATAAAAAGTTAACCAATCGTTAACAATAAATACAATTTTTAAAAGCTCATACTGACCATAATCAGGATCCTATCATACATAAATCATCAAAAATAAATATGCTGATATTTCTATACTATCAAACCTTATCAAAAATAAAAATAAACCCCAATATTTAACCTAAATTACGGTTTTAACCTTTGCACGCGAGAAGATAATTAATTCGTTGCAAAAGGTTTCGTGGTCTCGATTAGACATGCTCCTATGACCTTGACCTTCTGTAATTATGCCTAAAATTAACACAATATATTTAACTTATTGCAAATATGAGTCTGTCACGACCATGTTTGTTATTGTACGTTTGTTAATGTGAATTTTAAAGTTGTCTATACTCCATCGGTTTTTTCTACAACATAAGGTATCAGGGCGTCTCACAACGATGCCACATGGAAGGAAAGTACCTTGAATATTGTAGATGGAACATTTTACTGAAAGAAGATATTATTTTAATTTAAAAAATAATTTAAACTGCAGTCATAGATTTTTAATAATTACTTGGTTGAACCCGGGAATCGAACCCGCTACACGAGAAAACCGAAACTCAATTCTTTTTTTTTCATCAAACCCGTTACATCATACGTGGGGTGGGGCATCTATGGATAGGTCTTCAAAAATAATATTGAGGTTTCTAATATAGGTTAGGGTAGGTTTTTTCTAGGTTTTTTTTTTTTTTAAACTGAATAGTTTGCGCGAGAGACACTTCCAAAGTGGTAAAATGTGCCCCCCCCCCCCCTGTAACTCCTAAAATAAGAGAATGATAAAACTAAAAAAAATATATGATACATTACCATGTAAACATAAACCTTATGCATAAATCCGGATGTTACGGAACCCTCGGTGCGCGAGTCCGACTCGCTCTTGCCCGGTTTTTAGGGTTCCGTTGCCAAATGGCAAAAAACGGAACCCTTATAGATTCTTCATGTCTGTCTGTCCGTCTGTCTGTCCGTCCGTATGTCACAGCCACTTATCTCCGAAACTATAAGAACTATACTGTTGAAACTTAGTAAGTAGATGTATTCTGTGAACCGCATTAAGATTTTCATACAAAAATAGAAAAAAAACAATAAATTTTGGGGTTCCCCATACTTATCCCCATCTTTTTTTTTTCGTCAAAATCATACGTGTGTGGTATCTATGGATAGGTCTTCAAAAATAATATTGAGGTTTCTAATATCATTTTTTTCTTAACTGAATAGTTTGCGCGAGAGTCCCTTCCAAAGTGGTAAAACGTGTGTGTCCCCCCCCCCCCGTAACTTCTAAAATAAGAAAACGATAAAACTAAAAAAAATATATGATATACAATACCATGTAAACTTCCACCGAAAATTGGTTTGAACGAGATCTAGTAAGTAGTTTTTTTTTAATAAGTCATAAATCGTAAACCGCAATTTACCATTTATTCAATCAACTCAAACATAAACATAAAAAAAAACATTTAATTTCATAAACATAAACCTTATGCATAAACCCGGATGTTACGGAACCCTCGGTGCGCGAGTCCGACTCGCTCTTGCCCGGTTTTTTTTTTACTGTAGTCGATCATATATATATTATTGTTTCTAAAACTTGCGTTTAGGTCCTGTAAGCCCCTTACAGCTTAACTAACAAAAACAAGGAGGGTTGTGTATACGAGTATATGTATGCGTCTGTGTTTTTGAAATACGCCTATGAAATTGTTTGATTGGTCATTGATTTTACCGTTCCAAAATAATGTCTCTAAATAGCACACTCTTTCAGAAATCATCAACAAAAGTTACATTAGTTCCATCGACCAAGAGATGGCGCTGTCATAAAACTGCAATATTCTACACCGCAGTGCACAGTGTTAAAATTCTCTGAAGAATATAGGCCTCGCTGATGAAAATTTAAAAACATAATGATGGTACGGAACCCTCGGTGCGCGAGTCCGACTCGTTGTTGCCCGGTTTTTTAGGATTCCGTTGCCAAATGGCAAAAAACAGAACCCTTATAGATTCGTCATGTCTGTCTGTCTGTCCTTCCGTATGTCACAGCCACTTTTCTCCGAAACTATAAGAACTATACTGTTGAAACTTGGTAAGTAGATGTATTCTGTGAACCGCATTAAGATTTTCACACAAAAATATAAAAAAATAATAAATTTTGGGGTTCCCCATACTTAGAACTGAAACTAAAAATTTTTTTTTTCGTCCAACCCATACGTGTCCTATGGTTAGGTCTTCAAAAATGATATTGAGGTTTTTAATATAATTTTTTTCTAAACTGAATAGTTTGCGCGAGAGACACTTCCAAAGTGTTAAAATGTGTCCCCCCCGTAACTTCTAAAATAAGAGAATGATAAAACTAAAAAAAATATATGATGTACAATACCATGTAAACTTCCACCGAAAATTAGTTTGAACGAGATCTAGTAAGTAGTTTTTTTTAATACGTCATAAATCGTAAACCGCAATTTACATTTTATTCAATCAACTCAAATATAAAAAAAATATAAAAAAACATTTAATTTCATAAACATAAACCTTATTAATAAACCCGGATGTTACGGAACCCTCGGTGCGCGAGTCCGACTCGCTCTTGCCCGGTTTTTTTTAAAGTAGATGAGGTCGGCGTTCCCTATCTGAGTATTCTGAGAAGAAAGGCCGAAACAAACTCGTAGGTCAGGAGAGTCTCTTTTAAAGTCCAGGCAAAATCTTGTTCAGATCATAATTTATATTAAAAAAAAAAAAAAAGCCAAAATCTTGTTCAGATCATAATTTATATTTTTTATATCTTAGTCATAAGTAAGTGGGGAAAATTGCAATATTTTTTGTCTTATATTAATTTTGACATTTAATGACAGCCGGGACCAACCGCTTAACGTGCTTTCCAAGGCACGGAGGGGTCTCGGTATGTAAAGATGGTGACCCATCCACAGACCAACCGCGGCAAGCGTAGCTTAACCTGATCGATCGACCTGTGCGGCTGTTATTATTTAGCCACGGGCTTATATTAATTTTATGTTCCTTTTTATTATTAATCTTAAGTTTAAGAAGTATTTCGCCTTAATTTCTAAATTCTAGTGCCTTTAGTTATTACACTGAAAATAATAAGCAGTAAATAAAAATCTGAACTACTTTAAACAGTTCCATATGAGCCTAACGTTCAAAACAGTATTTTTTACTGATCCGAAAACAGTTTAAGCTTGAGGCAAAATGTTACCGTCATGACAGTAAACTTTAACGTTTTAAGTAGCTAAAAGGTCAAAAAATTTACTGTTTTATTCATTTGGTGATATCGTTCAAACCATTGAATTTTACTTACATTAGAGTAATGGTGGCTTCCCTTTTTTTGTTTGTTGTCTTTTTCAGTAAATAGTTTGTTCAATCATTAAAAGTTACTGTTTTTTCTTTTACTGTTTTACAAATATTTCTTCTTACTGTATAAAGTCGTAAGTCTTAATAAAATCGCTGTAGCAAGAAATTATTTTTTCAGTGTAGTATTGTGTGTTATCAGTCATCACCTATTTCTGAGATTGCTGGTTAATTAACCTGTAATTGGCGACTGTGTAAGTCCTAGGCTATTGTTGCCTAAGTTATAAAATATATATACAAAAGCTAGTATTGTACCTTAGTAAATCACACTAATATTATAAAGGCGAAAGTTTGTCAGTGTGTGTGTGTGTTTATATGTTTGTTACTTCTTCACGCTCAAACGGCTGGATCAATTTTGATAAAATTTGGTATGGAGGTAGCTGACACCGTGGATTAACATATAGGCTACTTTTTATCCCGATATTCCCACGGGATCGACATTTACGCGGGTGCAACCGCGGGGCGCAGCTAGTAAATAAATAAAAATAAAATAGATCCTAAATGAGAATTCATTGGACGGCAGATAATAAACCCGTATTTTCTTTCATACAATACAATTTTCCCGCTCCCATATTTTGTGAACAATACATTTACGCAAATTCTATCATTAATTATCATTAACCGGCAATTGTTTCAAAGCACATTTAACCTTCTCCAAAACACCAGTCATACAGCCTTATTTATAAAAATCTCGCTAATCACTGATTAGCTATGGTTTAGCTTACCATTCATTTTGCTCTAAATAAATGCTTAACTTTTCTTTATTTATAATAACCGGCTTCGTTACTGCAGCGTCTGCGGGGTGCTAAGAATGGCATTCTGAAAGTCATTGCTGCTCGATTTGACTGCCCCATTCAAAAACACTGGGTAAGGGTAGTCAATGGTTTTATATAGTAGGCTACAGATATATTCTAACACGAAGATAAGTACTAACAATACTAACATAATTATAAGCTAATATTGTTGCTAATATACTAACAAAATATGGATTACAATTATCTGAAATAAATTATTCTATTCTATTCTATTCTAATAACGCAATAGTTAGCAGGTGAATAGTAGCAAAACGAAAAAGAGGTGAAATTATGAGTTCGGCACAGATTTTAATCAAAATAGTTGACTAAAAAACGGAATTTTTAGAAAAAACTTGTCAAAACTACGATTTTTTATCTGTCGTGACTTTAGCAGTTAGAAGTCAGAAATTTAATCGAATAATTTGAATTTGAATAAAATAATTTATTATGTTTAAATCCACAAAGATTTAAACATAATAAATTATTTTATTTTTGCGATGGTACTAATGAAAATAATAAGCTCCAATAATTGGAGCAAACAGGAAAACGTATCTCTGAAATTATAATATCTACTTACTGATATAAACTAACCAGTAGCCGATAATATCATGATCTATGTATTTTCATGCCCTTTATGCTTGTTAGCATGAATTTGTTCTTTTAGAAAAGTTAGTGGGTACTTGTGTCTATCGGCATTATATTACTTCCTACTGCTTTTCCGGCATTTCAAAATTTTAACTCTTTGTCGTTTTGGAAATCCAGTAAAAGATTGTCGAAATCCATATTTACGCACTACTCGATATTATGAACAAAATAACCTCGAAGTACCTATTGAATCGATCAGCTGATTCAAATAAAATCCGCCATCTTGCCTCTTAGCATCCTCTTTAGCAGTGCTCTGGTGGTGTATAATTTTGACAGCTACTAATCAATTGCTTAGCAACCTCTTAGCGCTAAATAGAGTTTATGAATAATAATTTTGCTACTGGGTTGCTTAGTAATTGATTAAAATTTAAGAGGCGTTTAATAATAAGTTACGACTGACTTTTTTTACCGTCTGGCACAGAAATTCCTTTTTTCTTCACCAAGAATAAAATAAGAAATCTCTTTTCTTATTGAAACCGGTCAATGGCTGTTCAAAGGATTGAATGTCGTTACGAATTCATTGGTAATTTTCACACGAGAAGGGTGGGTGCCTTTAAAAGTAGATTTTTATTATTATTTGTCGATTTCTGTGCCATAAGCTGCTACCTCCCTCCTCCTCCTCTCTTCTCTCTGCTGGTTCTCCTTTTAAACCCTGTTTTTGTCCTGATGGTAACAAAAGTCAGCCGGTATATTATTGTTTGCTACAAAATTAATATTTTAGAGCTAATTGATAATGTCAAATGTGACATACTTAATTCAACGTTGATCGTAAACACAAACAATTTTATTCAAATCATAATGTCAAATAATGATTTGAATAAATATTTGTGTTTTCACGGTCGGGTTCAATTTTAAATTGATTGTCAAAATATGTTATTTATGACAACAAAGTTAATGATATGTACTGCTTCATATTATTACTACCTTTATCCCGCGGCTTCGCTCTAGTGTGGAGGTTGAAAATTTTCGGAGAGAACGTAGGTGCTACCAAGAATAAAAAAAGTCTATGTTCTAACACAAATGGTCTATTTGTGCAATTTCATCGAAATCCATTCAGGGTTTAAGGCGTGAAAAAGTACCGGACACACAGACAGAGTTACTTTCGTATCCATACAATATTATAAATTCGAAAGTAACTCAGTCTGTCTGTCTGTATGTTACCACGCGTGTTTTCACGCGTAAACCACTGAACGGATTTCGATAAAATTTGGCAGAGAGATAGATTACATACCGGGGAAGGACATAGGGTAGTTTTTATTGACATACCTCGCGGGCAAGCCGCGGGCGCAAGCTAGTTTATAATATTTTATGGAAGTATGGACCATAAGCAAACTGCCATTTGAATAAAATCAATCTACCTAGCCTTATCCCAACTATTACTCTACAGGCAGGTAACAATGCAACTCAGTGTTAATAAACAATGGTACGTTTAGATTCTGTGTGGTGTCGGACTTCAAGAATAGCACCATCCCATACTTCCTATGGGTGTCGTAAAAGGCAACTAAGGGTCTAACCGGAGAGTGGGCAGCAGCGTTCTCTATGCATTCCACCATACCATACTGCGATCGCCAACCCGCCTGCCAAGCGTGGCGATTATGGCAAACCCTCCCCCTTTTGGGAGAGGCCCATGTCCAGCAGTGGACGTCTTTCGGCTGAAATGATGAATAATAATCTTTATTACACAAGAAAGTGGTTACAAAATAGTGTGAAGTCCCTGACTCCTGTGCTAGGTGATAGACCTGTGTTACAAGAGCCAGTGCCCTCTCCCAGTAGGAGATAGTACAGAATCTTATGCAAAAAGATTAACAAAAATAAAAAGAATATGGTAAACAACAAAAAAGTAAGATAAACTAAATGCGGTTAAAAGAAGCCTGTGTGTGTGTGTTTGTGTATGTGTGTGTGTGTGGGTGAGTGTTTATGTGTGAATGATAATGACGTTTAGATTTAAAGTGCGGATGCAAGCTTTATTGCATTGATATAAGAATTAGACGCGGGTTCCCAGTAAAAACAAGTCGGTACCGATCGGTGCGGGCAAAAGAGCCTCGTTTTAACTGAGGCGCTCACATATAAAGAAACAAGTAAAACATTGTTTCTTTCCCTATCAACCTGCAGCTATCTGTACCGGAAAACCGTTGAAAAGGGTAACCGGTCTAAAGTAGCAGATTTCCCGATAAATCTGTTCTTTCCGGAAAACCCAACAAGTACCCTACTGTTATAAGGTCTATTCAAATGTATGTTTTCAATTGTTGTTATTCCAAGTTAAACAAATATCAACTTTATTTTAGTGGTAATTAAGTTTAGTTAAATACGACATTTTATATGTGAAAACATAATTTTAAAAGCTAACAGTATTAAAATAATAATAATAATATGTACAAGTATATAAAAAGGAGGAAAAATAATCAAAGGGCATCAAAAAATTCATCCGCATCGCTGTCAACAGAAAACGTGCCCAAAAGTAATTAAGTTGAATGAATGAATGAATGATTTATTTATTTGCAAGAATATAGGTAGTTAACATAAGTTCTTAAGATCTCTGGGTTTCACTATATTCGGCATTTCAGCCGTGCAAATATTTAGATTTTACATCTTGGTTAAACTTATAGCATGCAGTACGTACACATTTAGTAATTAGCAATAACATAAAAATACTAATAATAATTTCATCATTTAAATTTGGATTACAATGCAATTAATAAAATAAAATTATACAATTATATTCCTTCATAATAATAATTTATATTAATAATAGCGATTAATAATAATGATGTCATGTCAATGAAAATTGCAAGAGTAATGATAATGTTTCAATATTATTTAAGTAAAGTAAATATGTAGATCAGATGTAGTAAATAATTAAGTTTTACATTCAAAATATTCATTGATGGAATAAAAACATCTCTCACACAACCAGTTATATAGCTTTCTATTAAATTCTAAATCTGTAGCACTTCTAAATTCTTCGGCCAGGTGGTTATATATTTTCACCGCCATGGTATAACAATTTTTGTTGCATAGTTTTAGTCTATTACGCGGGACTACAAGTGGCTTTTGTACTACTTTCCTCTTTGACATAGCCTTTTCATCTTTTTCAAAAGCGAGTAGTTAGTTGTTTCTTACAAATTTGCAGGTTTCAAATACGTATAAAGACGGGAGGGTAAGCAGCTTTTGCTTCATAAATACAGGTTTACAAGAGTCTGTCCACTTAAGATTGAAAATTGACCTTACACACTTTTTTGGGCTATAAATGCCCTCTGGGCATCAGTTGAATTCCCCCATACAGTTATTCCATACCTTAAAACAGAACAAACATGCTATGGTATACCAATAAGGCTGTTTGAATGTCTGTTAGATTTTTGATCCTCCTAAGTGCAAAAACGAATTTGTTTATTTTCTTACATACATTATCTACTTGAGCTTTCCAGTTGCAATGTGTGTCCATAATTACTCCTAAAAAATTGATATTATTAATTTCTTCTATGTCATTATTATTATATTTTAAATTTAATTTAATTTCACTCCCTAATTTTTTGTGGTTATTATACGGCAAAAATTTTATAAATTTAGTTTTATTTGTATTTATTTTTAAATTATTCCTATCTAGCCAATTGATTAAATCTGTCAATGCTTTATTCGTAACTATTTTACTGTTATCTAGAGTTTTCTCTTTTGTCAACAAGGTAGTATCAGTTGATTTTAGAGTGACTAGCATTATTTAAAAAGTTATAAAAAACGTTTGAAGTAGCAGCGTAAAATGAACTTTATTTTGTGGGCATTAAACTTATTTTTCCAAATACTCATTTTTATTTACACGTTTGACAAAAATATCGCGAACGGTGATAAGGGTATAACAGTACTAATAAGACTAAACTAAATCTTCAACCTCCACCGACTACTTACGTAATTAGTCACTCTCAGTTGACCAACTACTCTAGCAGGATGACAATTTACGATAGTTGCTCCACCAGCCTGCCCCTTCATTCCGGAAATTGCTTTAGTACAACTTTTCCAAACTTTACGTCCAACTTACTATGAGTGGATACCTTTTGAACACAAGTTGATGTGTAACTAAAGTTGTAATGTAACTTTTTTGACTAACAAGATTCTTATCTAAAAGTTAGTGCAACTAACATAGGGGTCTTTCAAGGGTCTTACATGATCTAAAGCGCGGTCACTGTCGGACTGCATAATAAAGAAAGAAAAGCGCGATATATAACGCTGCTAATTTATTGCAAAATATGAAGCAATTTTGTGATTACAATAAATCTAACGTTTGGACGAAAAAAATAAAACAATAGTATTTTAGTATGTCTGTGTGGTGCAAAAGAATAGCACCACCCCATACTTCCCGCGGGTGTCAATAAAAGGCGACTAAGGGTCGTACCGGAGAATGGGCAGCAGCGTTCTCTATGCATTCCACCTCCAACCTATACTGCGATCGCCAACCCGCCTGCCAAGCGTGGCGATTATGGCAAACCCCCCCTTTTGGGGGATCCCTATGTCCAGCAGTGGACGTCTTTCGGCTGAAATGATGATGATGATGATGTTGCTTGTAGAATAGTCTGACAAAAAATCAGAATGATTGTATATTAGTATGGTTTTTATTGTAAAAAGAAAGTTTTTAGAGGTATTTTCATGATTTTTTTCTATCGTATCAAATTATGTGGAATTATATTTTCAACACACTATCTACCTAGCATATATCCTGAAGAATATCATATATTTTTCTGATTTCGTTTACTGTAGTCGATCATATACTTGTATTGTTTCTAAAACTTGCGTTTTTGTGTTTAGGTCCTTAAGGTAAGGTAGAAAGGAATACAAAGGTTTTATGCCCGGTTTTTGCCAATAGGTTCGCCCCTTTTTTCATGGGATTTAAACATAACTAACGAAATGTGGATGTTAGTATAATTATGTATAGACGCCAGCACATCAAGCTACGCGAAACTGTTAAATTTTCCCAATCAACTTTGAACCTTATAATTTAGCGATAAAGTTGAAAATCTATTAAAGAAATTTGACAGATTGTAGTAGCTTGATGTGCTGGCGTCTGTACAACTCTGCCTTACCCTTTAAGAATTATAGGCGTTATGTTATGCAATTACAAAGAAAGCAATGTAATTTTGTAGAAAGGAATAAAATAATATACGTTAATTCGGATTACATAAAAGATACTGAGTAAGAGAGTAAAAATAAACGACATTTCCAAAACAAATAAAAGCGAAAACTTATTTGAAAAAAACCGGGCAAGAGCGAGTCGGACTCGTGCACCGAGGGTTCCATAACATCCGGGTTTAAGCATAAATTAAAAATAATCGTAAGATGAATCTGAAATAAATAATTATTATTTTTCATTTTACATATCTTGGGACCATGGGGTCCCGGTCGTTTGGAAGGCGTACGAGGGGCTGAAGCCAACTCGCAGAGGCCCTTAGGATATTTTAATGAAATGTGGCACCAACCGACGATTATCCTTGTATCCACTATGCAATTGCACCCAAGGATAACCCCCCGGTTGGTGTAGGACTATTGCAGGATATGGAAAAATAAAAAGTTGGACTACGAGTTTGGGGGGTTAAAATGGACTGGTTAGTTCTTCCATAGTTCTTGAACTATGGAAGAACTATGACCCTGCCTGATCAATGTTTTATATATACACGGATAAAATGGCAGGGGGTGACTTGCACACTCAATAATGGGCCCCCGGATACGGTCGCTAGCACATAGTGACGTAGCTACAAGGGGGCAACATGTCCTAAGGTGCTTATGAGGATTGGAGAGGTATTCCATGGCTATCAGGACAATCCCGGAGGTACGGTCAAGATCCCTACCAGCATCTTACTGGAATACTTCCTTCCTCCGAGCAAGTTTGCTCTTGCGAATCTCCGCTCAAGCCGGCCAATAAAGGCAAGAATGAGGTGGGAGCTCTGTTCCTTGTCAGTGTTCACTCCAGCCAGCCAATAAAGGCAAGACAGAGGTGAGGACTCCCGGACTCAAGACTTCTCCCGGGAGATAGGGTCCGTGGGGTTGCTACTGCCCAACAGCTCGCCACATGCTGGCCTGCGGGTTTCTGTATCCCTCTTGGTCCGGCTTCTCACCTTAGACCTGTTCCGGCAAAGTAAACTCTTCCGGCATAGGCCTTGAGTTCGGAGCGCGCAAGCCCCACCACGACGTCAACGTAGAGATACGGCGTTGGGTTATTATTATTATTTCCGTTATTTCATTAAATATATACATATAAATTATATTTTTAAATATTAGAATATACAAAAATATAAAAACATTTAAAAATATAAAAAATAGTAGCCCATCGGTATTGGGTACAGGGTCCAAGCTACCGGGGCGGTCAGGGCTCCAGAGAGAGGAACCTCCTAACAATGCGGGCCTTGTCCAGAAGTACCACTTTCTGAATCAAGCCCTTCACCCAGCTGCCCAACGAGAGCCTCCTTAGGTGTTGTTCGAGGCTCTTGGCTGTCACGACTATCGGCACAATGATCGCTGATTCTACATCCCTTATGTCGACAACCTCGTGAGCCAAGTCAAGATACTTGATCTGTTTATCTTTCTCGGCTTTCACGAGGCTCTCATCATGCGGGACGGTTATGTCAACAATCATTGCGCGCCGCTCTGATCGATCCATCACCAGTATATCAGGCTTATTGGCAACAATAGTCCTGTCACTAATGATGGATCGATCCCAATATAATGTGATATTACCATTTTCGAGAACTGGGTCGGGCACATACCTGTAGTACGGCACCTCCGATTCCACAAGGCTGTATTTCAGAGCAAGTTGCTGGTTACGAGGATTATCCTGGCTACGAGGTTGTGTCTATGCAAGTACTCTCCGTTAGCTAGACGAGAACACCCGGAGATAATATGCCTGATTGATTCCCCCGGCCGGTGGCATACCCGACAGATGTCAACCGTGCCGTCTTTCACAATAAATCTCCGGTAATTGTTCGTCATCATAACTTCGTCCATAATTGCACAGACAAAACCTTCGGTTTCTCCAAAGATGTCATTTTATTATTATTACTAGCTGTGCCCGCGACTTCGTTCGCGTGGAATAGTGACTTTTCAGGCAGCATATTTTGAATTACATATACCGTCTACAGACCGGACATTTGCTGTCTGAACCCTCTGAGAACTCAGGCGAATTTCCCTATCAGTGAAAGTCTCAGACTCACGCGATAGTGCTTGAGCTTCACGATCGGCAGTGAGACGTATTTCTCCCGTATAGCTCCCAGAGAGTACGGACAACAAATGCTCGATGCATTTGTTGTCCGTACTCTCTGGGAGCTCAGGCGGGTTTCCCTGACAGCAAAAGTCTCAGACTCAAGCGATAGCGCGTGAGCTTCGCGATCGACAGATAAACGTGCCTTTCGTTGTTCCCCGTTTTCCCTATTTCTAGTTGTCATCATTCGAGAACGATTTGAACTCAGTCGAGATTCTCGCTGAGTCGATGTTTCTACAGCACGAAACCTAGCCTGATATTCCCGAGTTGTAGAGAGCCTTGCCTCACGACCTTCCTCAGATTCTTGAGATCAAACTAATCTCATCCTTTTAGCATATCTGCTACATTGGGAGAGGTTGGATCTTCTTCGAGGCATTCTTACAATAAAATAGTACTTACTACTTAACACACAGTTATTTAGTAAACACGTACTATCGTAAACAATTAAATTATAAATACTTACAGATTATTATACTTAAATTGTCACAGTTTAAGTAACAAGGGTTAGACGTGCAAACCAAACGTACTAACTTTATAAAACAAAAGAATTGCTAGAAAAATTAATTACTAACCTGAGCTAATGAACTTATACTTAAGTAATAAAGAAAATCAAGAAAAGAAATGCCTAACCTATACCAAATACTTCATCATCATCATTTCAGCCGGTAGACGTCCACTGCTGGACATAGGCCTCCCCCAATTTTGGGGGGGTTTGCCATAATCGCCACGCTTGGCAGGCGGGTTGGCGATCGCAGTATGGTATGATGGTGGAATGCATGGAGAACGCTGCTGCCCATTCTCCTGTAAGACCCTTAGTCGCCTTTTACGATACTCACGGGAAGTAAGGGGTGGTGCTATTCTTTAAGTCCGGCACCACACAGGACAACAACTTGTACATTACCAAATACTTACTTATAATATTTATATACTAACCCTAAATACAAATTAAGATAAGTATACCGAAAATCAGGGAAAGAAATGCCTAACCTATAGGTACCAAATACTTAGGTACAATATTTATTTACAAAATTTTAAAGAAAATTAAGAAAAAAACCTAACCTTCAAACCCTAAAATATAAATAAATGAAATATGCAAACAGTCAGTATTCAAGTGAATCGCAATAATCGAAAGCAACTATTCGCTTATACTCTCCGGATACGTCCGTTCGCTACGAATAACTGAATCCTTATGGCAGCGGCGCGTTTTTTTTTTTTTACTATTGCATCTCGTAGTTGACCTTGAGAGGTCGTGACTACTTAACCGGACTATCCTGTGGTTGCCTTAAGTAAACTCAAAGCCTCCAGCCAGGGGCAATTATCTACTATACTAAGCGACTACACGCTAAGGGCACCCCCTGTGGGGTACGAACCTCGGCTTAGGGCGTCGCTGGGGAGAGGGCAGCAAGATGGGACAGGCTGGATCAGATTATTATTACTTAAGCTTGATGAGATCGGCTTTTCCTATCTGACTTCTCTGAGAAGAAAGGCCGAAACAAACTCAGGCGTGCTTTATATAGCCACGGACGCGCAGGCGCGAGGCGTGTACGTCGTCGTTTCAGCCGATAGACGTCCACTGCTGGACATAGGCCTCCCCCAATTTTGGGGGGGGTTTGCCATAATCGCCACGCTCGGTTGGCGATCGCAGTATGGTATGATGGTGGAATAAATAGAGAACGCTGCTGCCCATTCTCCGGTAAGACCCTTAGTCGCCTTTTACGACACCCACGGGGAGTAAGGGGTGGTGCAATTCTTTAAGTCCGGCACCACACAGACAACGGCGTGTACGTACTCTGATAGAATACCTTAACAAATGTTCGCCGTGATTCTTTAAATTGACATAACTTTTTTATTTATGAACCGATTGACATGAAATAAACACTAAATGTTAAGTGAAGCTTACTACAATATATTAGTGAAAACCGCATCTAAATCGAATAAGCCGTTTCTGATATTAGCGTGCACAAACACACAGACAAACAGACAAAAAAAAAATTTATTACAATTTCGGGTTCGGCATCGATATAATAACAACCCCTGCTACTTTTTTTTATATATTTCCATTGTACAGACACCATCATCATCATCTGCCTAGCCTTTTCCCAACTATGTTGGGGTCGGCTTCCAGTCTAACCGGATGCAGCTGAATACCAGTATTTTACATGGAGCGACTGCCTATCTGACCTCCACAACCCAGTTACTGGGTAATACGATACCCCTTGGTAAGACTGGTTGTCAGACTTTCGGGCTTCTGACTACCCGTAACGACTGTCAAAGATCCACAAATGACAGCCGGGACCAACGGCTTAACGTGCTTTCCGAGGCACGGAGGGGTCTCGGTATGTAAAGATGGTCACCCATCCACAGACCAACCGCGGCAAGCGTAGCTTAACCTGATCGATCGACCTGTGCGGCTGTTATTATTTAGCCACGGGCCCTTTCGGCCCCCATTGTACAGACACCACTTTTCTACAATTTTATTATATGTATAGATTATTATAAGTTATGTTTATGAAATTAAATGTTTTTTTTTTTATATTTGAGTTGATTGAATGAAGGTGGTCTGTGTGGTGCCGGACTTAAAGAATACCACCACCCCTTACTTCCCGTGGGTGTCGTAAAAGGCGACTAAGGATCGTACCGGAGAATGGGCATCAGCGTTCTCTGTGTATTTCACCACCATACCATACTGCGATCGCCAACCCGCCTGCCAAGCGTGGCGATTATGGCAAACCCTCAAAAAATTGGGGGAGGCCTATGTCTAGCAGTGGACGTCTATCGGCTGAAACGACGAATGAAAGGTAAATTGCGGTTTACGATTTATGATAAAAACCTCAATATCATTTTTGAAGACTTATCGATTGATACCCCACAGGTATGGGTTTGATGAAAAAAAAAATTTTGAGTTTCAGTTCAAAGTATCAAAATTTATTGTTTTTTTTCTATTTTTCTGTAAAAATCTTAGTGCGGTTCACAGAATACATCTACTTACCAAGTTTCAACAGTATTGTTCTTATAGTTTCGGAAAAAAGTGGCTGTGACATACGGACGGACAGACAGACAGACAGGCAGACAGACATGACGAATCTATAAGGGTTCCGTTTTTTGCTATTTGGCAACGGAACCCTAAAAAGAATGGGTAAAGGTCTCCCCATAACTCATAATTTATTACCATCTTTGGAAAATTTGTTAAAAGCGTCCAAATATTATCCTTGGCCCACTTTTGCGGCGAGATCCTTCGTAAAGGTTCCTACGGTGTAATTTAAAAAATCTACTTTTATGCATGCATTTTCTTATAACATAATCCACCTCATTCCATTGTAGACTTACATACATAACCTAAGTACTATTCATTTAAAACCTTCAATAACTTTAAAACATCTAAACTAAAGTAAACACATTTGATTTTCTGTGTTAGTTTGGTATGCTTTCACGCAATCACGCTAAAACGGCTGAATGAATTTGGATGAAATTTACCACATGCGTAGACCATGACCTGGATTAGGACATAGAATATTTTATCTTGATATTCCCACGGGATCAAGACTTATGCGGTTGAAACCGCGGGGTGCAGCTAGTTTTAATTATAGAGAGTTGTAAAATGCAACGGTGCTAATAACCATTAAAAACCTATTTAGAATAACCTTTCATGGACATAATATTTCCCCCAATTTATTATCTTTCCTTAATCACTTAGAGCGAGGCCCCATTAGTGTGTTGCGTCGAAGCAGCGTCGTCGTTGCGTCGACTCAGTACTTACTAATGATTAATTAAACTGTGACAATAGTTATTTTATTTATTTACATAATCTATGCTAATATTTAAAATAATAACAATAATATGTACATTTATATGAAAAAATAAGTAAAATAATCATAGGGCATCAAAAAATTCGTCCGCATCGCTGTCAACAGGAACAGTGCCCAAAAGGGTAGCAGCATTGCCACGTTGAATGGCAATGCTAATTCTTTGGCCAAGAAATAGGCCAGCCCTCTGGTCACGTGAAGAGTCGACTAACCGCTTGGCGATATCTCGAAAAACCAAGTGGGCACTCGGACCCCATGGCCCTAGTGTTTCAACCCCAACCGGATCGAACATATAACTTCCAATCAGGTTGAAATATTTTCGCCGTTTGAGGTTTTCTGCACCTGCAGCAGCCGCCCCAGCACAGCCCACCGCGCTAGGAAAATGTGATGGCGCAAGGGTGTCGACACATGAATTGTTGTATGTATATTATTCATTGTCACACATTGTGACAATTTAATTATTATTTCAATTCAATTACTCAATAATGTCTAATTTATTAGTCATTATTATATTCATAATGACTCAACGCAGGAGTAGCATACAATGCGTTGATCCGTTGCAACGACGCAACGCAACGCACTAATGGGACATCGCCCTAAGATGCTTAAGTCTTTGGTCAACTGGACCCACTCGAACTAGACCCGCGGGTCCAGTTGACCACATCATTTTATTTTCTGTATTTTTATTGGTGATTGGTTGGGGGGTCGGTGTGGTGCCGGACTTAAAGAATAGCACCACCCCATACTTCCCGTGGGTGTCGTAAAAGGCGACTAAGGGAGACCTGAGAATAGGCAGCAGCGTTCTATATGCATTACACCATCATACCTTACTGCGATCGCCAACCCGCCTGCCAAGCGTGGCGATTATGGCAAACCCCATATTGGGGGATTTGGGGGAGGCCTATGACCAGCAGTGGACGTCTTTCGGCTGAAATGATGATGATGATTTTTATTGGTTGACTGGACCCACATTCAAACTTAGAAGAACATCTATTGTTTAAAGCTACCCGTGGATACAGTCGAGACAAAAATACACATATACCTACAAGGGCACGAATCTGGTAAAGAGTCTACCTAAAGGTTATTGTGTTGAAAAAAAATATTTGATCTTAGAAGAAGAATATTCCACATTTAATGATCTGAAAGAAAAATGGAAGCCTTCCCTCTGACATTTAAAAAAAAAAAATATCTTTGAAGGTGGAGTTAATAGGGGCTCATGGCCAAGTACTAACAGTAATAACTGCTGCACGGGTTGATCGATCAGGTTAAGCCATGGTAGGTCCATGGATGGGTGACCATCATTAAATACCGAGACCCCTCCGTACTTCGGAAAGCACGTTAAGTCGTTGGTTCCGGCTGTCATTCTTGGATCTTTGACAGTCGTTATGGCTTATGGGTCATCAGAAGCCCGAAAGTCTGACAACCAGCCTTACCAAGGGGTTGCGTATAATTACACAATAACTGGGTTGTGGAGGTCAGATAAGTGAGTCGCTCCATGTGATACTGGTATTCAGCTGAATCCGGTCAAACTGGAAGCCGACCCCAACATAGTTGGGAAAAGGCTAGGCAGATGTGAATTAGTTATCTTAGAAATACATATCTTTCACACACATACTTTCGCAAAAAAAGTTAAAAACTATGTACTAAAAAAACAAATCAAAACACACTAAATAAAACTTTTTTATTTCTGTACTTTAATCCGCTCAACTTACATATCAGTCAGTGCGCGCTTGCGTTCCAAGCTTACAACACAGCCTGAAGGCTTCAGTCGGTTTCAGGAGTCGCGCGAATCAGACGCGCTGCTACAGCCGCCCGCCCAAAAAGTTCGCGTTGAAAACAACTGTTGTTCCAAGTTTTATTCAGTGGTTCTAAAGTGTTGTTTGTGGTCTGTTGTTGTGTTGTGTGAGGTTGTTTGGTGTAAGGTATGTATTTAGTAATAGTTATTTAGTATTTTGAATTTTTCTTGAAGAGTTTTCGGGGAAAATTATGTGTATTTTTTTTTTTTGAAGTTTATTTTGAGAGGAATAACTATCGAAACAGGATTGTTTTTTTACGGATGCGGCATAGTAAAATACATAGAGGCATTAAAGATTAATCATTATTAATGATGATTATTGAAACTGAACACACATTTAAGTAACTAGTAGGTAGGCTACTTAACTATTTCATTCTCTCTCAAAAGACTCCGTTTCCTCGACGTTAACACATTTTTTTTTACATTGTCCTATAATTTTTTGCTAACTTTACTTCAATACTTAAAAACTTCTGAAGCTTTTAATGTTATTGAAAGCTTCTTCAATTATACCGCTCATCGACGGAGTTAATTTTAAGCGATAATTCGATTGAATGAACTTGGCCAACTTTGGAAATATTTACATTTGCGCTGTAAGTAAGTTAGTCGGCAAACGTTTGCTTTCAGGTGGCAATTTTAATTAAACTAAAATTCATTTGCTGACGAAGAATTTTCTTCGTGTTGACGAAGATAATGATATAATTTGATTTATTACAGGAACTATGTACTTTTAAAGTTAATGTTTGCTTCTTTCCCAAAAAGATTTAAACAACTAATTAAATTCCATGTAAATGAACTTGCTAAATGATTAATGAACTTATTAATATCACGTCTGCTCTGACCATTACAATGTTATCGTATGGAGTTTCACAAGAGACTGTAACCTCTGACCTCAGATTTTTTTTCGGTGTTTTTCCTTAGATAGTCCTTTAGGAAACACCGACCTCACCTAGTTTAATTTTTTTTTAATACTTATAAAAGTGTTAATTTAAAACAATTCACAAAAAATTAAGCATGTATCATTGATTAAATTATGAATTTTGCAAGGAAAGTCAGGAGAGCTTTACCTATCTGCGGAACAGGCTTAAATAATAAATCTTCTTTCTTTCTTTTTTTATCTTAGGCTTAATTTATAATCACGAAAATGTAGGCTGTGCTTTTTCCACTCTTAGATATCGTGAAAGGCAATTTAAGGATAACGTTAAGAAGAGGTAGCATCTGCTTCTTAATTGTACTGAACTGAAGCTTGCGGTGATCAGGACATCTTCGTTTACCTTTTATTGTAACCGTCATTGAGAGGCATATATTCAGCAGTATCTCTATACTACTAAATATATGTCTCTCAATGACGGTGCTTGTGGCTAAGTAATAAAGGCCAAACGGGTTGATCGATCAGGTTAAGCTACTTTAGCCGCGGTCGGTCCATGTATGGATGACCATCTTTACATACCCAGACTTCTCCATGCCTCGGAAACACGTTGAGTCGTTGTATACCCTTTGGTTAGACTGTTTTTCGGACTTTTGAGCTTTTGATTACCCGTAACGACTGTCAATGACCTATGAATGACAGTGGAGCAACGGCTTATGTAATAACATGTTTAAAAAACCATTTTCTGTTATTCTTAGAAGTTCACTGAATACTCTTCTTCTTTTGTCTCTTGAATATGAATTTTCCAAAGAGCGTAGATTCTTCGTTCAGATGATTCTTCACATTTTAAATTTTTTATTCGTTTTCCTTGAATATCAATGGGTTTATTTGGAGCAAACGAATTCAAGCTTGCGGTATTATCAGTCCAATGACTTAGATGTTCTATCTAAGTAGACACTAGATTATGAGTTTGTTTGTCTATTACATTGAAGCCATTGCTTATTTTATGATCAATGTAAGAAACATTTTGATTATAATTATTACCTACTTTGATACTTCAATACTCAATAGTTTTTTTTTGCAATCCACCATGTGGTAACTTAAAATTATCATGGGACCCTGTCGCGCATAGCAAAATAGTAAGAGAGAGGAAACTTTGTAAACTTAGTTCCACAGTCTTGTGAACTAAAACACCTGTTAAGGTAGGTAGTATATGTTAAAATAACTTTTGATGTGTCACCTGTCATTAATTGATTTCATTTAAAATGCTGATTGAACGGGACATTCAAGTTTTACAGCAAGTTTCAAAATTAGGAATTCATCGTCTGCCTAGCCTTTTCCCAACTATGTTGGGGTCTGCTTCCAGTCTATCCGGATGCAGCAGAATACCAGTATTTTACATGGAGCGACTGCTTATTTGACCTCCACAACCAGGTACTGGGTAATACGATACCCATTGGTAAGACTGGTTGTCAGACTTTCAGGATTCTGACTACCCGTAACAACTGTCAAAGATCCACGAATGACAGCCGGGACCAACGGCTTAACGTGCTTTCCGAGCCACGGAGGGGTCTCGGTATGTAAAAATGGTCACCCATCGACAGACCAACCGCGGCAAGCGTACCTTAACCTGATCGATCAACCTGTGCGGCTGTTACTATTTAGTAATGGACCCGTCCTCGTTTCAAAATTAGGAATTAAGATAACAATTTAAAGAACAGTGCTTTTAAGTCAGTAAATTCTTCCCTGTATGGAACGCTTTTTATTACACACTAGCTGTTCCCCGCGGTGTCACCCGCTCCTCAGCGCCTAGGGGTCGTAGCGTGATGTTATATAGCCTATAGTCTTAGGGAGTATTCAACACAAAAATAATTTTTCAATTCTAACCAGTAGTTCCTGAGATTACCGCGTTCAAACAAACAAACTCTTCAGCTTTATAATATTATTATAGATAAGCCGTAGGATCATTTAAAAAAAAACCCCTATTTACTTTAAAAACTGGGCAACAATTTCACTTGTTAGTCAATGATTTTCCTGTAAATAAGTTTATTTTGTAACGGCTGATTTAGCATCAAAGTCTGATTGCCTTTTTGACCTTTCAAGAATTACCTTCGTTTCACTGGCCAAAGTTCTTTTCATCTGTAGATAACTTTGATGTTTATACGAGTAAAATACATACATGGAATAAGGACCATCTCTGATGGTCAACCAAGATGTTTCTTAGAAAATAGTGGACTACAAAATGGCGGACAAACATTTAATTTGTTTTTTTTTTATAATTAACGACCTGCCTCTGTTTCGCACGGCAATAGAATATAATACTCTTAATTAAGTACACCATAGGAATTACAGATGTAAGTCTACAAATTTTACATAACTTGACACAAAATCAAAATCCCTCCACCCCCCCTCCTCGATCCCTTGCTAGTTCTTCTTGAATATTTATAGTTATAGTTTCGCTTTCGGGTTTTCTATGACTTCATTTATGTATCGAAAGTTGTTGAGCTACCCTTAAATCAAGCTTCAACTGTGATGTATGGAACTTGAAACTATAAACTTGTTACATCAATATTTAATAACACGTAACATTACTTATTAACTCATAAATTACTAAAATGTACATTTCTCATACCTAAATATGCAAACATCGCCCAACTTAATACAAAATATATATATAGGTACGACAAATATTTGAAACTCAACGTCACATTTTGAACTATTTCGTAGGTACCGTACCATCAAAGGAGATAAGTAACCAGGGTCGTCAAATATAGATGAAGTTTAGCAAGAAACCGATAGATGTTTTCGAACAAAATTTAATTAAATTAATAAAAAACAAACAGTTAATTTATCAAATTAAATATAATTCGAAAACATCCATCGGTTTCTTACTAAACTTCAACCATATCCGGTTGCTAATCTCTTTTGATGACTGTACTCATCACTGTCATAGATTTTAGTCAAGGTAATTTTATCCTTGTATCTGTGGTAGAAGATTCAATTTAGATTGGATTGGAAGGAGGCTGCGTAGTATGGAGATTGAAGTTTTATGTGAAAGTAGCTGAACCGGCGAACTTAGTACAGCCTCAGAATCAATAAGAACGAATGTGTGAAAAAAATAATTATATTTTTTTCCATGTTTTAATAGTTATTCTGCTGTTTGGGGCGGAGACTAATGCAACAAATCAAACATCATAAAAATCAGTCCTGCCGTTCTTGAGTTATAAATTGTGTAACTAACCCGACTTTGTTTTATTTATAACTAGCTGACCCGGCAAACGTTGTTTTGCCATATAAATTATTTCTAGCTGCCCGGCGCTACTTCGTTCGGGTGGTGTCCTACCCCTTACCCTACCCTACTTCTATCCTACTCCTACACTACTCCTACCCCACTCCTACTCCTACACTATTAATACCCTACTCTATCCTACTCGTACCCTACTTCTACCCTACTCCTAACCTACTCCTACCCTACTCCTACCCTACTCCTACACTACTCCTACCCCTACCCTACTCATACCCTACTTCTACCCTATTCCTACCCTACTCCTACCCTACTCTTACCCTACTCCTAACCTACTCCTAACCTACTCCTACCCTGCTCCAATAAAAAAAAAAAAAAAAGATAAAAAGTATCCTATGTCCGTCTCCTGGTTCTAAGCTACCTCCCCACCTAATTTCAGCCAAATCGGTTCATCCGTTCTTGAGTTATAAATAGTGTAACTAACACGACTTTCTTTTATATATATAGACTTGCTGAAACACACACACACACTCACAAACTTTCGCCTTTACAATATTAATGTGATAAGTGTGATGTGATAGAAGATGATCCGTTTTCTTATCACAAAATGTTTGTCTCTATGTGCAGAGAAGCGAATGATTCAAATATCATGAAAACACGACTATTATGAGGGAACAGTGCTGTGGTAGGTGGAACTGTACGGATTATTCATTGTTTCCTGTTTTCTTATTTTATCCTCATGTTTTTCGGTGGTTTTATAGCTTAGCTATATTTTTTGTGGGTTTCTCTAATATTTTGTGTTTGCCACCGAATTCAAATTCAAAATACTTTCTTTCACACTAGCTTCTGCCCCGACTTCGCCCGCGTGGATGTCCGCAATTATACTGTGGAAACGTGCTACCGGGACAAAAAGTAGTCAAATTTGAATGGTGATTGAAATGGTGTACGTGTTAAAAGGTAACATACAGCCTTCCGAATATAAACCTACATGGACACTTATAAAATGTCAAAAGCTAAGGCTGATTTTAGAGTCGCGCTGACCGCACGCTGACCGTCGGCGCTGATAGCCTGAAACGTATGAACTTCTAGGGAGCGTTTTAGAATAACGCGTAGCTATCAGCGCGTGCGTTTCATACGTTTCGGCTGTCAGCGCCGACGGTCAGCGTGCAGTCAGCGCGACTCTAAAATCAGCCTAAGTGTACCGTTCAATTAATCGTTTTCTATGGAGGTACGGTAATATCAAACAAACCTAAATTATTCCCACTTACAAAAAAATAACCTATACCATGCAGGTCAACCCACAGTGTAACCTAGAACCCCTAGGGAATATAATAAACAATAATACAACCCAACATTACATTTTCCAATTCTATCCGCATCCAGGTGAGCACGCACTCCATCCACCCGATATTATGACCCCCATGGGATGTGCCTAACCGCAACAAAAATATACTGTGGCCTAATAAACCAATACCAATTTGAACAGCGTAATAATAAATGAAGCGTACTCTTTATAGCAGAACTTTTTATCTATATATATAAAATTCAAAGTCCTGACTGACTGATTGACTGACTGATATATCAACGCACAGCCCAAACCGCTGGACCTAGAGACTTGAAACTTAGAAGGTGTATTCTTTGTGAAGAGTAAGTATCCACTAAGAAAGGATTTTTGGGAATTCAACCCCTAAAGGGTTAAAATAGGGGATGGAAGTTAATATGAAAGTCCGACAGTTTTGAAGTTAGGATCATCTAATTTTGTATTTAGGCTGATAATTGAAAATTAATTTATACGTGTCTCAGCGTTTTAGATAATTCCACCCCCCCAAATTTAAAAAGGGGGATGAAGTTGTGTATAGAAAGTAATTAATTTTCGACGTAAAAATCACAAAATTTATTATCTAGGCTTATGATAGGAAGGTAACACAACGGTGTTGTTAGAATTTCATCCATTAAGGGGAAAAGGGGAAAAGGGGGATGAAATTTTGTCCTGACTGACTGACATATCAACGCACAGCCTAAAACGCTGGTCGGTACCGCTGGGTAGAGACATTAATTTTGGAGAGTGTGTTCTTTGTGAAGAGTAGATATCCAATAAGAAGGGGTTTTTGGAAATTTAACCTTTAAGGGGTGAAAAGAGGGGATTTTGTTTGTATGAAAAATCTTATTCCTTGAGTTAATAACCATGAAACTTGGCACGAATACTTATCTAAATAAATTATGAAGTTTGGCTTTTTTTTTCTAAACTACCGCCTGAAGGGGGATTGGGAGGTGTCAAAGTTTGTATGGAAGAATTTTAACGCGTTTTCCGATTAACTCGAAACTCAGTATTTATATTTAAGACCGAAAATAAAGAATAACGTGTATCATCGTTTTTCGAAAATTTACCCCTAACGGGGTGAAAAGTTATTTTATAGGGGAAGACTTTACTGCGTGGCTTGATTAACTCGAAAATTGGTATAAAAATTCTTTGAGTCGAGTAATGAACACATCCCAAACTATTTTACGAAATTCCACCCCTGAGGGGGTGAAAAACGGGGATACAGTTTATAAGAAAAATCTTATTCATTTGGTTAATAAACTTGGCAAGAATACTTGCCTAAGCAAGTAATAAAGTTTATCATTATTCGTTTATCAAAACACCACAACACCCCTTGTGTTGGGGTGTTAAAGTTTGCGTGGAAGAATTTTAACGCGCGATCCGATTTACTCGAAACTCAGTATTAATACTTTTGACAGAAAATAATAAATAATAACAGCCGCACAGATCGATCGATCAGGTTACGCAGGCTACGCTTGCCGCGGTTGTTCTGTGGATAGGTGTCCATCTTTACATACCGTGACCTCTCCGTGCCTCGGAAAGCACGCTAAGCCGTTGGTTCCGGCTGTCATTCGTGGATCTTTGACAGTCGCTAGGGGTGGTCAGAAGCCCGAAAGTTTGACAACCAGTCTTATCAAGGGGTATCGTATTTGGGTTGTGGAGGTCAGATAGGCAGTCGCTCCATGTAAAATACTGGTACTCAGCTGCATCCCGTTGGACAGGAAGCCGACCCCAACATAGTTGGGAAAAGCCTAGGCAGATGAACAATCAATAGTAAGTGTATGGGGTTTTCGAAAATTATTGACCCCTAATGGGACAAAAAGTGGTAATTCGATTTATAAGGGGATTTTAATATAATAATAATTGTTTATTTCAGAAATCAGGTTCCATTTTGTTAGTATTACAGTCTTAAAAATAATGTTAGTACGTAAAAATATTAAACTAATCGGGCATGAAAGGAGAACCACTCATCTCCTGTTGCAAAGAGAGTGCCACCCCATCCACGCCTGCAGCATTGGTGAATCCCACCGTTCAGACAAGGTCTTCAGGAGAACGTTAGAGGTGACCCGTATCCGACTCAACACAGCGAAGAAATCCTGTGTGCGCGCTTCTGCGAACATGGCAGATGCGCTGCACCACGGCGGCAGCCCCAGCATTCCCCTGAAGGTGTTGTTATATTGGACGTTGTTACATTAATGAGTGCCTTGATAAACTCTAAAAAAATGGTACAAAAAAATTTGGACTTGAAACTTGGCACAAATAATTATAAAGTTCGAATTTTTTTGGAATTCTAAACTAACCCAAAGGGGAGATTGGGGGTGTCAAATTTAGTATGAAAAAATTTTAATGCGCGGTCCAATTAACTCGAAACTCAGTACCTATCTAAGACCAAAATAAATAATAAAGTGATTCAGAGTTTTTCGAAAATCTACCACTAATGGGGTGAAGAGGGGTAGTCAATTTCACAGGGCAGAATTTTATTATGAGGCTTGATTAACTGGAAAATTGGTATAAATAATCTAGATTATATTTCGAAATTCCACCCCTATGGGAATAGAAAGAATTATGTTAGATAGTTTATATGAAACATCTTATTCATTTGGTTAATAAATTAGAGACTTGGCAATATTTGGGTCAGTAAATAATAAAGATTGTTACTTTTAGTTTAAAAAATCCCTCACAGAGGATTTGGGGGGTGACAAAGTTGATGGATTAGAAAAATATTTAACCCGCTGTCGGATTAACTCGAAACTCGGTACTACTAAAACAAAAAATACTTAAAAAAAGTGATTTAGGGTTTTTCAAAAATTGACTCCTACGAAGGTGGAAAATTCTACTGCTTACTTCCATTAACTTGAAAATGGGTATGGGTCTTTGAGTCAAGTTACGTACACATCCCAAACGATTTTTCAAAATTACTCTCCTGGGGGGGTAAAAAGCTGGGATACAGTTTATTTGAAAAATCCTTTGAGCTATAAACTAAAAAATTGGCCCGAATACTTATTTATATCTAAATAAATGATAAAAATCATAAACATACATTTTCGAAATTATAAGAGGAAAGTACGAATTTCACGCGGACGAAGTCGCGGGCAGAAGCTAGTGTCATAATATTATTTTGCTTGACAGTGGATAGCATAAACTTCATGTCACAGAAAATCGTTTGGCAAACACTCATTTATCATACATTCAAAACTCATAATTTTGTAAGTCAGAATCGTCTTTAGGCATAAATTTCAAATACATAATAATTAAAAAATAGAATCATCATATCGCAGTAAGTTCACAGTCAGAATCGTCTTTTGGCATATGTACATTTCATATCGATAGTCATCAAAAGGCAAAACTATCACATCTCAGAAAATTTACAGTTAGAATCGTCTTTTGTCGTCCTTAACAATTGATTAAATTGATTGTTTTTTAATTCCCTGTAAGAAGCATGCATACATGCAAACAAGCATATACCATGCAGCAAGCATGCAGCATGCAAGCGACCATGCAAGGTGCAGCAGGCATGTTTTCTGTCACGGCTCCGGCGCTGCGGGGCTCCAGCGGTCCCACGCGAGCTTATCGTCGCAGACGGTTTTAACGCTCACCACCGCAGTTTTAGCTTATAACCATCTGCGACGATAAGTTCTCGTGGGACCGCCGGAGCCCCACAGCACCTACGCGGTCTTAAATTACACTCTAGGGGTAGGGCAGAAAAGACTACGTGGAGTCGGTTTTGCAGTGATTCATTTCTGTCACTAACTTTTCTAGCACAACATATTGACTTTTGAAATGGCAATATGCCTAGTAAAATTATTCCAAATGAAATTCTGCCATCTTCATAGTATGTCATGTGAAATTTTACCAAATAAAATCGAAATAAACGTGCTAAAAAAATATGCGGGATTTTAACTTTGCCAAGGGTAATTACCAAATGAAATTCTGCTATCTTAAAAGTATGCCATTGTAAATTCGGACATATACAGGGTGTTAGGTTAAACGAGGGACACATTTTGAGGGGATAACTCCTCACTCCTCCGTACTCATGAAAATGAGCAACTTTTGCTATGGGGCCGAACCAGAAATCGCAAAAAAAAAATCAGCTGTTCAGTACATTTTGACGAGCTATGCGAACATAAATGTAGGATACGGCTGATTTTTTTTTCGCGATTTCAGGGTTATCCCATATTAAAAGTTGTTCATTTTCATGAGTACTAACTCCCCTCAAAGTATGTCCCTCGTTTAACCTAACGCTCTGTATACATTCGGCCAAACAATAAATTATAATAAATATTTTTATCCCTTAAAGAATTCGTTTAAAGAAGATTATGCCAAGTATGTTAAGGCCAGGACTCTCAAAATTGACCTATTTTGATTCAACATTAAACAATCAAATATTCTTTGTTTTAATCTGAAAAAAATATATGTTGCAGTTCAATTAACACTCTTGATTATTCTACGGTTCAAAACACGATATTTACAACTTCACTCGATTATAAAAAATCGCAAACAAATCGAAAACAAGGAAGTTTTTGATCGTTTTTCAAGTTTTACTTGAAGTAGATCAAACTTTTACTCACAAAAAATATGTCAAAAAATAGACAATGAAGTATAGAAGAAAATTCTACGGGAAATTTTTCCCAAAACAGAATTTTATTGTTTTAACAAGATATAATATAACAAGGCGGCCCGCGCGCATCGCTTCAGTAGCCTGCCAGGCGTCACCGAGGTAGGACCTGTGTCGCTTTTCCTGGCTCGCTGCGTTCCCCCGCTAATCGATCGAAATATACGTTCACAGACTGAAACATAATGCAGTATTGTTATTTACCGTGTTTGTGTATTCGTTTTAAAAATCAGTCTGTAAATATTGTTGTAGGTTCTAGTATTAATAATTAAACTAGATATTAGTTTATATTGTTGAGGGGCCCGTGGCTAAATAATAACAGCCGCACAGGTCGATCGATCAGGTTAAGCTACGCTTGCCGCGGTTGGTCTGTGGATGGGTGACCATCTTTACATACCGAGACTCCTCCGTGCCTCGGAAAGCACGTTAAGCCGTTGGTCCCGGCTGTCATTTGTGGATCTTTGACAGTCGTTACGGGTAGTCAGAAGCCCGAAAGTCTGACAACCAGTCTTACCAAGGGGTTTCGTATTACCCAGTAACTGGGTTGTGGAGGTCAGATAGGCAGTCGCTCCATGTAAAATACTGGTATTCAGCTGCATCCGGTTAGACTGGAAGTCGACCCCAACATAGTTGGGAAAAGGCTAGGCAGATGATGATTAGTTTATGTTGTAGTAGGTATAATATATAGTGATAATTAAGATTAAATTATGGGGAATAAAAACAGAAGGAAGAAAAAATGTCCAGCATTGAACTGCGGGAGCTTAAAAAAAATAAAGTAAGTTTGATTATTATTTTTCTACGTATTTATGACTACTTACCTATTTGTAAAAGTCGACGGGACAGAACAATATTGTAGTTGTTTATGTAATTAGGTACCTACTTGCTTTCGTCACAGTACTAGCAGTAGCAGGTAGGTACAGACGCCAGCACATTAAGATATCAGAAAATGTCAAATTTTTCCAATCAACTTTGAACCTTATGCTTTAGCGTTAAAGTTGAAAATCTATTAAAGAAATTTGACAGATTGTAGTAGCTTAATGTGCTGGCGTACCATAAATTTACAATAAAATTAAGTATAGTAATATCAAAGTAAATATAAACTAGTTGATATTTTAGTTTTTAATATTTCAGTTTATAAACAAAACAGTAGCACAACGACAACAAAGATAATTTTTTCTAATAAAACTTTTTATCTTTGCAGTTCATCGATACCAAGATCTAAAGGCGTATTTAAAAAAAAAACCGGGCAAGAGCGAGTCGGACTCGCGTACCGAGGGTTCCGTAACATCCGGGTTTATGCGTAAGGTTTATGTTTATGAAATTAAATGTTTTTTTATATTTTTATATTTGAGTTGATTGAATGAAAGGTAAATTGCGGTTTACGATTTATGACGTATTAAAAAAAAACTACTTAGTAGATCTCGTCAAACCAATTTTCGGTGGAACTTAACATCATATATTTTTTTAGTTTTATCATTTTCTTATTTTAGAAGTTACAGGGGGGGGGGGACGACATTTTACCACTTTGGAAGTGTCTCTGGCGCAAACTATTCAGTTTAGAAAAAAATATATTAGAAACCTCAATATCATTTTTGAAGACCTATCCATAGATACACGTATGAGTTTACTTTTACTTTAGTTAATTACCTATAAAACTTAGTAATAGGATAAGCTGGCGAATGCGTCTACAGTAGTTTTTTTTTTTAGCATTGATCTATCTTTCAGACACTCTGAAGCAACGGAAAGCACCAGTGGAGATGGAGCTGGAGAACGTGATCCAAAAACTCAATCGCTTATGAATCGCTGAAGACATACTAGAACGAGTCAACTCCGACCCAACATTCATGAAACGCATTGTTACTGGTGACAAGACGAGTTTGACATGCAAACTAGTCAACAAGCTTCGGAGTGGCACCTTCCAACTGAACTGAAACCGAAAAAACCACGCCACGGCCAAGGTCGATCAAAAGTCAGTCATGTTGACTGTTTTCTTTGACTATCGCGGTATTGTACACTCGGAATTCATACCGGAAGGTCAAACGTTAAATAAAATATATTATTTGAGCGATATGCGGCATTTGAGAGAGTAAATTCGAAAAAAAGGCCAGATTTGTGGAAAGAAAATTGTTGGATCTTGCACCACGATATTGCGCCTTCGCACAAGGCCATCACTGTGAACGAATTTTAGCGAACGAAGGAGGATTCGCGGCGTAAACTAAGCTCAATTCCGGAAAAAGCGTTTAAAAAATGTTTTTATGATTTGGTTATTCGTTGGTGTACGTGTTTCGTTTCTGAAGGATCATACTTTGAAGGGGATAAAATAAATTTGGATGAATACCTAACTAACATTTTGTGTATTATTTGATCTCGGTACGTCTTTGACAGAGCAGTATTTTAGTATTTCTTATTTCTAATAAAGAATTTATTATCCTGTGCATTGTATTGTAATGAGTTTTATCAGAATTTATTTAGTCCAAAGTATATAACTAATAATAAATAACTAGCTTATGCCCGCGACTTCGTACGCGTGCACTATAAATTAGTTATTAAACATACCCTATGTGATGGATGAAAACCAAAGCTACAGAATATCGAAACTTCCATCAAAATCCCTTCAGTAGTTTATTATCAGACAAAAATTCGACAAAACGGATCATTCATAAGGGTAGTGCGGAAGCGATATAAGTCATGAAAGAAAAGATTAGGTAGCAATTAAAAAACTGCGCACCGGACTGCGGACTCGCGCAACGAGGGTTCCGTACCATCATATGTTTTTAAATTTTCATCGACGAGGCCTATATTCATCAGAGAATTTTAACATTGTGTACTGCGGTGTAAAATATTGCAGTTTTATGTCAGCGCCATCTCTTGAACGATAGTGAAACTAATATAACTTTTATTGATGATTTCTGAACAAGTGTGCTATTTAGAGACTTCGTTTTATTTTTCCTGTAATCTTTACATAAACTTCTATCACATAAAATAATTTCAAATTTTTCTGTTTGCAAACTTCGGAGATAAGGGCGGGAAAGGTTTTTTTTTGCATTTTACATCAAAAGTCGAAAACAATGCGGCCCAAAAAAAAGAATAAATGTTTGAGAATGTGCAAACTGTTTTCTTTCCCCACGTGCTCTAGTAGCCCCACTTCAAATTCTTCAGACTTCCTTTCAGGCCCTGTTGCAAAAAACGTACATATATTTTTATTTCTTTCTTATTTGCAAAATAGTTGAGCAAACGTCATCTAAAACTATTCCAAATTTCAAGTTGATGCATTAGTAGTTCTTGACATGTCCAGCTGTGACAGACAGACAGACAGACTGAGTCTCACCATAAGGGTTCCGTTTTACCATTTTGGTACGGAACCCTAAAAAGAAAATTTATGGTAGGTAATAAAATTAATTATGTTGCTATATTTATATTTCCCTAAAAACTAAACACCAGAAATATTTTAACATAAATTTTATACATAATATTAAAAAAATATAATATTTAAAATCACAAAACTAGAAAGAAACTAAAGTAGGATGATGAAATTAAAATACTGTAGGCGAGCAGCCCTATATTTCAAGAATAGGGCCGAGTCACAATACTGTTAGATGAAATTACCGTGGCAGCAGCGGGGTCAGCGAGTTCATTCGAATTGCGCGTTCGCGGAACTTGCCACGCGCGGAGGGAGGTAACGCTAAATGCCTACTGCGCTCGAATATCCTGGCCTTAAGCCAAATAAAAGGAGCATTAAGATTCTGTCAGATAGAGGGAACCCTAATAAGTGTCAGGTAAACGAAGGGCGTAAAAAAAATTGTACCAAAAATACGTGATCTAAAATAAAGCTGTATCAAAATATATAAAACCTATTTAGCTGTGCGTAAAAATGTTCTGAAGTAACATTTTAGACCTTTGTATCCTGCTGATGCGTATGAAATTTCATTAAAATCGGTTCATTCATTTCGAAAAACAAGGGCTTGAAAGTTTGTATGAAATGCCTTACGGCGTAAACGCTCTTAATCTAACAGTTGTTCATGACTTTTTATAATTTTAAATGGCTATGTTGTGCGCACACTCTTTATAGAATGTTAAGGACATTAGCAACCTAATTGCGTAACTTTTCAATGAGGGATTTTCTTTTTCTTTTTTTTAACTCTTCCCTAGTCGCTGGATAGATGGCGCTGAACTTGGTATGTTACTGCAAGGAACGGAACGTCACATATATTTTTTTATTATTTCACTAGGATGTAATTTTGAGATCGTAAAACGAAAGCAAACGAAAGTGTCACTCATCGAGCGTATGTGACGTGACGCAATGTTTTTTTTCAAGCGTTTTGTCTTTGGTACCTAGTAACGTAGTCAGTTCAACGCCATCTTCAGGGTTCTTGGAAACTATGTTTTTTTTTTAATAGGTACTCAAAAGAAAAACCTCTCATTACAATTTGAATCATTTTGATGGATAATATTGCTAATCCATTGCTTCATATGTAGGTACGAAAAAAATATCTGCTCAACAACGTAAACGCAATGAATGTTGTTGGACTGTCAAAATGAAAGCCATTGCTACTGTTAGTGTTATAGAGGTAAGAGGAACAGGGTGTAAAGTTCACTCATACTCTATAGAAAAGGAAGGATCCTCCGACCAGACGGGTGTTGTGCCTGGCGGGCAACTGCCCGATGATTCATGTCGGGCCGTTGTATATATGCTAGTTGCGCGGTAAACTCTGCTTGCGAGATGCAGTATTTTGTGTGACGTCAGAATGACGCGTAGTTTGCATTTGGCGTTTAGTTACCGCTACAAATCACCCCGCAGTTCACCTCTTTAGTATTTAATCATCATCACCTTCCTGTTGTCCCGTGCTAGTTGGTGGTACAACGTGCTAGGTGGTGTTGATGTTAACCGTCACGCGTCACGCTATTTTTCATTCATCACTCACTCCCTTTGCTTCCATAAATTTTGTTCATCATTCATTCAGTATAAAATGAATGATAAATGAATTGAATTTACAATCCACCATACCCTTTATCCATCCTTTATTCCTAAAAACGTAACAAGGCGCATCCACCCATATTTCATGGCATTCAGGCATTGTTTGGTACCGTGATTGATGTCCACAATATTGGTTATTGTCGGATGTATGAAAAATTATCCACGGAGTGGTTATTGATTGTGTTAGATAGGTAGGTTTCGAAAATGGTGGCGGAAGGGAGAAATGGGGCACTTTGTACACACACGTTTTTCTTGCCGTGATTAACTACGGATGGTCGTTAGTGTTGTATGGATCACTATAATAGAAGCTTGTACAGATGCCAGCACATCAAGCTACTACAATCTGTCAAATTTCTTTAATAGATTTTCAACTTTATTGCTAAAGCATAAGGCTCAAAGTTGATTGGGAAAATTTGACAGTTTCGTGTAGCTTGGTGTGCTGGCGTCTCTACAAGGACACATTTGACACACGGACACGGACACGATCACATAGCACGCCACGTGACCGTGCCATGTAGAAGAATATGGTATTTAATATGGCGCATCAACCGTGGTTTATGCGCCATGTTATATACCTACCGCTGATTTATATACCACAAAGAAACCGTGCCGTATATAAAGGGTCTCAAGTGACGTACCTATCTACGTACCTTTATCCCCACGTCCTTATCGGCCAAACAAAATAAACGCGACTATCGCGTGATTGCGCGACGATCGCTTTGGTTAGGACGTGATCAACTACTGCATAATATTGCGAAAATCTGAGGGTTGGGAACAAATATAAAGCTAATTAGGCCTGTACCAATATAAGTTGTCTTGCTCATTCATATTTTTATTTGAGTAGGTACTTCTCCTAAACACTAGGTAAAAATCGTAGCATTTACACTAAGCATCTTTGATCTCACCATCCATACAAATCCTCTCAAGACATAAACATCTCTGTGCATAGATACATTACTACAGACAATATTATAATAGTACTGCAAGCGATACAGTAAATGTCAACCATATTTCAAATAACTGTCAAATATTTCGAACTGTAACACAGAAGTTCGTTATGCGTCTTCTTATTTCAAATTAACGCTCGCTCCATCATAGACCTCATCCATCGCTTTCCATCAGGCGTGATCGAGGTCAAGAGCGATCCCATTCTGCAATACAAAAAAGTAAAAAAGTTTTGTTCTTCACATTATTGTCATGCCATGTATTTGGTATTATCAATAAGCCATCTTCCAGATTTCTAACAATTAGTAGCGAAAATAAATAGTCACTTATAAAGCAGTATGATAGTGATGGGACACATAGCCTCAATGCACGTCATGTCTAGTGCAGTGATCCGTCAGACACAGGAAGAGTCGGGAGCGGGTGCAAACGTACGTCATTTGCACGCGTTAATGGACTAGCCAATGAGCAATAAATTAAGATGATTATCCTCATACAGTCTTTGTTATTGAAAGACAATGACGCGTTTTTACCACCTTCCAAGAAGACAAGAACAGTACCGAACAGTTTCTTGTAGTAACAAGAAATTAAATCAAGTAAAACGAAAGACGGTTATAATTTGAATCGTTTGAAAATAAAATGTTTTTGATCCATGGTTTTGTCCTAAACTGTGGTGAAAAGAGGTAGACTTAAAGATAATATAATCAGCTGACTTTTTTACAAACTGTACAAAAACAGGGTATGAAAGGTGAACGGAGTAAAAGCCTTTATAGCACAGAAATCTCTTTTATTTCACAAGTAAAAAAAACAAAAACGAATAAGTCGACAAATAATATAAAAAACCAACTTAATGGCACCCAATGGAAGCGACATTCAACCCTTTCATTGAAGCCATCGGCCGGCTTCAATCAAAGAATTGAATCTGAAAAGAGATTTTTTATTTTATTTTTTGCCGGTATACTTAATATGGTTTGAATGAAAGATTAAATGGCTAAGGACGACGTGAATACTGTGATAAGGAAGAATATATGTGCTGCGTTGACCCCAAATAGGGTTGGGAAGGTTATAATGATGATTTACACAAACTCTTCTTAAATCAATTTTGTCATTGAAAAAGTACGCCTATTTTATGCTGTCGAGGACAAATGGTGCAAGGTCTGAGTGTTTGTTTCATTCATGGGCTGAATAAATAATGTTAAGTAGCCAGCCTTGCAGCAACCTTGTCGAGCTAATCTTTGCACAAAGACATGAGCTATTCTCGAATAGCTTGTGTGGAATGGAAGAAATATAAAATACGTCATTGAAGTAAATTTCTCTTTTGGGCCTCGCGCAGGTAATTTTTTTTGGTTTATTCATTTTGTTTTTTTGGTTGTTTTAATGTAATGAGGGGCCTGTGGCTAAATAATAACAGCCGCATAGGTCGATCGATCTGGTTAAGCTACGCTTGCCGCGGTCGGTCTGTGGATGGGTAACCGCCTTTACATATCGTGACGTTAAGCCGTTGGTCCCGGCTGTCATTCGTGGATCTTTGACAGCCGTTACGGGTAGTCAGAAGCCCGAAAGTACGACAACCAGTCTTACCAAGGGGTATCGTATTACCCAGTAACTGGGTTGTGGAGGTCAGATAGGCAGTCGCTTCACGTAAAATATTGATATTTATGCATATGGTGTCACTGGAAGCTGACCCCAACATAATTATTTGGGAAAAGGCTAGGCAGATGATAATAAAGAATCTCGATGTTTCGTTAAGTCGTTAAAACCGTTCGAAGCAGGGCAGCGACACTAGTCTAACCTTAAAGGGTTGTTTCAGAAATCCTCTCCATTCGTCGTAATAAAGTGAGCGTAAAGGGTATACATGTAGCAGTGTCCATTCCCTCATCATAATAAAACTATTTCTCGTACATTGACAGCAAAACGCTTTCAAAACTTGTTTACGGTTTAAAGTTTTTGTGGCCAATTACTGGAACATCGCATCGTTAGCATCAAAGTTAAGCGAACGTGAGCGGTTAAATTGTAAGCTTTATGAATAGTCTGTTGTAGACATGACTTTACATTGTTTTTACGTTGGTTTTATTATGCTTCCGGCTGTGTCCGTGAAAGAATTTGAACAGGCTGAGTTGATTGAAGTAGGTATATTAACTGTTTGATCAGTTTTCTAATTAAGATTAATTGAAGCCTGGACTCTGGATATGTAAATGGACACCATTTAAAAAAAGTTACATTCTGTAATATTTAAAGATTTATCGACATTTGTGACTGCGAGTAATAATTGGCCTTCGAAAATACAATGAAAACACTTATACTCAACTACATATTTTATTAACAAACTGTATCAGACCGAAACCACATGGTCGAAAAAATTCTACAAAAAAAAAAACTGAATAAATAAATTCGATTTTCAAATTCTATCCACGTCCGCAGGCAGAGCGCGGTCCACTGTGCAATATCAAATTTCACGCATCAGCTGTTGATGAAGGCAGATAAATCATTCCAGGGAACTCTTTTGGGAGTGAATTTATATTGTGAGTTCGTCTTTTTGTGAAGGGGTAAGTAGGAGTTGAAGGTAGAGGGCATTTGATAAATATTTTGCAGCTGTTTTTGTCAAAATTCTTTAATTAAAAGATCGATAAGCTACTGCCCTGCAATTGGTGGATTTAACGCTCTCTCGGAATTTTGTTTTTGTAGTTTCTACTAAGTATACGGAGCAATTTTCAAAATGTAGTGAAACAGCACAGTTTCATAAAAAATTTAGGCCGCCCGCAACAAAGTTATGAAAGACCTTCTCAGATGATAATGATGACATGCATCACAAGGGTAAATTCGGGAAAATTAACTGATAAGAGTGATAAGCATATTGACTACCAACGAAAGTGTATACTTCTCTATATTTCTATCAAATCACAACTGGGTGCAAGCGTCGGAGAGACGGGATTAATTACATTGTTTAGATGATTCATTTGTTTTGATTTGCTTTAATTACGTTTTTACTTTATTACATTCAATTTATTTTGTTCCCATTTAATTTGATTTCATTGAATTGGTTTTTATCTGTTTTTTTTTTTTTTACTTTATTTGATTAATTTTTTATGATTTCTATTACTCTATGTTTCGCCATTTGTGTTATTTACCTGAAACTAATGAATCTATTATTAAAATTTGCTTAATTATTAAATTCCCTAACTGTATATAGCCCATTTCCTCTATGAAACTTTCTGTAGACCTCAGGCCTTGACGACTGAAAGCATGAAAAACAAAATAATTTCTCATTCCTTCCAGAATCCTACAGTTTTATTAATAAACCACTTTGAAGCTAGCCTTACTTAAGTGCTAAAAGTGTAAGAAGGTACTCCATATTTTCTAGATTCAAGTATTCTAGCAAGCATCGAGGCTCTTCATCGAGCCACGATCATTATAACTAGATATATGATACACTTAACTTGAGAGCAAGAGGCACTTAAGACTTACTATTTTTATAAAATAAGTGGTTTTGAAAGCTAGGTAACTGTAGATGTTCTGTGCTGAAAAGAGTACACTTAAATGGTTTGGTCACGACACACCATTACAGGATGAATGAAAGTTTACTGGCAAAACGTATTTACCAGGCAAATGTGAAACCACCGGAACGGGACTCTCTAGAAGGTCTCATATAATTAAAAAAATAATAAAAAAGGTTTATTGGAATCAGTTTTTTTTTTTTAATATAATGGTCTAATTGTTAATGCTCTTCAGAAAGGTCAGGTGTGTAGTACTCGCAACCGGCGTGCGTGTATGACCTAAAAACGCCACTTTGGCAGAATCATAAACAGTTACCTTAATCGTATCAAATCCCATTGATGAAGGATTTTTCAGTTATTTTTTTTTGTCTGTGCTAAAATACCAATCAGTCCAATCCAAATCCAATTCCAATCTCTTTGACTATACCTACGTGTGTAGTGCAGCGAAAAAAGAAAAACACAGACTGTCTTTGCCATATTAAGATTTATAATGTTATTCTTTTATGATTCTGCTAAAGTGGCCTTTCTAGGCACCAGAAGACCAATTCCCATAATTAAAAACGTTCAAATTCTAGTCGCAATCTCTCAGCGACAATAGGCATGACGAATGATTTTCAAATCCTCTTCCGTAATGTACGTACACATTTACTATTTACGAAAACACCTATGTTTAGGTAATAAACTAAAGTTTAACGAAGTTTGAAGCCATTTTTCTAATATTTTTTCAATAGGGCGCGAAAACAGCTCACAGTGTCATGGCGTCGGATCCGACGTCACGCCTAGGTAAACATCAAATGTTGTCAGTATACTATCTATAGTGTACTCTGTGAACCACAGTGATGTTTACATAGGCGTGACGTCATGCGCTGTGATTGGTGTTTCAGTCAAAATGGCCGACTGCAGTATTTTAATCTTTTATTTTAGTGAAAATCCGATTAATCTCAAGTTTTTAAATTAAACTAAATCACTGTTTTAAATCCTTTTAATATGTATTTTCCCCTAACATCATTAAATTTTTGATTATTTGATACTGTCGTCACACCTATTAATGTCAAAACTTGTCAAAAATTTAGGGAAATAAGAGGTATTTTTGACAGATTGAGACTGAGATCAGACTGTGAACGTTCTTGAAATTACGAGAATTGCCCCTAAGCATTCTTAGAATACAAAGTTTCAAATCAAATCAAAAATATTTATTTGCTAGAATATGGTACATAAGGTGTTACAGTGAATTTGTTTCAGCATATCCAGCCATAATATGGCGTGCTAATGTATTCACAATCAGCGATGTCAATTAAAAAATAAATTGTATAATAGCTTTTAAATAGCAATAGTTTGAAAAGTATTTTTTTAAACATTGTCAGCGGTAAGTCTTGCAAACTATTTGGTAAGTGATTGTTAATAATAATCGACATGCAGTATACATTTTTCTTAAATAATTTTAGTTTTATTGGTGGCAGCCGAAGTCTATCTTTATGCCGTGTTCGGCTATTTGGCCTGTCCGAAAATAAATTGTAGTTCCTCTTAACAAAAATACATATGTCAAAGATATATAAATATGGCAAAGGTTGGTAATAGTAGAAAGTAAGCTCACATGAATGGTTCAACAAGTGGGGTTCGAACTCATACCCTCTATATTGACGGTTTTGACCCTTTCTGTCGGAATTCAAATCTATTTCTATGTTTTTTTTTTTAACTTTGCCCCACACTAGGAATTTCTCCTGTATCGTGGGTGCGTTTACAAACATTTAAACTCACATACACAAACAGCCAGACCCGGAACAACTACTTGTAGGTCATACAAATATTTGTTCGCGGCGCAGCAGTCAATCGCTTAACCACTGCGCCAAGCGTGCCGTTTGGGCACCGCTCGCCCCTTGGATCTTGCCCCTAATTGCCTAAGTGTTTCTACTCGCCCCCTTGAATATTAGATACCCCGAATCGCCCCCGATTGTTAGCTATACTGAAAATAATAAAGCTGAAGATTTTGTTTGTTTGAACGCGTTAATATCTGGAACTACCAGTCGGATTAAAAAAAAATATTTTTGCAATTCTTCAGCTCAATTCTTGACCCTTAGGAGCCGAGTAAAAATAAATAAAGTCAGAAAGTACGCTAGGCTAAAACAAAGTAACATCGCGGGCAGGGGATGCGATGCGATGGGGTGGGTCGGGGGAACATTTTTATTATTATTTTTTTTTTTACATTCTTTTTGACTTCGTTTCTTTATTATTTGACATTATATACTTTTTGACATCATTTCTTTATTATTTGACATTATATACTTTTTGACATAATTTCTTTATTATTTGACATTATATACTTTTTGACATAATTTCTTTATTATTTGACATTATATACTTTTTGACATCATTTCTTTATTATTTGACATTATATACTTTTTGACATAATTTCTTTATTATTTGACATTATATACAGACAATTGAAATTTTTTCACCTCTTTATTAGTGGTTTTAATGGGAATCATAACACTTGGTTTTAGTAGGTTTTATTATTATTTTTCTTTTTTTATTATATTTCCTTTTGATAGATTCTTATTTTGTAAATGTGAGGATTTTGTAGGCCTTATAGACTTTAGATCTGTAGACCATTTTCTATTTTATCAAGTACTTGGTACTTGTTGACAGGCCTGCGCTGTCCTCCCATACCTACTGTAATCTGGAAACATTGTAAAAGCCAATTATTTTTAAAAAGAGTAACCATGGAGTTTCTTGCCGGTTCCTCTCCATAGGAAACGACCAATTGGAACCGTGCACCTAGCTTCTGACGTTTCATAAGGGCCCATGTAGGTTTATGTGAAATAAAACATTTTGATTTTGAACAAGAAATTTCACGCGAACGTAGTTGCGGGCAGAAGCTAGCATATATTTTATAACGTCGCTCGCATTACTAAAAGTCCTATCTCATTTTTTAGCTGATTTGGGTTGGGACGACTACACTCCTCTATTCGTGATTCTTTACATTTTGTTGCCTTTTTAAAATGGTTATATTTTGTGACCTAAATAACATAGAGGTACGACGGTTAGTGTAAAGAATCACGAATAGAAGAGCAAAAATGTGAAAAATGAGATAGAACTTTTGGTCATGCGAGCGACTTATTCAAACCCTCAAAACCGTACTCAACACCACTTAAATCCAAGATTCTATTTCCAAGAATTACATATAGTTATACGCGTACGCGTAAATTAGTATTCCAGTAAGCATTTCAAGTATAAACTCCATCTGCAGTTGACGTCGTCAGACATAGGTTGCTGTGCCTAAGGCAATTATGTAGATTCTATACCTAGGCAGCACGCGCCGAGCATTCGTGTGAGCCTGATTTGATTTGCCTGAAGTCTTGGATGCAATGCAACATGACGTGTCTATGGTTTGATATAGGACTGGTATAATAATCCATAGTGTGTCTGTCTGTCTGTTACCTCTTCACGCTTAAACCGCTGAACTGATTTAGACGAAATTTGGTATAGAGATAGCATGACTCCCGGGAAAGGACATAGGATAGTTTTTATCCCGATATTCCCACTTATGCGGGTGAAACCCCGGGGCGCTGCTAGTATTACATATGTAACAGCTGTACTTCTCGAAGGGGCAGGAAGAGGTACGAAACTTTAGGAAGAGGTACAAAAGTTTATTTATTAATTATGTATTAATTGTAGTGACATGTTTTCCTGACATATTTTAAATTTAATTATTTTTATTTTAATATATTGACATGTCACCTTGATTGTAATTGCTTATGTTAATTTTGTACGTCATGTATATTGGCAAGCATAGTGCACATATTTAGACAACAAACTATATGTAACCATACCTATGTTAACAAAATAAATGATTGATTGATTGATTGAAAATATTGTCAACATTTTGGCAGTTGTATTATAAGTCCCAGTGAGCAGTGATGACACAGTGTCGCCCAACTAACTAGTTGCAGGTCGTGGGTTCGAATCCAGACAGGCGCTTTACTTTTTGTAAATAATATCATCACCGCAACTCTCGAAGCGGTGAAGGAAAACATCGTGAGAAAACCGATATCCTAGAACCAAAATTTCGAAGACGTGACATCTACCAACTCGCACTGGGCCAGTGTAATGGATTACGGCCCACTCCCTCTCCAAGAGAGGAGGCCTGTGTAACCGTCAGCCTATGACTGTAATATGCTTCATCATCATCATCATTTCAGCCGAAAGACGTCCACCGCTGGACATACGCCTCCCCCAAGCACCGCCACTTCGACCGGTTTTGTGCTTCTCGCATCCAACGAGTTCATGCGGCCTTCACAAGGTCGTCGGACCACCTTGTGGGAGGGCTCCCAACGCTCCGTCTTCCGGTACGAGGTCGCCACTCCAGAACCTTTCGGCCCCATCGGCCATTTGTTCTGCGAGCAATGTGCCTACTGCCACTTTAGTACTATGGTTACACAAGCCTAACACCGACAAAGTCGACCATGATATCGCGCACCATTCGCATTGTGACGAGCATAAATTGCTTAGCAACCATATTAAATTAATCGAATCGCAACCCGTGAAATATTTATCATTGAGTAGTTCCGATGGCCATCTGTGGTCTTCATCATCAGCTCCACTTTACCAAATGATAATTTCCGAGAGCAAATGCTGAAGTTACTTTAAAAATTACCCAAATCGCTATAGGTTTTTCATGATATCGCGCATGGGTGTACCGTCGATACCGCACCAGTTCAAAACTACAGCACTGCCCTTGAAACCCTGTCGTGTTCCACCGCCATCTGTCGCGACGCCACACATTTTTGCACCACATTTTTGTACTCGTACCCGAGTCGACGAACAGATGGCCGATGGGGCTGAAAGGTTCTGGAGTAGCGATCGCGCACCGGAAGGCGTAACGTTGGAAGGCCTCCCACAAGGTGGACCGACGGCCTTGTGAAGGCCGTAGGAACCCGTTGGATGCGAGAAGCACAGAACCGGTCGAAGTAGAGGTGCTTGGGGGAGGACTATGTCCAGCTGTGGACGTCTTTCGGCTGAAATGATGATGACCCGAGTCGGCGACGGTGGTGACTTCACGCGAAAAGTGGACGACAGGTCTTGGGACGTTTAACGCCACGATCACGGGTAGTGTGTATTAGTGTGACAGTTGTGCTGAGAACATTTTCCAATTTGTCTCGTAGTGAGTACTCCTTTCGCGTCGTGGACATACAAAGTGTACGATACGACCTCGACGGGCCTGTCGCAGTACACATTTTTGTTCCGAAGACCGGATGTTTTTAAAACTTGTTTACGCTTTAAAGTTTTTGTGGCCTATCAACCAAAACATCACATCGTTAGAATTAAAATTAGGTAAGCTGTTTAATTGTACGTTTTATAAAGTGTCTGTTGATACTCGTACAACATCAGAACATCACGCCTTTTTTCCCCAAAGGATTAGGCAGACGTTTACCCCTAGTTACCATATTTCACCAGTTGTGTTTACTTCCCATGAAATAGAGGGAGAGCCTATTGCCATCAACTGGGCATAAATCCAGACTTCGGGCTGCTACTGAGAAATTCCTAAAGGTAAAACCCAAAAATACTTTGCCAGACCCGGGAGTCGAACCCCTGACCTCATGCTCAGCAGTAGTTCTTGCGACTACTGGACCCACGAGGCAGTTGTAAACTAGTATTTACTTACCAACTAACACCTAAACTAAATGCTGGTTCGCGTCGGGATCGGTTGAACGCATTCTGTGGGCTAAACGCATTATGTGTTAACTGATTGGATAGTTAGCAAATACCGCTTACTCCACAGATCTCATGGGTATCAGTTTAAACATGACAAAATAAAACTTTTTAACAAAACAATTAAACCGCCGAAAAAGCTGAAAAGCAAAAAATAATAAACCTTTTTTATTTAACCTTAATAACTAAGTTCTGAAACTAATGTAAGTATACCTACCTAAGTAATTTTGAGACGACGCCAAACAATCAATGAACAAAGATTAATTAATTTGCTTGTTTGGCGCCGGACTCAAAATTAGTACTTAATTGCTTTTCAGTGTTTTCGGCGGTTTAATTTTTTTGTTAAAAAGTTTTTATTTCTCGCTTTTTATGGGTCTTCTTATAATTTATCTAAGTTACAATGGCATAGTGTCAACTTGCTTACAAAATTGCAAAATCGCCTTTTACAAAATATTGTTTTCCCGATGCAGGGACGTTGATTGTTGAAGAATTCTCCTGGTATTTTTTCACCATCAGCTCCATTTCACCATTCGCATTGTGACGAGCATAAATTGCTTAGCAACCATATTAAAGTAATCGAATCGCAACCCGTGAAATACTTATCATTGAGTGGTTCCGATGGTCATCTGTGGTCTTCATCATCAGCTCAACTTTACCTAATGATAATATCCGAGAGCAAATGCTCAAGTTACTTTAAAAATTACCCAAATCGGTTTGCCTATAAAATTTGAGGGTTTACCTCGATTTCCATGGGATCCTCTCATCAGATTCCAACTTGATGACAATGAGACCACCTCGAGAGTATACCCTTCCAAACGAAAAAAGAATTATCAAAATCGGACTACTCTGTAAAAAGTTATGCCTTAAGAGGTCATTGTACTCATCATTATGGACAACTTTTACTATGGGAGCAAACCCGAAATCTCGAAAAAAAAAATCAGCTATTACTAGCTATTATTATTATTATTAGCTACATTTATGTTCGTATAACTCGTCAAAATGTAGGGAACAGCTGATTTTTTTTTCGCGATTTCAGGTTTGGTCCCATCGTAAAAGTTGTTCATAATGATGAAAACAATGACCTCTTAAGAGGTTGTTAATGTTTTACCAATAACTCTGTATATACGCGTCGACTTGAGAACCTCCTCCGTTTTTTCGTCAGTTAAAAAACTTTTTTTACATAAAAAAACAACCGACTTCCGAAAAACACTATAAAGTGAAAAATAACTTTAATTTCGGAAGTCGGTGTCTTTGGATTTGTTTTTTAGTTTTTTGCCACCGACTTCCGAAAATAAAGTTATTTTTCACTTTATAGTGTTTTTCGGAAGTCGGTTGTTTTTTTTTGTAAAAAAAGTTTTTATTTTTCACTTTTTAGTGGGTCAGTTTGTAATTTATCTAAGTTACAATAGCCTAATGTCAACTGCTCATCACCTTTTACAAAATATTGCTTTACCCGATGCAGGGACGTTAATTGTTGAGGAGTTCCCCTAATAAGAGCCAGGAGAACTGGAGCTGTTTGAGAAGTCACTATCAGCTCCATTTCACCATATGCATTGTAACGAGCATAAATTGCTTAGCAACCATATTAAAGTAATCGAATCGCAACCCGTGAAATATTTGTCATTAAGTAGTTCCGATAGCCATCTGTGGTCTTTATCATCAGCTCCACTTTACTAAATGATGATTTCCAAAAAAGTATTTTCCAAATCGGTTCGTAAATGACGGAGTTATGAAATATGAAAAGATCGTTAATGTAGATATTTTTTTAGGTTTTGTTGATTTTTCAAAAACCGCTTGTCCGATTTCGATAAAATTTTCATGGGACCATTTGGGAAGCATTCCCTTTCCAACAAAAAAAGAATTTTTCAAATCGGTTGGCAAGCAACGGAGTTATACGCGAACAAACATAAAAAAAAAAAATACAAACATCCGAATTGAGAACCTCCTCCTTTTTTAGAAGTCGGTTAAAAAGAAAAAATGTCGATTTTTGTTGCGGTCGTAGTGTAGTTACCTGAAATACACAACATAAACTCATTTCTGTACTCCCAGAGTGGTAACGCAGGGGTTATAGCACACCCGCATTTACCCAGTTAGTTAGTTCTTGAAATATCGGTTCAAATAATTCATATCGAAAATACAATTATATAGATTTTGAAATCCATAGCGACAGTCGAGTTTTACTTACACAAACAGCCAGACCCGGAACAACTACTTGTAGGTCATATAAATATTTGTTCCGTGCGGGAATCGAACCCGCGACACGCAGCGCAGCAGTCAATCACTTAACCACTGCGCCAACCGTGCCGTCAAAAAAACTATGTTACTAAATAAAGATCGTGTAAGGCTTGACAACCTCTAACTTTTTCTTCTTGTTTGAAAGTTGGTACAGACGCCAGCACATCAAGCTACTACAATCTGTCAAATTCCTTTAATAGTTTTTCAATTTTATCGCTAAAGCATAAGGTTCAAATTTGATTGGGAAAATTTGACAGTGTCTACGACACATTCGCTCAATAGTCTTCATTCAACTTAACTTTCATTCTTTTATACATTCATTCCTACATTCGTTCAACCATCTTGCAAAACCTCTGTTCATTACTTACGTATTTAAAAATTATTAAAAATTGTAAAATCCTAAGTAAACCTTTGTTTATCAAAAAATCTTTGTTTAATTTATCATAAACAAAAGTGGCGACCGTGACAGGACCTGCAATCGTCGGATCGAAGCTAAATATCCACGCACATTGTTCCCGTATCAAGGGCACTCGAAGGACATCGTCGATACCGGTCAACATATATCAGTACCAACGGAAGGCCGTGTTGAGAATCCAAGATCGCCGTGCCTGTGGACTGGCATCCTATTTACCTGGGACGAGCAGCCTTACCTTCGTCAAGCCATCCTGGGATCTCTGCTGGGACTACGGAACTCCGATCGAGCAAGGTCCACCCTTAGAACGAGTCAGAGGAATCACTATCTACCTGTCTATGTGCTCCTGCCAACAAAAGGACTGCTGGGATTAGCCGCCTGCCTATTTAAAGTGAGCTCGTTCCATCTTACTAACATACCCATTGTGTTATCCTTTAGTCTGTGCATTTAGCGGATTTAGTTTCTCGAAGTCAAGTGAATTTCCTACCTTTCTATTTGTGTCTATTGTGCCTAACCATAATTATTCTCGAAAGAGATCTAAACAGGATAGGCAAAGCACAAATTAGCCTAATTAATTTCACCTAATTGTAGACTTACCGCCATCTTAAATTAATGCACATTTAACTACAACTTAATAATTCTCTTAACTTTATTCAAACAAAGCAATTTTTATAGAACTGTTCCACTATTATCGATTCTTTATCCCTTTTATCACTCAATTAAACCTTTATATCACTTACATGCTAAATATTTCCCGAGTTAACTGTAAACTTACGAACCGTCTTCGATTTCGTCCTACGAGTAATTAGTTGTTGTTATCAGTTTGTTAAGGCACACGGAATTGATCTATTCCAGGGATCGTGGCTTGTGACTTGTGACACGGCATCGCTTGCGCATCGCTGTTACCTGACTGCCGGCGCGTCCCCACCTGCATAGCTCACCATATTGTATGCAGTCTACGTGAGCCGCGGGCATCAGCTGATCAACAAAGCGAGGAGCGTATCGTATGCTATACATATACCTATTTCGTTATTTCTATTAACATCTGTTCGTGTTAGCTCATTACGAGTTTATTACAATGTCCGAACCTTTAAAGTTAAAGGAACTAATAAGCAAACGCGGTTCAATTAGAGGACGCGTAACGAAATTTAAGTTAAGTCTCGATAGTTTAGCTTTATTAGAATCCATTTCAGAATTCGAAATAAGTAAACTCGCATTGAAGCTATCAAAAATTGAAGCATTGTTCATTGAATTTGATGAGGTGCAGAATCTGATAGAAACTAACAACGCAGATAGTCAAAGTAGCGAGTTGGTAACTAGAGATTTAATAGAAAGCGATTTCTACCATTGTATTGCGTTAGCTCAAAATTTAATAAAGAAAAACTCACTAATTGAGGATAATGAGAATAACTCTAAAAACAAATCATCTATGGCTACGTGTCGCCATAACGATCACAGTTGTAATGCCTTAAGTTTTAAACTACCAGTAATTAAAATTCCTAACTTCGACGGCACCTACTTTAAGTGGTTGGAGTTTAAGGAAACATTTGTTTCACTCGTGCACAACAATGATAAAATCGAAAGCATTCACAAATATCACTATTTACAATCATATCTTGACGGAGAAGCCGCTCGGGTGATCGCTAATTTGGAAGTTTCTCATGGTAATTATTCCGAAGCATGGAAACTTTTATGCGAACGTTACGACAATAAGCGTCAATTGATAAATAACCATCTTAAGTCTTTGTTTAACATTAATTCCGTTCAAGAAAATGAAAAGTCTTTAAGATATGTTATTGACCACGTCACTAAAAACTTACGCGCTCTCAATTCACTAGGTCTGCCTACTGACAAATGGGATGTTTTAGTTATATATATTATTGCAGGTAAATTAAATAGTGGTACATATTTCAAGTGGGAAGAACATAGAAATAGTTTGAGTGACATACCTTCGCTTAATGATTTCTTCAGTTACCTTAAATGTCGCGCTGATGTATTGGAGACCGTTTATCGCCATAAGCATGATAATCAAGACAATAAACAAAAACAGTTCTCTAGTAATCAAAACAAACAAAATAGTTCCAAGTCTTTAGTGGCTGTACCAAACGAAGGCAACACTTCTACTTCTAAAACACCGGAATGTTTGTTCTGTAAGAATAGTCATCGCATGTATGAGTGTCCGTCTTTTAAGTCCAGCTCAATAGAGGATAGATTAGCCTTTGTTGCTTCTAACAAATTATGTGAGAATTGTTTGAGATCAGAAGGTCAATTCTACTAATTAACGTGCAATGTGAAAAACATGACACCGGAATGCGATGATATTGTGAATAGACCAAAAAACGGTATTCTACTAATCTTAAAATTCGGTTTGTTCACATTCAAGTCGCAATATCATCGCAGTATAGTCTCATAGTGGTCAACTTTGTTCTCGTTTACGAAATTAAACATATTTTAATGTTGGTTCAATGTACGCAGACTATATTGTGATACTTTAATTTTTATCAACCTTATTTTCTGATTTGTTTAATGTCTTTATTAGTTTGCTTGATTATGTGTATGCTCATAGTATTTTCATTTCCCGTTTGTTATTAAATATTTTTGAAAATACAAAATCATTAAAATAAAAAATCGGCTAGAAAGCTAACATGGAACGTATTCGTAATCACCAGGCCGCATTCCGAATTAAGCGCTTTATACACTATTCAATTTGTAGGAAATCGAAAGATGTAATTGAAGTTAGAGCAGTTAGATTCCGGTTTAGTGCGATTGGAATTTCCTGACCGCACTAATACCTAAATTGTTTACGATTTAGGTGAGTGTAATCGCATCCCTACGATTTATAGCGACTAGTTAGTCTTTAGTTTTTAAGCACACTCAAATCGATTACATCCCAACTCGGAACGCACCACATTGTCAACATCAAACTGAATCAAACAATAACTTAACAATATCGTGTGTAGTTTATAACAAGTATTTCGTGCGAGAAAGATCGTTTTAATACAAAGTAAGTGTATAATTGTTAGACTTAAATCATTATTTAATTATCATGCTGTGCAAATGTATTCAAATGTACGTAATATTTTGTAGGAATGGAAAGACGTGCAGCCTGAGATACAATGGAACAAACTGCTCAACTTTCTACAGTCAAAGTGGAAGCGCTGTCGGTGTTGAGCGATCACTGAGCCGATCGATTTTCGACATCACTGCAGCCCCATGTTCTGTCCAGACTCGTGCGTCAGCACCAATACCTAGCCCTGCCGATGCTACAACAGTGCTCGAACTCTGCAAGCGAGATACCGCAGTGAGTGGATTTTTCTAACCCTAAAGCTATTCATATTGCGGTTAAGACTTATGATGACTATTGATAACGATTATGTATGGTATTTTTATTACGTTTCTTAGGTCGCCCTCTGGCTGTACTAGATGAGGCTCGGAGAGTTTTACCTCAGGTGGAGATGCAACATGTCACAGCTGATACAGCAAATTAATAGTACAGAACCTTGGGAGGCTTGCTGATGCTGTCGAAAGACTATTTATTGGTGTCCCATAGAGGTAAAGTATGAATTTTTTGTACATGCAATAAAAAAATCAAGTCATTCATATAATATAATTATAAAGAAATACAAAGGAAAACATATTATACATGCTGTTGATTTGCATCCTCGTCAAATTTCAGGAGGTTGTCATAAAAGACATAAATAATCATTTGAAGTACGGTAGGGGGCAATAACTAGTAAGCGCTGCTTTTTTTTTGTTGTAGAAATTTAACAGTATTTCAGAATTAAACCCTTAATTCGATACAAATAAAACAGAATCACCCGACTATGCACACAGCGACAATGCATGCAGCTGCCATGTAATTCCCCGGCCGGCCGGCGGCCGTCGGGCCGCCGAGCGATGACCGGTAGCAATAATTTTACCTAATTTTATTTCGAAAATCACCTACATTATTGTCATAAATTTCACTTGATAATTAACTCATTTTTGAGCATCATTGGAATACGGAAATCTTACTAATGACAGTAATACTAGTGCGCCAAAGAAAAGTTCACTGACCTGTTATCAGATGATTAATAATATCCTTCAAGCTAAAGTTTTCGTAGTGTTTTTGTTTTTATTTGTGGATTAAATTGGTTGATTTGAAACTTTCCTTCCTACTTAACGGGCTTAGGACCGGCAATAATCCTACCTTTGTTGGTGATCGATCTACTAAGTCTAAAAATGTTTTCTACGTTTGATGGAAATGGAAAGACGTTCTAGTTAAGTGTAAGGACGTGGTATACTTTCGACTCTTAGGTATTATTGGCGTAGGTAGTTAAAAATTTGAAATAACTTATTTACACTAATGAAATTGATTAAGCTAACAACGTATTTACAAAATGTACAAATAAATAAATTACCTACCTATGTTACCGGAGGTAAAGTTGCCACGTACTTAGGTAGTACGTACTGGTTTTCCTTCAGCTTAACAACACTAACACATTCGTTTTTAAAGTGTCGAAAACGACAAAATGTAATCCGCACGGCATTATCACCTGGGTGAATGTCTTGTGCCTTGGGGTAGTGGAACGGGTGTTGCAGTTCACGCTTCAGTATGCGCAACACTGGTGTGGTGCATAGCAGCCAGCATGACGCTGTGAAGGGGGTTCCCGATCGGGAAACATTTCCCGACGGACATCTCCACCGCGGACCATCTCCACCAGCTCGACATTTGAATTGAACACTTTGAACCTACGTCTCAACGATGTACCGAGAAGCGGAATTCGCAAAGCGCACGAACGCTGCGGCGATTTCAATTACACTGTTAGTTCCGGGGCAGCGGGGGCGTGGCTTAGGGTGCGCGGGAGACTAAGTACCCGGATCGCCTCACTGTGATTGGAGGATGGGATTGATTACCTACGAATTTATCGAATGATAGATTCTCATCCGCATTTGAATGTGTGTGTACGTGAAAGCGCGGTTATAGGGCTAGTAACAGACGGGCCGCGTTTAAATACGGCTGGTTCACACTTACGGATTTCCGTAAATAAGAAAAAAAATAAAAAAAATACCTACCCATTTTATTGTTGATTTGGGTCGAGAATCATTAGCATAATGACGTCCTTGAATTTGACTAGGATGCAAATCAACAGCCTGTATTATAACATTTAAATAACACAAAAACTTTGCATAAAGGGAAAAAGGTATCGGGATCTGTGTCCACTTGTGGTATCTTCAATGTTGATTTTTTAAGGGATAGCCTGCGCTACCTGAAACAATTATTTTATTATTATAATAGTACTCAAATTAAACAATGACGGGGTAGTCAGAAGCCTGAAAGTCTGACAACCAGTCTTACCAAGGGGTTTATTACCCAGTAACTAACTGGGTTGTGGAGGTCAGATAGGCAGTAGCTCCATGTAAAATACTGGTATTCAGCTGCATCCGGTTAGACTGGAAGCGAACCCCAACATAGTACATATTTGGGAAAAGGCTAGACAGATGATGATGATGATTTGACTTACTAAAAACCACAAATTTTCCTTTTCAGCCTGGTGGAGTTGTTCCAAGTGGGTCTTAAGTGGATGGTGATTCTATAAAACAGGAGACATGGTTTGCCCCTCCGAGGCTACCATCAACACTAATTAGTCGCAAACCTAAATGAATGAATGAAAAAAAGCCTAATTAACTATTATGTTTATATTCGTGTTTTAATAATTTAAGATGAGAATTGTTAATTTATTAAAGTATTTTTCATACCACTATTGTTTTATTTTAGTAAAATGTATACTAAGGTATCCTCTTCTAGGGTCCTCTTATATTTTATTATATAGGTAAGTACTACTTAATACAATTGAAGTAAATATCACACCTTTAAATCCCTGAAGGGTTAGGCAGAGGTGTACCTATTGAAAACCTAAAATGTGAATAGAAGATTGTATGTATTTCACCGAGGGCAGGGGTATAGAGTACCCAAAACCTCTATAGTAATAGATGACAGTGTCTATCTAGAACCAATAACTTAAAAGTGTTACAACACTACTTTTACAAGAAAGTAAGTAAGTAATTATTTATTTACCAAAAGACTTAGCCTAGGTAACATCAGTTTTAATTCAATAGGGGTTGGGAATGGCTATTACATTTGAGAAGACCCCTGCCCTTCAAACTAGGAGAATCCTGTATCTTGAAGGGCAGTGTAAAACAATCCTTTTACTTGCCTTGGGTTTAGTACTTATGCCATCGCGGCGGGTACAAATTAATGTACGGCTCGTGGATGAGGTCGCGACACACACTTTTATTTAGCCTGTCTATTAATAGAACTTCACTTCACTAGCTTGTTCTTGTGCTGTTCTGTGGTAGGTACTTGTCCGCGGAAGCGACGGAACACCACGTCCTGCGGCCAGAAGTCTTCTTCCATGACGACGGGCAGATAACAATTCGGCACGCGCATCATGAACGCCTTGAAGTTGACGTTGCGGTACGACTCCAGTAACTGCACCCTCGGCGTGTACCTCGTCTTCTGGCGCACGTACTCAACGATGTCCTTCACCTTAGTGGTGTAGTGTAGGCGGGAGATGTACACCGGTGTGTTCGGCTTTGCGGCACGCCAACAAATTCCAGATTTCGAACGCTATGTCCATTTACCGAAGAGCTGCATTTTGTCGGCGATATAAAAGGGTCGTCGTAACCCGCGCGTGCTCCAGAAATTTTTCATAAATGGCTAAATCTGCCATTATAACAATATTTCTTCACAAAGCCTCCAATCCGATTTGTGAAATGTTGCTTTTGACTAACTTCTTATAATTCCGTTATTTGACATTATAGCAATTCGTATTTTGTGGAGTTTATATTGAATCTTACTGAAATCAATACACAAAGGCGGGAAATGTAAATTTTATACGCTTTTAACTATGCAGAAGCTAAAATTATTTGTCACAGTCCAGTGTACAAATAATCTCATGCTTACGTCAGTTTTGACATTTTTATTTTTAGTGGAATACCAATAATTTTTTAAATGCCATGTCGAAACTTTAGCAGAATACCGTTTTGGTACATTTTTTGTTTTCAGTCTAGTCGCAATATCATTGCAGTAAACGTTACGTTTGACATACTTTTTTGGTTTAGTAGAATACCTTTTGTGACATTTTGGAACTTTTGAGGCACTGCGACTTGAATGTGAACGTTTTTTTTTTACGAGAATTGGCCTTCAGGTCACATAGCTAAACGTTGTCGCCTTTTAGCCACATGTCGTCATTGCAAATTACGACATAATTCTCTTCTTCATAAATCAGAAGAAACTGAAAATTCCAATTCAGTTAATTCCGTTAGTATGTCCTCAACGTGCTCCTCTGAAGTACTTTTATGTACGGCTCGAGTAAAGGTTACCAACCCAGCCACCAACGAGACTATGATAGTGCGAGCTTTGCTCGACAGCGGGAGTCAGTCGACAATTATTACACAGGCCGTAAAGTGCCATCTAAACCTGATTCCTCAGCCATCAGACACTACCATAGTAGGCATTGGTAACACTAAGTTAAATATTAACACAGAACGCTGTATTCTACGCATTCATTCTGAAACAAGTTCTTTTAATGTGACAGTTTCATGTTTAGTTTTGCCTCAAATTACCGGCAACTTACCTAAATCATATTTTGATATAAAAAAATTAAATATTCATGGATTTCAGTTAGCAGATCCCAGTTTAAATGAACCATCCCCAGTAAATATTTTGATTGGTGCTGACTTATTCTGGGACATTATAAGCGCCCAGCAGCATTCGTTAGGACATGGTTATCCTAAGCTTCAGGCGTCAAAGTTAGGATGGCTCGTTACGGGATCACTGCCTTGTTTTAATGAAAATAAAGTTAACTCAGTCATGTGCAATTATGTCTCAAATGACGACACTTCTAGTAACATGCATGACGAGTTGTCTAGATTCTGGGAACTTGAAAATTTTCCTCAAAAAAGGCCCCCGAGTAGTGAAGAAAAATTGTGTGAGCATTATCTCGCCAACACTACTCGCACTAGTAATGGTCAATTTTGTGTAGGGTTGCCACTTCGTGATAGCATAGACTGTTTAGGCAATTCCTATAATCTAGCCAAAAAGAGGTTTTTTAATTTAGAGGCTCGTTTCCGAAAACAACCAGAATTAAAACAACAATACTGTCAATTCATAAACGAATACGAAGTATTAGGCCATCTATCTGAATCTCCGGAGCCTAGGCCGTGTAATGCCTATTTCTTGCCCCACCACCCAGTGATACGGGAACAAAGCGAGTCGACTAAGTTACGCGTTGTGTTTGACGCCTCGGCTCGTACTTCTTCTGGTGTTTCTGTTAACGACCTACAAATGGTGGGACCAGTAGTGCAAGAACCATTGTTTAATATATTAGTTCGTTTTAGACAACATAAGTATGTTTTAACAGGAGACATCGAGAAAATGTTTCGCAAGGTGCTTCTCAAAGAATCTGATCGCAATCTTCAACTGATACTGTGGCGTGATAGTGAAGATAAGCCTTTAAGGACGCTTCGTTTAAATACGGTTACTTACGGGTTCGCTAGTGCCTCTTTTCTCACTACTCGTTCTCTTTGGCAGATAGGTGAAGAGTGCTCAGATCAGAAGATCAAAACTATAATACAAAATGATCTATATTGTGATGATCTACTTACCGGTGCAAGCAGTGAAGAGGAATTACGTCATATCCGTCTTTCTGTCTCTTCTGAGTTAGCAAAGGGATGTTTTCATCTGCGTAAATATCGTTCAAACTTACCTGAGTTACTCGCAGACTCCGTTAACCTGGAAAGTGGCAATCTCATGATTAGTAATGCGACTAGTACTCTAGGTATAGGTTGGACGCCGTCTTCGGATGAATTTCACTTTCAGCATGATGTCTCAGCTTCTGAAAATGTCACAAAGAGAACTATACTTTCCTCAACATCTATACATATAATAAATCTGTAGAAGGGTCAATTCTGTACATTGAAAATAATGAAAAAATAAATAGCGGGGGGTGTTGCTGGATCGATACCAAACCCAAATATGTGATTAAAAAAATTTTTGTCTGTCTGTCTGTCTGTCTGTCTGTATATGCAGGCATCACGTGAAAACTAACGGTTCGATTTCGATGAAACTTGGTATAATTATACCTTATTATCCTGGGCATAAAATAGGATACTTTTTATCCTGGAAAAATACGTAGAAAAAAAAATCTTATTTTTCGGTTTTATTCATAGACGTTGTTCTGTAGAACACACGTTGCATTACCAGTAGTGGATAATTTTCCATTTCAATTTAAGAGAATACAGTTTCCTGTAGCTTTGTGTTACGCCATGACAATAAATAAGGCTCAAGGTCAGACCCTAGGAGTTGCTGGCGTAGATCTTACCGCGAGTTGTTTTTCACACGGGCAACTTTACGTAGCTCTTTCCCATGTGAGCAGTCCAAGAAATCTTCATGTTCATATTCCGGACGAGCTCACTAACAATGTTGTGTATGCTGAAGCTCTCAATTAACTTTCTGTCGCATTGTCACGTTCACTTTTTTATTATTGCAAACTTTTCGTCATTGTCAGTAATTTACTGCTACATGCTAATAATCAAGGTCGGAATTACTATGAAAAAAATACTTACTACAGAACGCGAGCTCAACAGCAGTAGCTCAATAGAGGGATCTCCTTAATTATTATAGGCTTAGCCGTATTTGGGTCCAATAGATATTTATAAGATGTCATTGTCAGAGTTACTCAAAATGGAGAAATAAACCATCCACGCGAAGACCGACATCCGCGCGGACGGAGTCGCGGGCGGAAGCTAGTTTAAAATATTTGATCCTCTTGGTCTTCTATCTATTTTCACAATTAAACCTAAAATTATACTACAAGAACTATGGAGTCACAAAATTGATTGGGATGAACCTGTTCCTCCAGAAATAAGGTCCTCCTGGTTAAATTTTTCTAGTAAATCTTCATGTTTGTCTTCTTTAAGGATTCCTAGATACATTTTAATTGACAATAATTCATCTGTACAAATACATTGTTTTTGTGATGCTTCGCAGCGTGCGTACGGCAGCTGTATATATTTGAGGTCTGTTTCTACTAGCGGCGCTACACGAGTTAGCCTGGTATGTGCAAAATCACGGGTTGCACCTATCAAACCCACGACAATACCACGGCTCGAACTCTGCGCTGCTCTATTAGGAGCTCAACTAACTGCTACAGTTTTAGCCGCATTACGTTGCCCTATTGAACGTCAGGTGTATTGGACAGACTCTAAAGTAGTTTTAGGTTGGCTCAACTCTAATAAAACTAAAACGTTTGTTGCCCACAGAGTAGCTGCTATAAACGAGCTGACAAATCCCACAGACTGGCGTTATGTTCCCACTTCTATCAACCCGGCTGATTTAGTCTCGCGTGGTGTCGATCCAGACCGGGTAGATCTCTCTATATGGTGGAATGGTCCATCGTTTCTTTTAGAATCCGATGATTCCTGGCCCGCTTATACTGCGGACTCTATAGAATTGCCAGAGCTTAAGACCCACCATATTTTAGGGGGGGAGGAGGCATCTTCCATGCCAGATTTGTCTGTGGATTTAGCAAAATTTTCTAATTTAACTACTCTTATTCGGGTTTTAGCTAGAGTTTTAAGGTTCGCCAACAATTGTAGGCCACACAAAAGATCGGACAGATCACGAGGTCCACTTCAAGTTTCCGAGTTAGAAAACGCTCAAAACATTTCTATAAAGTTAGCACAGAAAGATTCCTTTCCTAGAGAATTAGGACTACTACAAAAGGGTAAATCTTTAAATTCTAAAGCCGCTCTTTCGTCTCTAAATCCATTTTTAGACGAAAATGGGATTCTTAGAGTCGGGGGGCGCATCGATTCATCTACTTACCAGTATGACAAACGTCATCCTATCTTATTGCATTCCAGTCATTATTTAACAAAGTTAATATTTAAACAGGAGCATCTACGCCTGTTGCACGCCGGTCCTCAGCATCTCCTAGCATCTGTAAGGGAACGTTATTGGCCTGTAGGAGGCAGGGCTCTAGCTAGACGTGCAGCGCGCGAGTGCGTTACCTGTCGTCGTTTCAATGCTCGCACTATGGATAATATTATGGGAAACTTACCTGCAGATCGCGTTGAAGCGGATTTTCCATTCTCCACGATAGGTATCGACTTTGCAGGTCCATTTCTTATTACGGACCGTGAGGGACGAGGCTGTAAAATAACCAAAAGCTATCTGTGTATTTTTATTTGCTTTCGGTACAAATGCGTTCATTTAGAGTTAGTCAGTGACTTGACAATGGACGCATTTGTGCTGACACTAAAAAGATTTATAGCCCGCAGGGGTAAACCAAAAGTCATCTACTGCGACAATGGTAGAAATTTTGTTGCAGCAGCAAAAGAAATAAATTCGTTCCTTAAATCCAATAGCGACTCTATTATTGACTCTGCATCTCGCGAAGGCGTTGAATTCCGCTTCTCACCAGCATACGCTCCTCACTTTGGAGGTCTATGGGAGGCCGGGGTCAAGTCCGCCAAATTTCACTTATACAGAGTACTTAAAAACATTCACTTGACGTTCGAGGAGCTGAGTTCGTTGTTTGCTCAGATCGAGGCGATACTTAATAGCCGACCTTTATGTCCGTTAAGTCCTTCTCCACTAGACCTATCTCCACTTACCCCGGGCCACTTTATAATTGGTAGGCCGCTGACGTCTTTGCCATCGCCGTACCTGCTGGACTACAGCACAAACCGTCTTGATCGTTTTCAGCGATTGGAACAAGCTCGTCAACATTTTTGGAAGCGGTGGTCGACAGAGTATGTCACGGAGCTCCAGCAGCGCACAAAGTGGAAGGTGCGGTGCCAAGAATTAAAGATAGACGACCTAGTCCTAATCAAAGATGATAGGACTCCTCCACTATGCTGGCGCCTTGGAAGAGTCTCGAAGCTGTTTCCCGGCACTGATGGTGTGCCACGAGTCGCCGATGTATCTACCTCACAAGGCACCATACGGAGAGCCATCAACAGATTGTGTCTGCTGCCTTCACCAGCGAACCACTCGGACAAATGATCTTGAAAGCTTCTTCTATAACTTTCAAAGCCCCCGAGGATGTCTACGACACATTCGCTCAATAGTCTTCATTCAACTTAACTTTCATTCTTTTATACATTCATTCCTACATTCGTTCAACCATCTTGCAAAACCTCTGTTCATTACTTACGCATTTAAAAATTATTAAAAATTGTAAAATCCTAAGTAAACCTTTGTTTATCAAAAAATCTTTGTTTAATTTATCATAAACAGACAGTTTCGGGTAGCTTGATGTGCTGGCGTCTGGAAATACTGTTTTTTGCTTCAGAATGGGACGTAGTTATGACGGGTTATTCCCAAAGTACTCGATTCCTTTGTTCTAAAAAGATAAGAATCTCATACATTAATTCCCAAGTTACTCCAAGGAATTATTATTATTTATAAATACTTGTTATTTTGTTCCCATTCTGCTCCATGTGCTGCTTGACAGGTTCTCATGTTAATGCTGATACCAGATGGTGATTTTAGCTCCAGTACTTTAATTTTTTTAAATTAATTTTTTTATTACTGAATGGACCTGCTCGTGACCCTTGATCACGCCTGATGGAAAGCCATGGATGAGGTCTATTATGGAACGATCGTGCCCAGACTTCTTTGAACTGTACAATTTTCTCCATAGACAATCATCATTGCTTGTTTGTATCAATTGCTTAATTGTTCAAAAATTTAGCGCTGATTTGTAAACTAAAACAAAAACGAAAATTTCAGAATGGTGTTTGTCTATGTGAATTTTACAAGGCAGCATAACGGGTTTAGCCCGTATTACTGTTTTGTAACATGATCGAGGAGGGGGGTGGAGGGGGGTTTCATAAATCTTCTATATACATAAAACAAAGTCGGGTTAGTTACACGATTTATAACTCAAGAACGGCTAGATCGATTTTAATGATCTTTGATCTGTTGGATTTGTCTCCGCCCCGAATAGCAGAATAACTATTAAAACATGCGGAAAAATTCACGAAAAAAATAACAATAAAGATAATTCATTTTCGCAAATATTCGTTTTTATTGAATGTGAGGAGGTACTCAAACTCAAACCATTTATTTTAATTAAACCATTTACAGGCACTTTTGAACTGTCAAAAAGTCGGTCAGTCAGAAAATATGAAGCTAGTTGCTTGTTGAAAGCGTAGGTACCTATGGAGAAGAACGGGCAAGAAACTCCATGGACACTCTTTTAAATTGTATTTTTACAAAAATATTAGTTACATCAGTAATGTTGAATTTACAATTATATGTGAGAACGATGTAAAAAATATGTACGCGTTAAGAGCGTCCAGAGTACAGCAAATAGTAAGAAGACAACAATCCAAAAATAAAATTATTAAAAATAAGCCGAGGTAGCTGAGTGATGACCAGCACCAACTGACGGCGCCCGTTCACGAACATGACGCATAGATCAGCACCATTCAGCTCAACCATTTTGTAGGGAGCTAAATGATCCAATACACACGCCACCGTCAGCGAGACATTTGTGTGAGCATGACATACTATCAGCCGCCATGGCACATTCAAGTCAATGAAAGACATATTACCCGGTAAATGGTAAATAAGGTATACTTACATAGAACTCACATCTGTGCTATGCAGTTGTACTAAGTTCGCCAGGTCAGCAAGTTAAAAATAATAAGAATATTCTTTTAATCGGAGCCTATAATAATTTTGTTTCAGACAAGCTGGTCGATTCTGTAAAAATCTCACCGTGAAAACTTAGGTGAAGTGAGTTTGTTTTTGCTAGGAATTGACACTTTTGACAGCTCACTCCACGCTCACTTCACCTAAGTTTTCACTGTGAGATTTTTACAGAATAGCACCGAAGTTATCTTTCAAGTCTTCAATGAACGTGCGTCATTCAACATTGAGTCAGAGGAACTTCGAAAGATCATCAATTATGATAAGACTCTGGCGCCGGACGCTCTGAGCATAACTACTTCGTTGAGTATTTAGGTATGTAGGACGGTACGATCAAAGGATATAGGCGTGATAACCTTGTGAAAGGAAACTCCAAATTGATTCTCAGGCATTTATTTTTGTTGAAAATAAAGAATAATCACAACACTAATATCATTTGTCGTTAACATTAATCACTTGTTATTAATACAGTGTACATACCTTAATAGTTTCAAACAGCACTTATACCACAATTTCGGATTTATGCACTCGTGTAAACTATGACTTGTTTTCCGTCTATTCGACACGACTTTCGCAGCAAGACTGACTCGACCCACTTGCCCGTTGCGCTCGCGCTTAAAAGTCCCCTCTACTACTTAGCGGGGGGGCGCAACGGGGCGGCGAGCGAGTCAGTGTTGCCAGGATGAAAACAAAAATCAATAAAATAACTAATTAGGTTAATACATTTAACTATTTTGTAAATCGTGAGCAGAAAGATATTCTAAAATTATACTTAAAATATACTTCTAACGTTTATAAAATTAAATATATGGTTTACTAAAACAATTCCTAACTGATTCCTAACAGCTCGGTCATCCTGCAGTTTTAGCGAGTCCCTTCGCTTTAAGTTACTGGTAAATTAAGTAACTATGATTGATGTATAAGAACAAAATAGCTGAAGCATAACCGATATAATCACCTTATACAGAAGTAAACAGTTGTAACACATCTTAACATACATACGTACTCGCAGGTACGTTAGCCTATGCAGTTTAGTAATCAACTATTGAAAGGTACTTAAATGATAAATATTGACTAAGTCAAATACCTATCTTGGTATAGACATCTTAAACTAAGTATCTTAATCTAGGTATCTTAGTCTAGGTATCTAAATCTAGGTATAAATCTAGGCATCTTAATGTACATACCTTAATACATTTTTTTTCGAGTTATAATATTTGGTTTAACTTAGCATGTAACTAAGGTTAACAGATAAGTAACTCTATGATTTATTTATCTAGTACTGGGTATAAAGTTCACATTGTTAGTCCAACAAGAGAAACGGAATTACGCTTTTAATCGCTATCAGACTTCTGATCATCATTTTGAGATATACCGCCATCATCATCGGAATTTTCGGAGGAATCATAATTTTTATTAAAAACTAGCCAAGGTTTAAGTTTATCTATTGCAACAATATTATTGTATAGGGGCCGGCCGGGCTTGCGTGTCAATGGCGTATCTTCGATTGCAAGTCTGTCATTAGGTAGCAGTTTAGTTACGCGGTAAGGGCCCTGATATTTATTAACTAGCTTTTTAGATTTTCCGTCGCTAGGAACCTCTCTTTTTACGCTTACTAGGTCACCCACTGTATAATCATGTTTGGTTTTTCTTTTGGAGTCGAATCTAGCTTTATCTTTTTGTTGTTGTTCTATAATGCGCGCACTGGCTTGTTCTCGAATTTGATCTAAATTATTGGTAGACGCGTCCCTTGTGTCGTCTATGATGTCACTAAGTACGTTTTCGGAACCACTATTAATTTTGAAACCAAACAAGAGCTCAGAAGGACTTTTACCGGTTGTTTTATGAATAGTAGTATTAAGCCCTATTTGAATGTTAGGTACGTATTCGTCCCAACTTCTGTCATCCTTGCCATGAGTTCTGGCCGACAAAGCGTCTAAGATTGTTCTATTGAACCTTTCGACTTGGCCGTTAGCACGTGGCGTAGCCACTGCATTGAGAACATGCTTGATGCCGGTAGATTTTGTGAATGAACGGAAGCTGTTACTTGTGAACGATGTTCCCTGATCTGTTATTAATCGATTAGGAGCGCCAAAATAACTTATGTGTTCCTGGAAGACCTTGATCGACGTATTACTTTTTGTATTTCGAACAGGTCTAATGTTAATAAACTTAGTAAAACCATCTATAATCACTAAAAGATAGCAGTTGCCCTTTTTACTTTTAATGAATGGTCCAAGGTGGTCTGCGTGAATGGTGTGGAACGGTACCCCAACTTTTGGTATTGGGTGTAATTCGCCCTCTTGCTTGCCTGAAACCCCCTTATGATATGCGCATTCTAAACAAGACCTAACATATTTTTTTACGAATCTGCGCATTTTTGGGAACCAATAAGACTGTTGTATCCTAACCAGTGTCTTCTCAAAACTAAAATGCCCTACGTCATCGTGGTTCATCTTTGCAATTTGCCATCGAACACCCTTTGGCACTAACCACCGAATATCGTTGTCCCCCTCACCTACGATACGATAAACCTTGCCGTTTTTTAGTTTATAATTCTTTAAAACCTCCACGACTTTTACAGCGTTAGGGTCGTTTAAAATCTCTTTTATCCGAACTACTTCGCTGTCACTTGACTGAACAGTTGCTATCCAGTCTTCAGTGCCAACGTTTAGAACGTCCAAAACATGGAGTTCTTCAACCGCATCCCCAACAGGGTTCCTACTTAGGGCGTCCACGTGTCGCATGCGAGAGCCTGGGCGGTACTCGATTTCACAATCGAATTCTTGGAGTTGTACCCACCACCTAGCTATACGGGGAATTAGATCCTTCTTTATTAAAGTCGTTCTCAGGGCATTACAGTCTGTTAGTACTTTGAAAGGCATACCAATGAGGTAGACTCTGAATCTATTTAGGGATGATACTACGGCGAGTGTTTCCAACTCGAACGAGTGATATTTTTGTTCGTCGGGAGTTGTCTTACGACTGAAATAAGACACTGGTCTCAATAAGCTGTCATCGTCCTTTTGTAGTAGGATTCCAGCTATGCCATGTTTGCTGGCATCGGTATGAACCTGGGTCTCTCTCTCAGGATCATACAATGCCAGTACGGGCCTTTTAGTCAGAACTGACTTGAGTTGCTGGAATGATTCCTCTTGCTGTGGACCCCAAGTCCACTCGGTCTCTTTCTTAAGAAGGTCTGTGAGTGGTCCTGCCACAATAGCAAAGCCCTGAACAAACCTCCTGAAAAAGCTGGCGAGTCCGAGAAATTGGCGCAGCTCATGCTGTGATTTAGGGACGGGAAATTCGGATATTGCATCCGTTTTCCTAATTCCAGGCTGAATTCCGCTCGCGCGTATTTGGAATCCTAAGAAATCTATAGAATCAAGGAAAAACTTGCATTTAGCCAGTTTGAGGGTAAGACCTCCCTTTTTTAAGAGAATTAAGACCTCCTCCAGTCTGGAAATACCCTCTTTGAAAGAGCGAGCGGGGATAAGGACATCGTCCATGTAAACAAGTGCATATTTGGATTTTGCGTCTGAAAGAATTTTGTTAATTGTTCTTTGGAACACAGACGGGGCATTAACTAGACCAAATGGCATCCTTGTATATTCAAATTGGCCATCCGGGGTCACAAATGCAGTCTTGTCTTGTGATTTTTTTTCTATTGGTATTTGATAGTACCCAGATGCTAGGTCTAAGGAAATAAACAGAGTGTTACCAGATAGCCTATCTAGCTGATCCTCGATAAGGGGAAGAGGATAGTGGTCCTTTTTGGTACGGCGATTCAATGCTCTATAATCGACGCACAATCTTTTTTCGCCAGTTTTCTTTTTTACCAGTACGATTGGGCTTGCGTATGGCGATGAAGATTCCTTAACAATTCCGGTGTCCAGCATCTCCTGAACCATTTCGCGTACTTGGGCTCTTTCACCATAGGACAAACGGTAGGGTCTGTAAACCACCGGGTCGGAATTTTCAAGTTCAATCTTCATTTCCCCCGCAGTTGTAAAACCCAGATCTTTTAGGCCTGAAGAAAAACAATCCGAATATTTAGCTAGAAGCTCCTGTAACTCTTTTTTTTGGTCAGCAGAAAGTTGTTCTCCGCAATGTACAGACTCTTTTACCATGTCATCATCAAAAGACACAGGTAACACGTCAAAACTATGAGTTACAGGGACAGCACGCGTTATAAGTGATCCTTTTTGCAATGTAAGTTCGTTACCGCACAAATTGTGTACAAGAACTTTCCCTAAACCGTTTTCAAGTGTATACGCACCAGGAAGCAGGTAATGTTCTTTGTTAACCTGTCCTCGTACGTTACCGTTCACAAATATCGTACCCTGAAATTTAGTAAGACTTTCAACCGGTACCGCTACTAACTCGTTAGGTTTTAGATTTGTATCCGTACAAGACATTAGAAAAATTTTGGCATTTTGAAGCTTCTCAAAAATAATCTGATTGGGAGTTTTTGTTATCGTAATGTTTGGTTTCTCCGTGAAAGTGTGCCCTAATAACACGGGGTGTTTTATAATAGAATCATCTACAATAAGAACTTTAACCTTTTCTTCTATACCCTGTACTAAAATGTCAACGTGCGCCTCTCCTAGTGGTTGTACGTGATAACCACCTATACCTCGCAAAATCGGTAATTTGTCAAAATTACAATCGAGACCTAATTCTTTTGCTATAGACTCTTTAACGAGCGTACACTGACTTCCTAAATCTACATGTGCTATTAATGGTTTTCCTTTTACTTTAATTTCTATCAGATATTTTTCGTTAGCCTCATCACTATTATCTAATAAAGCAACTTGTTTTCCTTGTTTAGTTTCAGAAGTTGGTTTCTTTTCGTTTGCATTATTATTTTGTTTCGTCCTACAGTACAAGTCTAAATGTCCTACCCTACCGCAATATGCACATTTATTAGGCGGTTTACCACATTTGAAACTCTTATGGCCGTCTTCGTTACAATTGTGGCATTTTATTTTACTTGAAGAATCGTGAGGTTTAAATTTATTCGTATTAGTTTGACCCTTCCGTTCCGATTTTGCCTTTTCGGAAGTTTCCCTACTGTGCCCTGGTTTTACGGTCTTTAAATATTTAAGGACATCTTCTGGCTCCTTAAACTGGGCAGCTTGCGCTCCCACCCTAATAGCGCGGTCCTCGATACCATGAAGTAGGCAATCGACAGCTTTCCTACCTTTGATTCCACATCTGTTAATCAAATTAATTTTGGAATAGTAATAGTGTTCTAGTGAGTCCCCATAACGCACGCGTTTGGCCAGCATTTCCATTAAAAGTTCCGCATAGTCATCTCTACAAGGAAACGACTCTATAAGCTTTCTTTTCCATTCATTCCAGCTGTAAAGTACTGTATCTAGCCCCTGGTACCATGTTTTAGCTATGCCCGTCAATTTCGGAAGAGCAAAATGTATGACTTCGCGTTCATCCCACCCATATATTTCGGCGCATTCTTCAACCTTTGTGAGCCAAGTGACTATAGTTTGATCCTTGGATGTTGGATCAAATTCTGGCAGGACGTTAGTTAAAGAAAGCTTAGAGGTCGATGACCCTTTAACATTACTTAGTATATCTAAAAACTTATTTAAAATATTTTTATCATCATTAGGCATATCTTTAAAACTACTGTTTACGTTCTTGAATCGCGAGGGACGAGATCGAGAACGTTGGCGTCGTCGCTTCCTTGTATGCTTAAGATCGTCTTCGCTATCAGAATATGACCGACGTCGACGTCTCCTCGTTCCTCGTGCTTCATCCTCAGAACTATATGACAATTCGCGTGAGCTACTATGATCATGTCGCGACCTCTTGTAGATTCGACGTCGTGGACGAGACCTTTGAGAGTTCAGTCGCTCATAATGAAGGGCTTCGTACCGACGACCGCCTTTATTACATGGACTACTTAGTATCGTTAAAGTTGCCGAGTTTTGATGTCGCGACTCCCGGTGACCCTCACGTTGTCGCGACACCTCCCTACTCGGGCTTCGTGAATTAAAGTTATAAGAGCGCTTGTGGACTTGCCTTTCTCGAAGACTCCCATCCACTCCCTCACTCTGACCTTGTTCTGAGCGTTTGTGGACTTGCCTCTCTAGGAGACTCCCTTCCACTCCCTCGCTCATGCCACGCTCAGGAGTCTGCCTTCCTCCGCTTGGATTATCGCGGTTATGGTTAGTAGGCTCACCCTCCGATACAGCGTCTGATGTAATGTTATCCATGAATCTGAAACTTATTTCATGCCCATGTAAAATCCATAGAATGATGTTGGATGTAAGACGATAATGATATCGACGTAAGCTAAAATGAAGGATGGTAATATTAGGGTAAGGTAATATTAGGGTAGTATTAAGGTAAGGTACCATTAAGGTAAGGTGCCTCAAGGTAAGGTATCATTAAGGTAAGGCGCCATTAAGGTAAGGCACCATTAAGGTAAGGCGCCATTAAGTTAAGGCACCATTAAGGTAAGGTAACATTAAGGTAGAGTAACATTAAGGTAATTTAACATTAAGGTAAGGCACCATTACGGTAAGGCACCGTTAATGTAAGGCACCATTAAGGTAATGCGCCATTAAGGTAAGGCAACATTAAGGTAAGGTAACATTAAGGTGAGGTAACATTAAGGTAAGGCACCATTAAGGTAAGGCACCATTTAGGTTAGGTAACATTAAGGTTAGGTAACATTAAGGTAAGGTAACATTAAGGTAAGGTAACATTAAGGTAAGGTAACATTAAGGTAAGGTAACATTAAGGTAAGGTAACATTAAGGTAAGGTAACATTAAGGTAAGGTAACATTAAGGTAAGGTAACATTAAGGTAATGCACCATTAAGGTAAGGCAACATTAAGGTAAGGTAACATTAAGGTGAGGTAACATTAAGGTAAGGCACCATTAATGTAAGGCACCATTTAGGTTAGGTAACATTAAGGTAAGGTAACATTAAGGTAAGGTAACATTAAGGTAAGATAACATTAAGGTAAGGTAACATTAAGGTAAGGTAACATTAAGGTAAGGTAATATTAAGGTAAGGTAACATTAAGGTAAGGTAACATTAAGGTAAGGTAACATTAAGGTAAGGTAACATTGAGGTAGGGTAATATTAAGGTAAGGTAACATTAAAGTAAGGTAATAAAAAGGTACGGTACCATTAAGGTAAGGTACCATTAAAGTTAGGTATCATTAAGGTAAGGTACTTACCATTAAGGTAAGGTACCATTAAGGTTAGGCATCATTAAGGTAAGGTACTTACCATTAAGGTAAGGTACCATTAAGGTAAAGTAAGTTTCTATTGCGGAAATATGTGTGCTGCTGTAATGTTTACTACCCAGAGGGTAATAGAAAGCAATAAAATACTTTAGGTGTCAAAAATTGGTTTAGACGATGATGATTGTGCACTCAGCGGCGCATTCCCAGAGGGTAGCTCTGGCAAAATACGCCACCCAAAGGGAAAGAATCATCGGAGTGACCGATCTAATTAGACCCTTCATTAATTTATCCAATCACCCAACATTATTACACATTACACAGAACCGGTGCACTATCGTTTTCTAGCCCAGTAATTTAAAAAGAAAAAACACCTGCCAACAATTATGCTACCAGGGAAGTGCCCTGGCCGAGCCTAACATATGGCATAATGCTAATTATTAAGAAAAGAAACATGCAATTTATTGTAAAATTTGAAAGATTGCAGCACCATCAAATTTAATGTCTTCTTATTAAATAGCCAAATTTATATATTGAGAATCAATTATGGATCCAAAAGACAAGACAAGTAAAGAGAAAAAAAAACAAACGAGTAAAAAAAAATTGTGGGCAGGGATAAACGGGTAGTTTGCCGACAAAACAATGGAAGCAGAAACCCGCTTATCCCACTTCTGAGATGAAAGGAAACTCCAAATTGATTCTCAGGCATTTATTTTTGTTGAAAATAAAGAATAATCACAACACTAATATCATTTGTCGTTAACATTAATCACTTGTTATTAATACAGTGTACATACCTTAATAGTTTCAAACAGCACTTATACCACAATTTCGGATTTATGCACTCGTGTAAACTATGACTTGTTTTCCGTCTATTCGACACGACTTTCGCAGCAAGACTGACTCGACCCACTTGCCCGTTGCGCTCGCGCTTAAAAGTCCCCTCTACTACTTAGCGGGGGGGCGCAACGGGGCGGCGAGCGAGTCAGTGTTGCCAGGATGAAAACAAAAATCAATAAAATAACTAATTAGGTTAATACATTTAACTATTTTGTAAATCGTGAGCAGAAAGATATTCTAAAATTATACTTAAAATATACTTCTAACGTTTATAAAATTAAATATATGGTTTACTAAAACAATTCCTAACTGATTCCTAACACTTGTTAGATTACTTCTTAATATGAAGGTTCAATAAACTCGTATCTTTAGATGAGCTCCTGAAGTTCTGAGTTGGGCTGCACGATTGCTGACAATTGCGTGCACTGACTGGATAGATCCACTCAAACCTGTGTGGTTCTTTCCTTAAAAGACCATTTTAGACACTAATCTACATAGTTCTTACTTTATCTGATCAAGATTATGTTTGGAGTTTTGGACTTTACAGATTTTTTTTTTCGAAATTTCTTATTAAAAAAAAGATAACTGGAAATCTCTGTTTTTATGGAAAAATTAAAATCGGTCTAATTTGACTGTAAAACTATTTTTCGAAAATTTTCTCTACTTAGTTTTTTTAGACCTTATCCTGCTTGTGCGAATGAAGTTTCATTAAAGTCGGTTCATTCATTTCGAAAAACAGGGGCTTGAAAGTTTGTCTGAAATGCCGTACGGCTTAAACGCTCTTATGTAGGCGCAACCCGCACTGGGCCCGCGTGGTGGATTACGGCCCACTCCCTCTCACCGAGAGGAGACCTGAGTCCCAGCAGTGGGAATGTTATAGGCTGATTGTAGTTTAGTGTTGTAGAATTAGGCTCACTCCTTCACCTACAGGAGACCAATGTTAATGTTCTTATGCATAACCGATCCTAACGTAAAAGCTTAAAAATATGGTACCAAAATTCAATGGTACGCAAGGTAACCTTAACAATACGTCTATTATTAAATCGTTAACCTCAACTCAGTGAATGTAGCCTATTTACCTAATGCATTAGAGGTAAGTCGTGTGGAATGGCAAATATCGCGGCTACCACGCGCGAATACACGCGCTTTGTAGATAATGTTGCCCAAAATGACTATAATGCTGTTAATAATAAACAGAAATACGGCTTTTAGATGGGGCATGTGTTGCGGAGGAATGAGGAAAATGTTGTGAGGAAAGTTTTTGTTATGAATGTGGAGAAGAGGGTACGTATCAAAATCCCAAAAGTTCATAATACCCATGATTGAAATACCGACGTCCATAACACCGAAATTCAAAATACCGAAAGTTTTAAATGTCGATAGTCGTTATATCGAAACACAAAATACCGATGTTCAAATGCCCGAAAGGACGAAATCCCGAATGGATGAAATCCCGAATGGACGAAATACCGATGGATGAAACCCCCAAGAGCGGCGACGTAGTTCCCGCGATTACTCATAGATGGCACTACAACACAGTTATGACGGTGGGCATTCTGCTTAACATGTTTTAATATTTTTTATAGCGGGGGTAGATCTCGAAAAAATATTTTATTCCGTAATGTTTTATTAATTTGTAGTTACTGTTAGCTACTTAGTACCGAGTGGTTGCTATAATGAGTGAAGATACTTTTAAAGTGTTCAAATCTCAAAAAGGTGGATATAAAGTACAGGTAGGCGGTTTTGTGTTTACAAAGAACCGGCAAACCCATTTGCCACTTAGTAGCTAACACATTTGTAATGACAACTTAGGATGCAAGAGCGAGCGAAGCGAGCTCGGGACTTGGGGCACCCCGACTTGGACAGGTTAGGTTCGAAGGGGATGACGGGGGCTCGAGTGAGCGAGCAAAGCGAGCGAACGAGCCCCCGTCATCCCCTTCGTGTTAGGTTCCTTTAAACCCTGTAGACAGAAATAGGGGCCCCGCGAAGCGGGGCTCCGTCGACTACGCCTAACAACATATTTTTGTAGATAAAAAAAAACTTTGGGATTTTTTTCTCGGCCACTATGATTTTGCGAACTTTGCGGTTTTCAAATTCACACTAAAAAGGGTCTATTCTATCCAAAAAAATAGCTACTATCAAAAAGGGCCGGGTGTGGAAGTACACTGTACACTGAAATAGGGGCCCCGCGAAGCGGGGCTTCGTCGACATAGAATGCAAGAGCGAGCAAAGAGCACCCAGAGGTTAGGTTTGATTAGGTTACTTTAAACCCTTTATACAGAAATAGGAGCCCCGCGAAGCGGGGCTTCGTCAACATAGGAGACAAGAGCGAGCGAAGGGCACCCCGAGGTTAGATTTGGTAAGGTTACTTTAAACCCTTTACACAAAATTTCAACAATTTGACAATTCAATTTTTTGACAATTTCGGGATTTTGAACCTCGGGATTTTAAACTTAGGGTTTTTAAACTTCGGAATTTTAAACTTTCGGGCAACTGAACTTTCGGGATTTTAAACTTTCGACCAAACAACCATTCGGAGTTTCAATTTTCGGGATTTCGTCCATTGGTATTTTAAAATTCGGTCTTTTAAAATTCGGGATTTTAATACGTACCCGGAGAAGAGTAGGGAAGACTAAAGAAAAAATGAACGGTGAATGATGAAGCGGCTAGAAATGGACATACTATGTGACTGCCAATATTACGACTAAGGGCTTGTACACAAAACTTATAATAACAATAAATTTATTAAGGCACATTAAGGTTTTGTAGTACATGAGGGACCTAGAAAGTATGCAATATTAATTACATGGTATAGGTACAACGAATTGTTGGGTGAATCGCTGCTCTCCTAGCTAGATTACTGAGTAATCTGTATTAGGGAAAGACAGTTTCAATTCCCTATTTGAGTATCACAATAATCATGTATAATACTTATGGAGCCAAAAAGTAAAACGTTTTTTATACCTAAAAAACAAAACACAATAGCAAAAGTCTTAAAATTAAAATTCAGTAAAACAAATTAGAATGAGAAGTGGTGTGGTGAGTCAAGTGAGTGCGTGTGTCTGTAAGTATGAGTGTGTGTGCATTTGAATATAGGACATAGGGTTACCTTTATGTAATTGTCAATAAGTACTTAGGAGGAATGCACGAAGGGCGATTTTACATTTGCTGTGTGGTAAATTATAGATGGCTAAGGACGCGTTAATTTTATTGTACAAACAAGGGCCAAGATAGTAGAAAAATCTCTTAGTGTAAACTGAGTTTATGGAACAGTATAATAAACTGCAGCAATTCGTGTTGCAGTTTTTCAGCACCGATTCGCAGTTTTGTGTACAAGCCCTAATAGAGAACTATGGAAAAACATGAAGATAATTACGACTTCTAGTGAACATGTTCTTCCGAGATATTGTAACCACACGTTAGCATGCCTGATTTTAGATTTAAAGGGCTCTATGGCTGATGAAAAATACAGCTGATAAATAAAAATGCAATCCAAAACGCGTAACGCGTTGAACACAAGTTAAATAACTCGTAGGAACAATCAGTTGCTACGCCTCGCCGTAGTAGATACGTCACTGCTACGCCTCGTCGTAGCACATACGTCACTGCTACGCCTCGCCGTAGCACATACGTCACTGCTACGCCTCGCCGTAGCACATACGTCACTGCTACGCCTCGTCGTAGCACATACGTCACTGCTACGCCTCGCCGTAGCACATACGTCACTGCTACGCCTCGTCGTAGCACATACGTCACTGCTACGCTGTCGTAGCAAACAATAACGTTTTGCGGTGGTTTTGTGAAAACTAGTCGAATCAGCGCATGGGGCGCAGGGCGCTGTAAGCTATCGTTTATCCTTTGGAATAATAGTATTCCAAAGGATAGAGAATGAGGATATAGAACGTATAGACATTCTAGGTTAGAGAAGTGGAAATCGCTTTCAAAGCGTTTCGTATTTCAAATACTACCTTCAACAGGATTGACATTAGCTTTTTGGTAGCTTATGTCTGAAACACCTTTGTTTTTTTCCATCATCGTTGGGAAAAGGCAAGGCAGATGATGATGAAGAACTGCGTCAAATGCGTTTATTGCAGGGTTGATCATCGTCATGTTCCCAGCATTTTATTTAACCATTTATGTACACACGTCTAAACTATAATATAAAGAAATAAAATTAGGATTTTTTGTATGTATGTTTATTAAGTTTTCACGCTATAACGGCTGAACAGATTTGAATGAAATTGGGCACATGGGTAGAAAATTACTTATACGAGGACATAGGTTTACAAACATACATATATTATACAGACATACTTTTTATACCGATATTCCCACGTTATTGAGACATACGTGGGTGAAATCCCGGGGTGCGGCTAGTAAATTTATAAACAGACAAGAAAATGCTTACGAAAGAGATTTATTTTTATAGAAATCTTTTCCAGCGTACCATTTTCTGTCTAATAGTAGGTCCGACGATGCGCTGGCGATGCGTTTGTTTGTAAATGTGGTTACTACATCTAGCGTGCCGGACACAAAAACCGCACCAGTTCTATTTGAGTTCGATTCCGGTTTTACATCCGATTAATTCTATTCCGGATATTTACCCAGCTATTGCGTTTTATAACTTACTAGCTGCGCCACGCTGTTTTACCCGCGTAAATGTCAATCCCGTGGGAATATCGGGATAAAAAGTAGCCTATATGTTAATCCAGGGTGTCAGCTACCTCCATACCAAATTTTATCCAAATTGGTCCAGCCGTTTGAGCGTGAAGAAGTAACAAACATATAAACACACACACACACTCACACACACACTCACATACACACTCACAAACTTTCGCCTTTATAATATTAGTGTGATTGAAATAAATATGATCGATTCGGAACATCATGATTTTGTTTTAGGCATTTGGTTTTTGGCAAATATTTGAAAGTGGTATAAGATTTAATAATGTTTGAAAGTCCATTTAACCATCGTAAATGATTAAATGAATGACTCTACAGAGTTTTTTTTTTTTTAATTATAGCTAAACTCTACAGGCGCGATCGTGTCAATACCTAAACACAGGAAAATAAAAAGAATTGATGTTTTTTTTTTGGGAAGTCGACTGCCGCTATTAGTTAATGATGTCACTTGAAGTATGCGTTGACAAAGCCTTATTGTAGTCGCTTGAGATATTTCAATTGACTACAATAAATGCGGTCGATAATCACACAAAAAAAAAACAAAATAAATTATTTTGTGTTTTATTATTTTTATCTAATATAGGTACCCATCGCGTTGGCGGAGTTTAGCTAGCCAATTTAAAATAACCCTGTATAATAGTATGCGTGTCGGCTGCCGGGTTGGTGGTGTTAGTATTAATAGCATCAGCTACGCGGACGACATGGTACTGCTGGGCCCGACTGAGGGATCTATCAGAGAAATGTTGAAGGTCTGCGAGGAGTATGCTGCCTTGCACGGCCTTGTGTACAATGTCCGTAAATGTGAATACATGGTCTTTAAGGCCGCCGGTAAATGCCCTAATCATGAACCCAGTTTTACACTAAATGGTATGAGCATAAATAAAGTCCACCAATTTAAATACTTAGGGCACATACTTACCGACGACCTTAAGGATAATGTAGACATCGAAAGGGAACGCAGGGCATTGGCGGTCCGAGGGAACATGTTGGCCCGTAGATTCTCTCGTTGTTCGGACCAAGTCAAAATCACACTGTTCAAGGCGTTTTGTCAAGGTCTGTACGCGGGGGGTCTATGGGTCGGCTACACCAAAAGATCGCTAGATGTCCTGCGCGTCCAATACAACAATATTTTTAGGATGCTGTTGAAACTGCCCCGTTTCTGTAGCGCATCAGAGATGTTTGCTCAGAACCGAACTGACGGCTTCCATGCAGTGATTCGCAAGAAAGTCGCATCACTGGTGCGTAGAATGCGGGTCAGCGACAATAGCATCCTTAAAACAGTGGTGGAGAGTCCTTACTCCCCTTTTCTGAGGCATTATGTGGGGAGAATGGTCAGGTAGCTTGTCCCATGCGTTATCGTTCTCTGCACATCCTGCCTCAGTCACCTACTGCTTGCTATTCGTATCCTTGTTTATTTACTACTAACACTAGTTATAAGATGTACTAACAAAATGGACTATTGTTGTCTGATATAAATAAATAAATAAAATAAAATAAAATAAAAGGTTGAAGTTCCTACCTAATTTTTCTACTTTTAATATAGTACCCATAAGCTGTTTGCCCTATTATTCCGTACCAAAGCCAAAAAAAATAAATAATTAAAAAAAATTAAAAAAATCAATTTTAAAACAAGATTCAGTCTCTAACAATTTCCGATTTTCATAAACAAACTGATGTAAACTGATGTAACGGATCATAGCATCGCATTGATTAAATTAAAACGAATAACGTGCAGAGAGTAGGTGAATTGAAGGAAAGAGAGAGAGCCCATGTCAGCGAGTGGCACATGAGGTTATTTTCAAATTACGAATTATTTTATGTTGTTATAATTTTCATGATAACTGCTACCCGTGTGTTAAATTAATATCGCCATTATAACTGCACGTTGTATAGTAATTTTCGCGTAAGTTAAATAAAAACTAAACTCTACTAGGTCATTCTAATTAAATATCGGTTCCTGTTTTGTATTAATTCAATTTGCGGCTAACCACAACTCCCGCTACATTCCCGAATACAACACTATCTAGTACAGGTAGATAACTAAATAGTGGTGTGTCAATGCACTCTGAAACCCGCCTACACCGAAATGAACCGCACATATCCGAAATGAAACGGTTACGATTCACGTTTGGGTGGAAATTGATGAATAGGTGCTATCCTATCAAAATCATTGCAAAAAAACCACTTTTCTTTTTAAATTGGAAATGGTCAAATCAAATCAAATTTATTTCTGAACCAAAAAGTTTTACATTAGTTGGTGATTGGAGCCTCCTGTTAAGCAAGTAATGCCTGTGTTAGGAGACTCTGCTCTTCCACAGCAGTATATTTTTTTTTCAGTACCTTAGATATAAACAATATGTGAGTGAGAAGGTGTGTGTGTGTGTGTGTGAGGGTGTGTTTGCGCCTGCATGGATCTGTGTATGCGCGTGCATGTGTGTGTGTGCGTGTGAGGGGGTGTGCATGTGAGTATAATTTTGTGTGTTGCAATAGTTCCTCAGTGTCTGCGTAATTTAGTGTCTTTATCCAATTTGTTAGAATTTTTGCTCTGTAATTTTTTATTATCACTAATTTGGAAAATTTTAAAGATTCTGTAGCACCTAAATAATAGCTTACGCGATCTATATTGTTTTAAAAAAGAAAGAATAAATATTATTTGGCGCAGTGTATATGTAACATATTTCAGCATCCAACAACCAAGCAACAACCTTTTTGCAACATTGGTCCGGAAGAATGATTACCTGAAAACTTATTAAACAAACATACACGGTTACAAAACATAGTATGAATAATAAACCAACTGTTTTGTACTAATTTCTTACATTGATTTATTCCGGTCTGATCCCCTGAACCCCCCTCCACCCTCCCCCTCCTCGATCCCCTGCCGTTTTAATCTCTGTCTTATCCACTTTATTTTGGACTACACTTGTTTATTTGATTTTGATTTGTTTTTTTCTGATGTATGTCTCTGTTGTATTGTGTGCATTTTAGTCTGTGCTAAGTATATGTATGTTCTTTCTTTTTTTTTTCTCTCTTTATGTATATTGTATACCTTGATCATGAGTATTATGGGGGCTTACGTTCATGCATTTAACAATTTATCTAACAATTCTGCCAACATAATGGCATATACAATACGATTCAGCTCAAACGGTTGTAATCACTATCATCAGTTCAAACGGTTATGTGCAACCTACGAATACACACCATTCACACCTGTATAGATATAGTCGACGGCAATAATTAAACTATTAGTTCAATTAAACAAGATTTTTTTTCATTTAAGTCCCCATATTGAAATTAAGAGATGTTGGGCACATCAAAACCTTTATATTGAATTTTTGCATGATATAACATTAAAGACCAGTGATTTAATTTCATACCATTAGCCCATCGGAGTGCCAAACCATACATTTTTACCAAGATTTAAGGATTGTAGAGTTAGGGCTTACCTTGCCTCCACATTTGGACCTTATAACCTTTTAACCGAACAGCCGCACAGGTCGATGGATTAGGTAAAGCTACGCTTGACGCGGTTGGTCTGAGGATGGGTGACCATCTTTACATACCGTGACCCCTCCGTGCCTCGGAAAGCACGTTAAGCCGTTGGTCCCGGCTGTTACGGGTAGTCAGTAGCCTGAAAGTCTGACAAGCAGTCTTACCAAGGCCTATCGTATTACCCAGTTACAGGGTTGTGGCGGTCAGATAGGCAGTTGCTCCATGTAGAATACTGGTATTCAGGTGCATCCGGTTAGACTGGAAAAGGCTAGGCAGATGATGAACCTTTTAACCACAGATATAGATAGACCTAGATAACGCAAGTATCACGATCTGTAGGAAAGCCAAGCGTGCCATTTTTTGACTACCTACTATGACTTCACAAGCACTAACCGGAATAAATCAAAAAATCAAATCGATTCAATGACGCCGCCGTGTGCGGCACCCGTATCGCCCCACCCTTGGGGCCTAGCGTCAGCTCTCACGCTCACCCAGTCAGCAGCCGGTCGATTCTGTAAAAATCTCACCGTGAAAACTTAGATGAAGTGAGTTTGTTTTTGCAAGGAATTGACACTATTGACAGCTCACTCCACGCTCACTTCACCTAAGTTTTCACGGTGAGATTTTTACAGAATAGCCACCGCAGTATACAGGACTGAACGCGAAAGTGGCGGCTTACGATATTTGTACGTAAGCTGGTGCGATTTTTGGCACGCGAAGTAGTTGCTCTTGCGTTATCTAGATATCTATATCTGTGCTTTTAACAGTGAAAGTGTTTTGTGAATCTTGGCTTGGCAACCTACTTTACATGATATATTTTCGCGGGTAATATTTACACACATTGTTTTTGTGAATATTATAATTCTTCTTAGCGTATCGATGGCAATCTAGAATTCGGCAAGGAATTCGGCCATCCATCCATCCATTCATCAGTTCCTGTAATGTGCAGACGGCAGGACACGCAGGACACAATATTAATTAGTGTCTCATCACTTGTGTGATTATTGTACTTATAGAGAAGAACAGTGAAGAACAGTGTGTAAAGTTCACTCATGATTCTCCGACCAGACGGGTGCTGTGTCTGGCGGGCAACTGCCCGATTATTCATGTCGGACCGTTGTATATATGCTAGTTGCGCGGTAAACTCTGCTTGCGAGATGCAGGATTTTAAGTGACGTCAGTATGACGCGTAGTTCGTATGTGGCGTTGTAGATACCGCTACATACTTATGACATTTCAACAAAATCGCTTTTCTTCTTCTCGTGTCGATGGCAATTTAAATTGTTGACGCCAGCACTCGCGACCATCCATTATCAGTTCGTATAACGTACAGAATATGTTCTATGTTATGGGTTTGGTTTCCGCACTTAGTCCTGCAGTGGACCATTGTGCGTGGGCCATGGCGGCCGTCGGTGATTATTCCAACTAGCCCACCCCCCTCCAGAAGCTGATCAAGTCTCCTGGTCTGTTTAGAACATCTGTGTACGATCTGGGTGTCCCGAGGGTTTCTGACCTTATCTGGGTGACGCCTGTGCACTCAAAGAGCACATGCGCAATGGTTTCATCAGCCTCCATGCAAGTCCTGCACAGGGGACGTACAAAATATTCCAAAATCTATTTTGAATTATGATCAATTTTCAGAAATTGAGTTTCCCTTGACTGTATCTACATTATCAATCGGAATCGGTTTTATTTTGACAGTTCAACAACGTCCATTGCGTTATTTACGTGTTGAGCGGACAAATTTTTCGAACTTACGAAGCAATGGATTAGCAATTTGCTTCAAAATTATTCAGATTCAGGGTTGCTGTACTCCTGTATGTTGTATCATAGCAGTTCAAACTGATGGGTGCTTTAAAACAATAAGTTAGACTAGACTGGTGAATAGTAGTAGGTACCTACAGCTACGTTAGGTTTTATTGGGTCAGTGAACTTGTTTTATTGTATAACTAACAGCGCCCCGCGGGTTCACCGTATAGATTAAAGATACAATGTAGTACGTACCGTTGGACTAATGACGTAAGTACGCTGTGATATGGTTGTAGGGTCTATTTTCAAGTACAGCAGTGTCTATCTGTGTGGTTCTCACCACAAAAGACCATTGCAGACATCAATCTACATGGTCTTCACATGATTTGACCAAGGTTATGTCTGGATTTTAAAAGAGACTGTGACCTCTGAGTTTGTTTCGGCCTTTCTTCTCAAAGAAGTCAGATAGGAAACGCCGACCTCATCTAGTTTATAAAATATTATTGACGTGTAAAAGTGTTTGTGCATATCTATTTACAGAAATAAAATCATTTATCATTTATCGCTTGAAGGAGACACAATAGAAATTTTGTTAATTATTTACAACAAAATTTCTATTGTGTCTCCTTCAAGCGATAAATGATTTAAAATATCCACTAACACTTTTAGGGTCATTAAACGCCTATAGGCATAAGCCTATGGGCGTTTAATGACCCTAAAAGTGTTAGTGGATATTTTTGTATATAAGGTACTTAACTCTCAGTCCGGTGTTTCGATCTGTATCCGGTTAATCACAGGGCTTACGAAACGAGTTTGTTGTTCATTCCTACCAACCCTTTTCAGGGTAATAAATCGTGATGCCGTGTATGTGCAGCTTTCGAATTTTTAATAAGTAAATGTTCGATTGGCGCATTGATTGACTTTTCGTCACGGATCGCAGACTCGATTCCCGCACAGAACAAATAATTAAATGGGCAACAGATGAATGTTTCAAGGTTGGCTCTCTGTGTAAGATAATATACCCCGTCGTTTGATTATAAAATGCATCCCGCGGTTTCACCCGCATAAGTGTCGATCCCGTGAGAATACATAAAATAGTTTTTATCCCAAGATAAAAACTATTTTATGTCCTTCCCCGGAATACAATCTATCTCTCTGCCAAATTTGATCAAAATCCGTTCAGTTGTTTAGGCGTGAAAAGGTAACATACAGACAGACAGACAGACAGAGTTACTTTCGAAATCATAATATTAGTATGAATAGTGTTGTAGACTAAAAGAGTTATGAATATAAACGTTGATCAGGGAGGAAGAGGAAGGCCAAAAAAAAGATGGATGGATTGCGTGAGGAATAAATGATATGAAAGGAATGGGAGTAAATGATAGCGTGACGGTGGACCGAGGAGTATGGAAGAAGAAACCGTATTACGACTACCTCAAGAAACATGGGACGATGGCAGGAAAGTGATAATGATGAGTGTTAAGCTGAAGGTTAGCTTTAATTAGCTAGCTTTCAATATAAAATTTAGATACAGACGGCAGCACATCAAGCTACCCGAAACTGTCAAATTTTCCCAATCAACTTTGAACCATAAGCTTTAGCGATAAAGTTGAAAATCTACTAAAGAAATTTGACAGATTGTAGTAACTTGATGTGCTGGCGTCTGTACCTTATAAATTTCAAAGACTTATGTAAAAAACCTACTAAATTGACTTACTAGTTCTATGTCGTGAGTTCGAATCCAGAAAAGTGCCCACTTTGTGTAAATTATTTCATCACCACTGCTCTCAAAACGGTGATGGAAAACATCGTGAGGAAACCGGCATGTCCTAGAACCAAAAATTCTAAGACATGGGATATCCATCAATCCGCACTGGACCCGCGTGGTGGATTACAGCCCGCTCCGTCTCTGAGAGAGGAGGCGTGTGTCCCAGCAGTGGGAACATTATAAGCTGATTATATTAAGAATAAATAGAAGAAATAAATAAAAAGAATAAGTAATAGAATAGAATAGTTGTTTAATTGCAGAGAAAGTAGGTACAATTTACTGATGTTAAATTTAAAATTATCCTTTACTAAATACCTTAAGTCTTTGACTGCCAACGCGGTCACCGGCGACCGCGAACAATAGATTTTCTATTGTGTCTGCTGTCTGGCGTTCAACATGTTAAGTAAGGCATGCAAATATTTTAAACATAATATATATTAATAAAGACTTATTAATATATATTATGTATTATCACATTCAATCAAATCAATATAAGATTACCTTGTCAAGATGAAATTCAGTATCTACATTATTTTTTGAAATAGGCAATACAATAATAATGTCAAATCAAATAAAATGGGATTAAAAATTCGTCAAGTTCGAGGTCAATACAGTTAAATTAAGATATAGATGATTAATTAAGTTTAAAGTAAGGTAAAAAAATCGTGATATTCCTTGCCTATCGCTTTTGTCTCTACATTTTATCATTCAGTTGAAACTTGAAAGCAGGTGGTATTTTCCACAGCGGCGAGAACTTTTAACGAAAATGTCACCTAGAAAATAGTACGCTGCATGGTTTATGATAGATCGCTAAAATAAAGAGCGGTAGAAAATGTTTACCTAGTGTCTTCTTCCTGTGCAACGTCACTTACTTTTCTGTGCAAAGTCACTTACTTTTCAATAAAAAACAAGGCGAGAGGTAACGTCGTCGTCGTTCAGCCGATAGACGTCCACTGCTGGACATAGGCCTCCCCCAATTTTGGGAGGGTTTGCCATAATCGCCACGCTTGGCAGGCGGGTTGGCGATCGCAGTATGATATGATGGTGGAATACATAGAGAACGCTGCTGCCCATTCTCCGGTACGATCCTTAGTCACCTTTTACGACACCCACGGGAAGTAAGTAATTGCTGTGTGTGTATATTAAAATAACAGGTACAGTAGAAAAAAAATGCAACGTTTGAAGGTACTTTCGTCACCCTTCATAATTCTTTGAACTATTCATGATATTTGAAGCTGTTTCAGAGAACTAACTACAATGTGTTCCTAACGAAATTCGAAAATATAACTGGCATAATATGTAGATTCTAAACACATCTGCTTATACTTTCGGGGAATGCAGACGTCGTCATACGTTATAGATGGTACTGTATAGCTTAAACCGGACTCACGCACTCTATAAATTTTAGAGTGACCAGAGCAAACCGCACGTCCGCGCGACAAAGTGGACCTAATGCATATTTGATTAGGGGCGCCATTAGAACCCTCTGTACACTGGAAACTGGAATGTATAATTATTTATAAGCTGCGGGGTTGTTCATTTTGGTTTATTTAATGAGTTACCTTTGTGGTCTACCTAGCTTGTTTCGGAGATAAAACGCACACTAACACACCACTATTCATTACATTTTCTACAACCTTGCATACATTTTTTGGCGTCATCAGAAGGACTTAATAGGTACTCAAAAATAGCTTGTGCTACTGGACAGGAACGGCCTGCGCCTGGTGACGGAGACCATCACGGGACACTGCTCGCTAAATAAACACTTTCACACATTAAGCATAACAGACAGTCCCCTGTGCAGGGCTTGCATGTAGGCTGATGAAACCATTGCGCATGTGCTCTTTGAGTGCACAGGCGTCACTCAGATAAGGTCAGAAACCCTCGGGACACCCAGATCGTACACAGATGTTCTTGACAGACCAGGAGACTTAATCAGCTTCTGGAGGAAGGATCGCTTGTTGGAATAACCACTGACGGCCGCCATGGAAAGCTAACCTATTATGAAAAGAAAAATGATTTGCCAAAAGAATATTTGATAACACACAACACAGGCCTCCTCTCTGTGAGAGGGAATGTTTCATACAATATCTAGGCAAAAATTAGAAGTTCTAGCAAACATCAGAAAGCGATCAAAAGATTTTTTTATCACACAGTCCTGAAACATGTAGGTAAAGAAAAGAAATAAAGAAAATACATTTATTTAGCACAGACTAAAAGGCACACAACATACACAACTCAACTTCAACTCATGTGTAATAATATTATGAACTACTAGCTGTGCCCCGCGATAACACCCGCACAAGTATCGATCCCGTGGGAATATCGGGATAAAAAGTAGCCTATATGTTAATGTGTGGTGTCAGCTATCTCCATACAAAATTTTATCAAAATTGGTCCAGCCGTTTGAGCGTGAAGAAGTAACACGCATATAAACACACACACAAACACACACTCACAAACTTTCGCCTTTATAATATTAGTGTGATTATTAAATACCATCTATCTCTACAAATTGATGTTAATTCAATTACTGTGTTTGTAACTAATTAAATTTACGGTTTTAAAACAATTTACAGCAAATTATTGCGTCGGACAGTCGTGACCACAGCCTGTTTGTGGAATTATACGGTAGACCACAAAAAGAAACAACAAAACGGGTTTAGTAGTTCACAATTATTATATTTACTAGCTGCGCCCCGCGGTTTCACCCCCGTAAGTGTCGATCCCTTGGGATTATCGGGTTAAAAAGTAGCCTATATGTTAATCCAGGGTGTCAGCTACCTCCATACAAAATTTCATCAAAATTGGTGCAGCCGTTTGATCGTGAAGAAGTAACAAACATATAAACACACGCACACACTCACACACACACTCACAAAGTTTCGCCTTTATAATATTAGTGTGATGTGATTATTTAACTTTTTTTTTATATCTATAAACAATGATTAAAGTGACGTTTGAACGTCAAATGTATGGTTAAACAGTCTCTATTCACTACTTAACTTTAAACAACGTTTATGAATAAAGGGGACAATGTGTAACTAAATGAATGCACATTATGGAGTGGAGTTTCTTGCTGGGTCTTGTCCAATAGGTAACGACCAATTGGAACCGTGTACCTATCTTCTGACGTTTAATAAGTGCCCATGTAGGCTTATGTGAAATAAAATATTTTGATTTTATGAAAGTAATTTGTTCAGAATCGCTTACTGAATCGATTTGTCATTTTTAATAAAGGGATAGATATTAAAATAAATAATATATTATTAGAGATAAATATTATTGAGACATATAATAAATATATAACTAATTATTAAAACTACTTAAATTACCGTCACACTGCCGCTGTTCAGTCAAAACAAACCAAGTACCTACTATTTTATGACAGTAATTTGTTCAGAATCGCTTACTGAATCGATTTGTCATTTTTAATAAAGGGATAGATATTAAAATAAATAATATATTATTAGAGATAAATATTATTTAGACATATAATAAATATATAACTAATTATTAAAACTACTTAGATTACCGTCACACTTCCGCTGTTAAGTCAAAACAAACCAAGTACCTACTATGCTAGACATTAGCGACTGCGACCGTCCGTAGATTTGTACTGTGACCACAATTTTCTCCCAGAATCAGTAGGTACACATGCCAGCACATCAAGCTACTACAATCTGTCAAATTTCTTTAATAGATTTTCAACTTTATCACTAAACATTAAGGTTCAAACTTGATTGGGAAAATTGGACAGTTTCGGGTCGCTTTATATGTATAAAGAAAGAAAGAAAGAAAGTACGTTTATTTGCGGCAAACATGACGCCTAAAAATAAAGACACAAACAAAAAATTAAACAAAATACTGCTGACGTCTGTACCTAGCTATAACTAATTAAAAAATAAACAATGGTTTTTACATAATATTAAAAATCCAGTGTATGTATTATAATTATAACAGAATCATCATCATAATCATCTGCCTAGCCTTTTCCCAAACCAATAAAACTAAAATTAATACCTAATTAACTAAATTAATTAATTATTTAAATTAATTAATTAACTAAATTAATTAAAGACTAAATTAATTAATTAACTAAATTAATTCTAATTTTAACTATAACATAATGTTAAATAATAACAGCCGACAGGTCGATCGATCAGATTAAGCTACGCTTGCCGCGGTTGGTCTGTGGATGGGTGACCATCTTTACATACCGTGACCCCTCCGTGCCTCGGAAAGCACGTTAAGCCGTTGGTCCCGGCTTTAATTCGTGGATCTTTGACAGTCGTTACGCGTAGTCAGAAGCCCGAAAGTCTGACAACCAGTCTTACCAAGGGGTATCGTATTACCCAGTAACTGGGTTGTGGAGGTCAGATAAGCAGTCGCTCCATGTAAAATACTGGTATTCAGCTGCATCCGGTTAGACTGGAAGCCGACCCCAACATAGGTGGGAAAAGGCTAGGCTGGCAGTTCTAATTAATTCATGCATCATACTTGGATAGGTTCCGATAAAACTATGAAGATGGAATCCCGGCCTTTTCCCAGGAGTGAGACAGCGCAGGCTAGTAAAAAAAAATATTCTAACTGGGGTGTTTGGTGGTTGGTGTACATTAATTCCGGGACATGTTGTGTACGCGCTTTTCGTTATTTATTTATTTACACTTTTTTGTACACCACAAAAATAAACAACAAAAAATAAATCATAAACTACAAAATATACAATGGGCGGCCTTATCGGTTTCAGTGATTTATGATACTATGTAAATAGTACTAGCATAAAAACGGAACCTTACTTTTCAGTCGGTTAAACATATATTGTAATACTACACAGAAAAACCTATTCACATTCATGAGAAATACATAATCTGGGGGCAGTGCCCCCGCCAAGTCGAGCAAAAAGCGGCACGGCCGTACCATCCTTTTCTCGAAACAGTTCCGGCCATTTTCGACCCCCCATAACTTCGTTGTGGATAAAACTAGAAGCCTGAATTTCAGTAACCAAGCAGGCATTGTATAAACACAATGTATTTTAAATTCATTACAATTTCAACCAGTAGTTAAAGAATTATAACTAGTCAAAGTTTCTTAATTTTGTCACTCATTGACAAAATCAAAACTCTAAGGCACTTCAAGCAGTCATAGAAGCTTCAAATTTAGAATACAATTATTGTTCAGTGTATAAATCAAGGAAAAACTAAAATATTTTGCAATTTCGTTCCACTTTTCTAGATACACCAACTGCATAAATAACTTTGTAATCCCATATAAATACAAAAAAACACAAAGAAATTACAAAGGAAAGGGATTACAAAGTTACATTTGCAGTGAATGAATTAGTGTACCTGTCGTTTCAGCCGATAGACGTCCACTGCTGGACATAGGCCTCCCCCAAGTTAGGGGGGGTTTGCCATAATCGCCACGCTTGGCAGGCGGGTTGGCGATCGCATTATGGTATGATGGTGAATAAATAGAGAACGCTGCTGCCCATTCTCCGGTAAGACCCTTAGTCGCCTTTTACGACACCCACGGGAAGTAAGGGGTGGTGCAATTCTTTAAGTCCGGCACCACACAGACAGTGTGTACCTGTATATGTATAATATAATGGAATAATAGCTGTAGAATCGCACTAAACAATCTAATTTAGTATAATATGTATCACTTGTGAGATACATTGTGTTTTCATGCCATGGCCAAGTCGATCTTTTATTTAAAACATAAAAGATTTTTAATATTGATATGATCATTATAAGATATTGTTAGGTTAGCTATGATAGAAGGTTCCTTTAAGTAGGGACTGAATACATTAACAGACTAGTTATTACATGGATCTCACAACTTTTTACGGTAGAAGAACTGAGTTGCGAGACTTGGCTTTTTTACAAGTTATGTTTTTGATGGCTATATTTTTCTTAAGATGACTAGAACAAGGATAAAAAAGTTTAGATAATCAGAATGTTCACTGATCTGGCAAAACAAACGATAACAAAAACAATTCTTTCTCAGTGAGTCAATTCTTTCAAAAAAATGTTAGGCAGATCTGCCTTGCATTTTCCCAACTATGGGTCGCCTTCCAGTCTAACCGGATGCAGCTGAATACCAGTATTTTACATGGAGCGACTGCCTATCTGACCCCCATAACACAGTTACTGGGTAACACGTTACTGGTACTTGCCCGTGGTCCCCCAGTCTAGTCCCCCTTAGGGTACCACGAACCCCTTGGTAAGTCTGGTTGATAGACTTTTTTGAGCTTCTGACTACCCGTAAAGACTGTCAAAGATCTACGAATGACAGCCGGGATCAACGGCTTAGCGTGCTCTCCGAGGCACGGAGGGATCTCGCTAAGTAAAGGATGGTCACCCCTCCGCAAACCGACCGCGGCAAGCGCAGCTTAACCTTCGATCAATCCGCACGATGTTATCATTAAGCCACGAGCCCCTCCAAATGAAGATGACTTCTTAATATTTCACTAAACTGAATACTTAGTAAATATAAAAGGAAAAATATAAATTTATTTACTGAATTTCAAAATAATCAATCATTTAGCTATTTGATTGATGTTCAGACACAGACTGAAACTTAGCTTTGAGACATGAAAATAAGAATATTATAATATTTCGTAAAGTTTAATGGTTAGGAATTTTTGTATTTAATTTATTAGGTTCTGAATTCAGACACTGTAATTTGTCCAAGAGTTCGAGTAAATATCTACCTATTTGGAAAGTTTCAAGTAGTTTTTGATTGAAACTGAGGTGAAATTTTAATCAATTATTTAAAAAAATTGTTCGTTTTATAGGAGATCGGGCTAAAGTGGTTTTTGGACAAATAGCGATACAGTTTAGTTAGGTTTGCTATTGATCCACAGACTACTTCCCATACAAAATCGCCCAATCTTCTTTGTATTCTTCTTGGTCTGGGAGCAAAAATATGAAATACTTAACTTATCTATATTAATATTATAAATGCTAAAGTGTGTCTGTCTTTTACCTCTTCACGCTTAAATCGCTGATCGGATTTAGATGAAAATTAGTATAGAGATAGTTTGAGTCCCGGGAAAGGTCGTAGAATAGTTTTTATCCCGATATTCCCACGGGATCGACACTTATGCGGGTGAAACCGCGTGGCGCTGCTAGTTATACAATAAAACAAGTTCACTGATCCAATAAAACCTAACGTAGCTGTAGGTACCTACTACCATTCACGAGTCCAGTCTTTTTTTTTTCGGGTGGGAAATCATTAACCCACTCTGGGTGGAGCGGAAGGGAGTATCAGACTCTTACTGACTAAAACCCACCCATGTTCCTTCCTTAGCCCTTTTTGTTCCGGGGTAGCGGTAACCCTTTCGGACAATCCCGCTGACCAGTCTAGTCTAACCTATTGTTTTAAAGCACCCATCAATTTGAACTGCTATGATACAACATACAGACGGTACAGTCAAGGGAAACACAATTTCTCAAAATTGAGCAAAATTCAAAATAGATTTTGGAATATTCTCTACGTTATGCGAACTGATAACGGATGGTCGCTAGTGCTGGCGTCAACAATTTAAATTGCCATCGACACAAGTATTTAATTAAAGTAAAAAGTTTAACTGAAGAAAAAACAAAAAGCGGACGACATATTTCCACACTGGAGGTCCAGAATTATCTATGTACCCCGCTTTAGTTTTCACTAGATCTGCTATACATCATATAGCCACTTACCCCCTCTAGTTTTCGTTAGATCTGCTATTTACTTTGTCTATACCGCCTTATATGTCTGTACCTTAACAGCCTTCTCCTAATCAAACCATATTATTAACGACAAGCATATTCAAACCGGTGGCATAGTCACAAAGCTTTGATAATAATAGGGCTGGAAAATTGGATGTTTACATCAACATTTTGCGTCGAAGCCTCGACGACACACAGAAAATAGGTAAATAGTAGGATTTTTAAATAAGGTGATCTATATACTAGTTTATATAATCCAAAGTTTAAAATAAAATTATGTCACAGCACTGGAACTTTATGTCCTTATAAAAAACTTTATATCATAAGTTGTACAGTCAGCTTCACAGAAAAGGTACCCCTTTGGTAGAGTCAGGTGGGGCACAGTGTTACACGGGGTACAATGTTACAATGCACATATCTCCGTCCCTGTCTTTTACTTTTATGAAGTTGGTACACATGTTTGTCAAGCTCACAAGCACAACTGTCCTCGCCGCAGTTTTTAACGTGCTTAAAAAATAACAAACAAAAAAGGTTTAATTGTGTTTAAACGACGAAAAAATCAATGCAAAGTTTTTAATTTCTTTCCGGACGTATTGTATTTATGTAAGAGATGCTAGTTCTCCTTTATTTCACACATATTTAGCCACAAATTACCGTTGAATAGTTTGTTGTAAACATAACCTAAAATACTCATTCAATTTTTTTTATTTGGATACCCTCTCTGGGGCACTGTGTTACGGGGCCCTGTGTGACACTGTAACAGTCAGCCCCAATTAACATAATATTTTTACTATTTCAAGGTATTAAGAGAAAATGGTGCAAAACCGTAAGAGGAAGACGGATTACGGTATTCATAGTGAAAAACATATGGCAGAAGCGATTCTGATGGTTGAAAGTGGTGTTAGTCTTCGAAAAGCAGCAAATGAAAAGCATGTTTATTTTATGACATAACAAAGATATGTTCAAAAGAAAAAAAATGTTCGGAGCAAGAAGCCGGACACATACGACATACACCAAATTATATATTCTATAATTGTTAGTTTTTCTATTATTTTTATGTTGTAAAATTGTGCCCCTAACCCTGTAACAGACTACCCCAGATACGGGGCTGAGTGTTACAATCGACTGATTTAATTGAAGTGCAATTTAAATTAAGTAGTTGTTAATAATATTAATGTTTGAGTTATTTTAATTAAAGTGAGATTGTTAAAGTTTGTTTCCATGCCAAAAACAAGCTGATTAAAACGATATTTTTGTCACTATATTCTATTTTTTTTTGTAACACAGTACCCCACCTTAACCTAATGACATCAAACCTTTGTTAAGATTTTTGTAACGTAAATGGCGTGTTGGTCTAATGTGTAACACTGCGGCTTAGCAATGCGATGGTCACGAATTCAAATCCGCGGATGAGAAGATTTTTTTTCTTTATTTCAAACTGAAACTATAAAAAATAATAAGAGTAAATAAATAAATATTTATTTACTCTTAGAAATCACAAAAAAAAAAATCTGCTGTTTTATACAAAACTTCAATACCTACTTGACCAAAATGTATGAAACAGCTTATTTTTTTTCGTGATTTCAGAGTTGGTCCCATAGTGAAAGTTTATATTCATGGGTAGAACACCATGTAAAAATTTGGATGGTCTTTGAAAAGTAACCCTTATATCAATGTTTGCATGCCGATTGGTAAAATGTGGCTGAGCTAAATGTAATCTTAAGAACTATTATGTATTACCCATATTTGCAAAATAAAATTCTATTCTATTCATACCATTGGTTAATAGAATCAACTAGTCAGAACAACACGCAAGCGGATTGGCACGAAAACGAAACCATTTGAAAACGAATTATACCCTCAATCACAGTTTAGTAAATAAGGCGAAGTATTCTAAATTCAACCTTAACTCGTAGTTCATACAGTAGTTAAGTTTCTGAAGTAAAATGACGTTAGTGCAACAATCGGAATCAACACATTCTATTCAACCAAACAAGAAGTCTATGCTAATTTCAACCTTATCTTTTAGTTAATTGAGGAGTTGCGTATTGCATTTACTAAAACAAGACGGTAAGGTGCTAGTACTAAATATAACACGGAAGTTGAAAGTTAAACCTTAATATCTAGAAGATTAGACCGTTAATAACCTTGTTCGATAAAAGGAGTAATGCTATTCAAATTTTCGTTGAGATTGATAACTAATCCAATAGCCTAGTGGTATAAGGCACGGTCTAGATGATCGGCTGGCGCCTGATGATGCAGGTTCGTATCTTAATCACACGCAAAGTGTCTTTTTGTAAGTTATTCTTGGTATATGGTTCGGCCAGAAGGAAGCCAAATAATATTTGAGACGGATCGGTGGATGCGCTCGGGTAGAGATAGGATAGAGCGGCGGCGGGGGAGGGAGCTGCTCAAGGCCCACGTAACGCGCCCGCCACCGCTCGAGCGACGAGCGACGGTGGGCTCGAGCGTGCTCGGGCGATAATCTTTGAGTCTTGGAGGGGTTCCTTTACTCTGACGCTGTCAGTACCAAAAACTTTGGAATTATTTCTAATACATTACACAAGGCAGTACCCAGGACATACCTATTTCTAATTGAATTTCCACTCTACCTCCATAAATTCAAGGCTGACAGTTGTACCAACAAAAAAGTTTCATCAAGCATTTTACGAAGTTTGCCGAAGTTCGACGAACTTAGCCAATGTTCTGGAGTTTGGGTCCTATTAGAAGCACGTTTGGCTCTCAACGTGTTTCGTATAAATTAATTCCTGAGGAATTGTTATGTTCGTGCAGTGAACTGAATATAGTTCTCCTAGACTTAGAATTCATAGTAAAGTCAGCCTCAAAAAGATACATCGACAAGAATTAATTTGATTGTCTACAATTATCATAGCATTGCATAATAAGCATATGTGGGAACATTATTGTCGATCCCGAGGGAATATCGGGATAAAAACTGTCCTATGTCCTTTCCCGGGTATCAAACTATCTCTAGGTATACCTACCAAGTTTCATGTAAATCGGTTCTGCGGTTTAAGCGTGAAGAGGTAACAGACAGACACACTTTCGCATTTATAATATTAGTATGGATGTTATGATTAGTATGGATTGGGAATTTAATTGTAGCTACTCATTAATAGGTACAGTATTGAAAATCAATTTGCATAGCCTTTTCCTAACTATGTTGGGATCGCCTTCCAGTTTAACTGGGCACAGCTGAACACCAGTACTTTATATGGAGCTACTACCTATCTAACCTCTAAAAACCCAGTTACTGGGTAACGTGTTACCCAGTAACCGGGTTTTTGAGAGGTATTGTTTTACCTCTTGGTAAAACTCGTTGTCAGAGTTTTGGGCTTCTGACTTTCCGTAACGACGGTCAACGATCTAGGATTGACAACTGGTACCAAGGGCTTAAAGTGCTTCCCGAGTCACGGAGGGTCACCCATCCACGAACTGACCGTGGCAAGCGTAGCTTAACCTTCGATAGATAGGCGCGGCTGTTACTATTTAGCCACGAGCCCCTCATTGATGCAGTATTATGGAACATAAATTGTAGGCAATCAAATGCCTGACCTGGGACTCGAAACCGAACAACTTACTCAGAAGTAGTACTTGCGACCACTAGATCGACGAGGTAAAATTCATAGCTGCCCGTCTTCACAAACACTAGACATATTCTCATAGTATGTATATCTATTTTTTCTTTTATTTTCCGGTTTTTATCACTTTGTTTCAATTATACTATTAATTTTCTTCGTGAATGCTGTACCAGTACAGCGTTGACAAAACAAAACCAGCGCTGGGGCTCTGTCTTGCATAGGATCGCAGCATAATGCTGAGCGATAGCCGTTTTGCGTGGATGTGACGCATGTTTCCCCCACCCTTTCTTATTTTTTTTTTAGTTTATGTTCTTTATTGCGTCATATTTACCGCAAATAAACGTATTTTCTTTCTTTCTTTCTTTCTATATGAATGCGCAGTGTTAGATTTTCAACTCTCGACGCCGAGCCGAGGATTGAAAATGTAACTGAAAATAGTGATGCAAGTTGTGTAGCCTGTACTGCTTTCAGTCTCGATGCATTACTGAGTCCCGGTAAAAAAAAACGAGACTCGATGTGGTCTCGAAATTCCCGGGGAAACCGAGACTTTTGAGACTATTTCAAAATTAAGTTTCTTACTTATAGGCTATGCAGTTAGGCAGTCAAAACAAGATATTTTTATCAAGTAGGTAAGTACTTTATTAAACAGAGGCAAATAAAAAAAAAATCTTTGATTTTTTTTATTTTTGTAGTGGGCACGTAAGAAACAAAGGGCTTCAACGTGGTTTCAGACAGAGAGAACCTAATTTTATTACAATAGTAACCCGCGTCTCAAGTCTCAAAAGCCTCCTTATAGCCGTGACCAAAAATGTTAGTCTCGAGTCTCGAAAATAGCAAAAAATCGTCGAGACTCACGAAATTTTCGAGACCGAGTATTCCGGGATGAAAGCCTTAGTAGCCTGTCTATAAACTCCATGTTTTTATTCTTGCAGTACCTTTTTAAAGCTTGTTGTGTTCAAACACAGTTTCTTTCACATTCAGTATTTAAAATACCGCTATGTTCATTCCATTACCGTCTCGGCAGCAAAGACTTTTCGAAAAGCTTTAATTCTCTGCGCAATGCAAAGAGTTTTTGCTGTTCCTTTGCCTTCCGATACAACACCGTTAATTACAAGCCTCGCTTGCATAATTAGTGTTCTGTAGTACCTATTTCCTATTTGTAAGTGATAAGTAACATTTTTTATGTTAACTAAAGAAATAAATAAACATCTATCTATCTAGTTCTGTAGTAACTATTATATTAACACGTTCGTGGACGGGTCTCAGTTTGAATTGTGTCCTAAAACGACACAATAAATTGCCATACAAATATATTTGGCGTTTAAATACGTTGTGTTGTATGTTATTAGATGTTTAAAAGTCAATATGACAGAAACGTTTTATCACGTCATCGTTTGAATGTACTAGTGATAATAGCATAATATAAATACTTATGATGTTTATTTGTCTGCAAATATTACGATTCGCCACTCCCGCGCTGATGGAACGTGCGCACCTCGCTACCGTAACACTGCCGTTCTGAGTGTAGTAGGGACGCAAGAGGCCCGGAGGACGTATAATCACGGTGTGCGTATGTGTGTAGTGTCGCCGCACATTATCAACACCACAATTTTGAAACGGTTAAAATCAAAGTTCACGTGACAGTAAAGTTTTGAGTTTTCGATATGTTGTGACACAAGGTACAATTTAACGAATTTTTGCTTTAAAATTCAACGTATATCAACGTCCTGCCGTAAATAATATTCTGTTTTTGAACGTCATCATACGTTGTGCCGTATTAAAATATCAAATCATGACGTACAATTTCGTTCTGTCCGCGAAAGTGTTAACAGCACAGCGTGAGTAATAAAATAATAATAATTAAAATAATAATTTTAATACTTTGATAAAATACTATCTGTAAAAGGAGTAAGGAAAATCAAACTCAAAGCATTTATTTCAATTAAACCATGTACACTTTTGAATTGTCAAAATTAAATAGTCTGTCAATTGGTCAGAAAGTTGAAGCTATTGAAGTCCATTCCAAAACGTAGATCTCTATGGAGAAAAATGGGCAAGAAACTCTATGGACACTCTTTTAAATCAAGATATTACAAAATCCTGGGTACATTATTCTTGTTGCTTTAAGCGAGAACAATGTAAAAAAAAAAACACAAATGAAGAAACAATTCAAAATATAAGATTAAAAAAATAAGCCTTGGCAGTTAAGAGATGACCAGTCTCAACCGACGGTGCCCGTTCACGAACATGAAGCTGACGCTGACTCTGTAAACAGGATACCGGAATCAGTTTCATATTATCTTCTATACATATAATAAAATTGTAGAAAAGTGGTGTCTGTACAATGGAAATATATTAAAAAAAAGTAGCAGGGGTTGTTATTATATCGATGCCGAACCCGAAATTGTAATTAATTTTTTTTTGTCTGTTTGTCTGTATGTCTGTTTGTCTGTGTGTTTGTGCACGCTAATATCAGAAACGGCTTATTAGATTTAGATGCGGTTTTCACCAATATATTGTAGTAAGCTTCAATTAACATTTAGTGTTTATTTCATGTCAATCGGTTCATAAATAAAAAAGTTATGTCAATTTAAAGAATCACGGCGAACATTTGTTAAGGTATTCAGCGAACGCACGTATCCTGGAGAGTATAGGCGAATAGTTGCTTTCGATTATTGCGATTCACTTGAATACTGACTTAGGCGGTTCTTTCCTGGATTTTTGGGTATTTACTTATCTTAATTTTTATTCAGGGTTTGTAAATAAATATTGTAAGCATTTATTATAGGTTAGGCACTTATTTCCCTGATTTTCGGTATACTTATCTTAATTTGTATTTAGGATATGTATATAAATATTATAAGTATTATATTTGGTATAGGTTAGGCATTTCTTTTCTCGATTTTCTTTATCTTCTTTTATTGGTAAACTGACTGACTGTTGATATATCAACACACAGCTCAAACCGCTGTTCCTAGAGACATGAAACTTGGAGGGTGTGTTCTTTGTAAGGAGTAAGTATCCACTAAGAAAGGATTTTTGGGAATTCTACCCCTAAAGGGGTGAAATAGGGGATGGAAGTTTATATGAAAGTCTGTCAGTTTTGAAGTTAGGATCTTCAAGTTTTGTGTTTAGGCTGAGGATTTAAAATTAATTAACAAGTGTCTCAGCGTTGTGTATGGAAAGTCCTTAATTTTCGAAGTAAAAATCACAAAATTCAATCTAGGCTTATGGTTGGAAGGTAACGCAACGCAACATAAAGGTAACGCAACGTAAAAATCTAGGCTTATTTATGGTTGGAAGGTAACGCAACGGTATTGTTAGAATTTCAACCCTTAAGAGCGTTTACGCCGTACGGCATTTCATACAAATTTTCAAGCCCTTATTTTTCGAAATGAATGAACCGATTTTAATGAAACTTTGTACGCATATGCAAAATACATAGGTCTAAAAAGTTAGTAGAGAATATTTTTGAAAAATAGTGTTACAGCCAAATTAGACCGAATTTAAATTTTCAATAGAAACAGAGATTTCCAGTTATCTTTTTTTAAATAAGACATTTTGAAAATGACTAACTTTTTAGACCTTTGTATCCTGCTAATGCGTATGAAGTTTAATTAACATCGGTTCATTAATTTCGAATAATAGGGGCTTGAAAGTTAATATGAAATGCCGTACGGCGTAAACGCTCTTACCATAACCATACCATAATCAGCCTATAATGTTCCCACTGCTGGGACACAGGCCTCCTCTCGGTGAGAGGGAGTGGGCCGTAATCCACCACGCGGGCCCAGTGCGGATTGGCAGATGTCACATGTCTTCGAATTTTTGGTTTTAGGTCATGCCGGTTTCCTCACGATGTTTTCCTTCACCGTTTTGAAGGCAGTGGTGATGAAATAATTTACACAAAGTAAAGCGCCTGTCTGGGTTCGAACCTACGACCTACAACTCGTAAGTCGCGGCCGTTACCACTTGGCCACCAATGCTCTCCAATGTAAACGCTCTTAAGGGGGTGAAAAGGGGAATGAAAATTTGTTTTTAATTATATTATATAATCTATCAACGCACAGCCTGCACTGCTGGTCCTAGAGATATGAATTTTGGAGGGTGTGTTTTTTGTGAAGAGTAGGTATCCACTAAGAAGGGGTTTTTGGAAATTAAACCTTTAAGGAGGTGGAAAAGGGGGGATTTTGTTTGTATGAAACATCTTATTCCTTGAGTTAATAACCTTGAAACTTGGCACGAATACTTATCTAAGTAAATTATGAAGTTTGGCAATTTTTGTTTTTCTAAACTACTCTCTAAAAAGGGATTGGGGATTGGGGGGTGTCAAAAATTGTATGGAAGAATTTTAACGCGCTGTCCGATTAGCTCGAAACTGAGTTTGTATACTTAAAACTAAAAATAAAGACTAATGTGTATCCAGGTTTTTCGAAAATCTACCCCTAACTGCGTGAAAAAGGGTAGTCAATTTCACAGGGGAGTATTTTATTACGTGACGTGACGAGCATAAATTACTTAGCAACCATGTTAAAGTAATCGAATCGCAACCCGTGAAATACTTATTATGGAGTAGTTCCGGTGGCCATCTGTGGTCTTCATCATCGGTTCCACTTCACCAAATAGTGCTTTCGAGAGCAAATGCACGAGTTACTGTAAAAATTGCCCAAATTGCTATAGGTGTGCCTATAATATTTAAAGAGTTCCTTCGATTTCTCCATTATCCCCTCATCAGATCCTGACCTGATGACAATGGGACCACCTGGAAAGTATACCCTGAACACAAAAAAAAAAAAATAATCAAATCGGTCTAGCCGTCTTCGAGTAATCGGGAACGTACATAAAAAAAAAAGATTCCGATGAATTGAGAACCTCCTGCTTTTGTTGACGTCGGTTAAAAATAAAAAAGTGTGTTTTAGGGTTTTTCAAAAATCGAGTCCTACCAAGTTGGAAAAGAGTAATAAAGTTTATGGTTGGATTTTACTGCTTGCTTCCATTAACTCGAAAATGGGTATGGGTCTTTGAGTCAAGTTATGATGAACACATCATGCATCCCAAACGATTTTTCAAAATTCCATCCCTGTTGGAGTGAAAAGCGGGGATATAGTTTATTTGAAAAGTACAAAAACTCTTTGATCTACAAACTTAAAAATTGGCCCGAATACTTATTTATCTAAATAAATGTTAAGATCATAAACATACATTTTCGAAATATTAGGAGGAAAGTACGAATTTCACGCGGACGAAGTCGCGGGCAGAAGCTAGTAAAAAATAATTTAGATGGAGTTGACATTTCCTATCTAACTACCCCTGAGAAGAAATGGCGAAACTAACTCAGACATAATTTTGGTCAGATCATGTGAAGATTAGTGCGTGAAACGGTCTTTTGAGGAAAGAATCATACAAATTTAAGTGAACAAGTGTTTGTCAGTAGTCGTGTAGCTCAACTCAGAACATGAGCAGCTCAACGATCCGACTAAAAAAAAAGCCTTTTAAGGAAGTTTTGTTCGATAGGATTCTGTAGTGTTTGCCTACCCCATGAGAAAAAGATGCGGGTCCATGTATTACTTAGCGTGTCTAATGTTTGGGGTTATTAAACATAAAGAGCCAGCTTATCTGTACAAAAAACTAAGCTGGATCGCTAGTAGGAGAGAATGCGCGATCAGACAGTGCTCCCAGCAACTGTCTACAGAAGTGCACAAGACGGCCGCCTTCAGAGGCAGTTTCAGGTATGCCGCATCCAAATGCTGGAACAACATTCCCCCGCCGATAAGGAATCTAAAAACACTTGGTACCTTTAGGAGTCGACTGCGGCAGTATCTGATTGACTCTCAGAAAAAACTGGGCTTGACCGTCACAAACACGTCCATAATATAGCGGGTGGCTGGGGCTCTGCTCCACACGATATGTTTGTCTACACGTTATCCTGTAGACAAAGATTGAGACAACTGTGTAAAACGAAATGCATATAACATAGGTATTACAATAGAAAATATATAAGCAAATTATGCTATACTCACTGTAGTCATTATTATAAAACCATAAAATAACTATTTATTATTATACACCAACATGTAAACTCGTACACATACATGCTTAAAAACATAAACTAGTCATTCATTACATAACATATTCTTACCTACACTATGATAATCATGTAGACACTACACAAATATTTAATAAGTTTAAAATTTCAAAATCTTTCTTTCTGCCGGTTTTAAAAGCAAGTCAACTGTGGGTACTTTCCACTTTTATAATATACGTGCCGCACTATGTAGGTACCATTTTGTTGAAACTCAGATGTGTCTTCTCGACATCCGTATGTCACTAACGGGATGCAGCAGAATACCAGCGTCAGGTATTGTACCTGGCATATGCTGAGCTGGACTCCCATTTGGTGCAACCATGAGACACACACCGCCCAGTAGTGATCGACCGTTATAGATATACAACATGAGCGAGGTGTCTATGGATCAATTTATCTTTTTAATCTTTGTTTTTTTTTTCTTTCACCTGTTTTTAACGTTTTTTAATCAAAGTCAAAGTCAAAGTCAAAGTCAAATATTTATTTGCAGATAAATATGGTTACAAAAGTTCTTACAATGGTAGTATAATAGTAGCTTAACATATTCAATCATAACATAATGACATGCAAATTTTTGGTATAGGTACAATAAGATCAAATAAATTTAAACTGAAGGAATTCTTTTATAGTATAGAAGGGATTCTCAATTAACCACCTGTGTAATGCCCTTCTGAAGCGGACCATTGGAAGTTCTTTAATTTGGTTAGGAATCTTGTTATAAATCTGAGCACACATAGGATAGCAACTTCGCCTATATAGCTCTGTTTTCGTTCCAGGAATAATTAATCTATTGGGGTATCTAGTTTTGAAATTACATTTATCTCCCAGTTTTTCAAACATCTCAGGATGAGATTTGGTAAACTTACATATTTCCTCAATATACATACCAGTTAATGTAAGTATTCTAAGTTTTTTTAAATAGAGGTTTACAGGATGTAAGTGGGTCTACATTACAAATCGCACGTAAACATCTCTTTTGTGCGACGAAAGCTCTTCCGAGATGCACCGAGTTTCCCCATACCAGTATACCATAGCGCAGTATTGAACCAACATATGCATGATAAGCTTGTAATGTGGCTTGTCTACTTGTTATGTTAGATAAACGCCATAGAACATAAGCAAACTTACTGAGTTTTTCCACATATCATATCAATATGATTAATCCAAGAACACCTCTCATCTAGAACTATCCCAAGAAAAGTCATACTATCTGATTGTTGTATTTGTTGATCTTTATAAGTGATGTTTAAATCCATTGTATTCCAGTTTTTATTACGAAATTGTACATATTTGGTTTTACTTATGTTAGGTTTAAGGTTATTCTTTTCCATCCAAGTTATTACTTTGCTTACGGTACTATTTATTTCCTCATTATAATTTTCTTTAGTTTTAGGGATAATTACGGACACATCGTCTGCAAAGAGTATGCAGGGATGATCAGTTACATCTGTCAGGTCATTGATATATATCAGAAAAAGTGGGGGGCCTAAAATACTGCCCTGTGGAACGCCTGTAATGCCGCTGTGGTTGTCGATTTCCTTTTTTGGAATCCATGCTGTTCATGTTTTAAAATTTGGAACTTATCAATAAAATTTATTAAGCGCATATGCATGACCTTTTCGTAAATTTTCGCTAAAATAGGTAGTAGGGCTATCGGTCTGTAATTATCAACAAGTTTTTTATTACCTTTTTTATATATTGGTTTAATAGCTGTCATTTTCAATTTCTCAGGAAACACACCCGTGATTAATGATAAGTTTATTAAATGTACGAGTACCGGGGTAATAATAGGACCTACGTATTTTATAATTTTTGTAGGTATTTGATCGTACCCTGTTGAATTTGTATCCCTGAGTGATTTTATTACCTTTTGTATTTCGTCATCATTAGTTGGCATTAAAAACATACTAGAATTAATAGAATCAATGTTATAATTATTAGTGTTAATGTCAAAGTCGTTGTTCGTCAAATTGATATAATAGTCATTTACATAATTGGCAATGTCTGTGGGGCTTGTTAGTGGTCCGGTTTCAGTTTCTATCTCCTTTATGTTTGATTCCTGAATTTGATTATTATTGGAATTGTATTTTATTAAGTCCCATGACGCCTTACATTTATTTTTAGCCCTAGTTATGTAATTTGTATTATGAATTTTTTGTGCTTTTTGTATACATTTTTTGAGTAATTTATTATAGTTTAAGTATTTTAATTTACTCTCTCTGTCAGATGAGAAGTAGTATTTAAAACGCAAGTTCCTTTTGGTTTTAGTTGATTTTTTAATACCTTTGGAAATCCATTTCGTATATTTTTTCACTAGGTTGATTTTGATCTCGATTTTAGGGAAGCACAAATCAAAGAACAGGACAAGTGTATCGTGAAAGTGATTAAACGCACTGTTAGCTTCCTGATTAGAAAAAATGTCTGTCCATTTTAAACTTGCCATACAGTTAAAGAACTTTTCTTTATTTTCAGCGCTAAAATCACGTTTATGAATTATGCGAAAGCGTAGAGGTGGAACTTTATTGTCTATTTGTATGGATATAATCTGAGCTGTTTCGTGATCCGACAGTCCCAGTGGTATAACCTTACATATTGCATCCTTACAGTTACTTATTATTTGGTCCAGACATGAATTTCTTCTTGTTGGTTGTTTTATATGTAGTGTTAAGCCGAAATTATTTACAATTCTAGTTAATTCGCCTATGCATTTTTTATTCCTATCGATTTTTTTACTCAAAATGTCAATGTTAAGATCACCTACTATCACTAATTGTTTTTTTGATTTATTTCGAAGGTTGTACAACATTACTTCTAGATTACGCAGGAAAACAAAGGGGTTTGAGCTTGGCGTACGATATAAAGCTATTACAGTGAAACCTGGTTAAGTGAGACATCAAGGGACCTGCAATGTCGTTTCACTTATAGAGGTATTCCACTTACCCAGTGTCTCAGATATACAGGTACAAATAAATATGTGTCTCATTTACAGAGGGTTCCATTAATAGAGGTGAGAATACAGGTTATTTCAGTTATACAGGTGCGATCATTAAATAAAATAACGTGTTATGTATGTAAATGAGTTTTAATAAAAAAAAAATTAGTACATACTTAAAGGTAATCATACAAATGTAATCAACAAAAATATTTAATTTTACACGTAATATGTACGAATATGGAAACAATGTATCAATTATAAAAATCTGTCATTTTAGTTTGTCGTTTGGAAGTATCAGCCATCAGATGTTTTTCGATGTTATAAATTTTATCAAATATGCTTTGGTCACCAATTGATGACATTTCAAAATAACTGTGCAAAGTTTCTAGTGCTTTTACTGCTTCGCGTTTAGAAATTTTTACAAAATTTTCTTCCGCGCTCATTTCATCGTCTTCTTCTTCATTTTCCAATGAAGAAGACGAGAAGGCATGAACAATGTCGCTTTCATTAAGTTCTCCTGAAACTATTAAACCGTCATCGACGTTTATAAAATCTTGTAATGTTGGCTGTTGATTATTGTCGTTGCTGATGGCTAAGTTCCAATCTTCAGGATCAGTTTCTAAATTTTCGACCTCCTCTTGTAAGCTTTCAGCTACAGTTACTTCAGATTTAAATCCAGATTTTTTAAAGCAGTTTGCTATAGTAGTTTTGGTCACAGAAAACCAAGCTTTCCTAGCAAACCTCATCGCCTGAAGAACATCGATTTGTGGGCACTGATTGTCTTCTATAGATTTAATAACATGTCGGCACATTAAATTCGGCACAAACTTCTTCGCGTGTCTTCCCACTTTCATAAACGTATATTAACTTCGGTTTTTCACGTAATGATAACGATTGTAGCTTTCGTTTTGGCATTTTTCAAATAAACATCTGTATGATAGTAAAGCGAAACTAAAACTGAAGGTAATTGAAGCTCAAAATTACTTACGTACTTGGAATTACGTGTGGAATTTGTGGATAGAATAAGAATGAGTAAACAAACAATGTTATCTCAGTTACAGAGGTTTATGCATATAAAATTTACTCGCTGTCTCAGTTATAGAGGTAACTATGATGATAAATCGAAAGAACAAATCCCAGATATAGAGGCTTACCTCGTCCCACTAACAGAGGTAATTCAGTGCCAAAGTGTTGGGACCTCAGCATGAGTTCCAGTTATGGAGGTTTCTCACTTATCCAGGTCCCACTTAACCAAGTTTCACTGTATTATAATGTTATAATTTAAGAGTTCAATTCCACAACACTCAAACTCATTTTCAGACGCATATTTTTTCAATTGTATTAGTATTTTGTACTCAATGTGATTTAGGCAGAATATACAAACACCGCCTCGCTTTTTATTTTTTCTGGAGTACCAGTCTCCTAATTTGTAGTCATTTAAGGTAACGCTGTTCTCTTCACCCGCTTTAATAAAAGTCTCCGTTAAGCATACAACATCAATAATTATTCCTTCATTTAGAAACGAGTCGATCGCAATTTCCAAAAGTTCTTTTTTACTTCTTAAGCCTGCAATATTTTGATGAAAAACATTTAATGAGTGGCATTTAGTTTCGTCAATGGAATTTACGTCTGTAACCTTACTTAATTTATTATCATATAGGTTTTTTAATGGTTGATCATAGAACGTTTTAGTTGTAGGTAAAGTATTACTAGTACCTGCGAAAAAAGGTATTATTTGAGGTGCTTTTATAGTTATACGATCCTGTTGGTCGGTAAGCAAGCCTTGTGTCCAGGTTTGTAGTTAAATGGGATGTGGACAGATCGGAGCATTTCGACTGAGCAGTTTGGTTTTTGTTGAAGTTTAGATATTTATTTTTATAATCAATTGTGTCGATCAGAACGTTCAGTTTATGACAAGTATTGCTATGAGTACGCAAGAAGTAACAATTTTCATTATTATTACATATCAGTTCTAAATTATTATTCAATAACTTTTCATTTAAATATTTATTTTCCAACACACTCAACACAATAATTGGAGAACTGTTATATTTTTTTATAAACATATATAATTCATTTAACATAGTAGTAGGGTTGTAGTCATTTTCTCCTACACAAATAATAATTTTATCACAAGGCTTACATGTCAACTCCGTGTTTAACAGTTGCTTAGAGATTGCATAATGTTTTATCATTCCTTCTGCGCAGTACCTTTCGTATGAGCTGTTAGATCTCAAGTCAAGTAGGCGTGTAGTTAAACCCGTAATTTGCTGGGTTCCAAGGACATGTATTTTCCTCTTCAGGTAATTGTTTTTGCTTCTAGGATATGAAATATCAGTTGTAATGGTTTTTTTCTTATTATGCTGCATGATAGTTTGGGTACTTTCCACGTTTATCTTATTGAGTTTTGGTTGTTCTTTCGTATTTAGTGTAGCAGTACCAATGGTTAAGTTGGATTTTTGAGTTTCATTATGTTGCTTGTTGCTAAGTTTCCTTCCCATTCCAGGTTCATGTTGCAGTTGGTTGGTTAAAATCTTTGATTCGTTTAGGTTTCTAGATTTTCGCTTTGGAGTACTAATTTTTGGTGAACATATTTTAGTTAAACTATTAATTTTAGTTTCTCGATTTTCTCTAAATCTATTTTCTCTAGTATCAAGTTTTCAATTTCCTTATGCGCACTCTCTAGCTTTTCCTTTAGATCTCTGACAGTTTCCTGTAAATCAGTAATTTCTTGGCAATTCCATGTAGATAAGTCAGGTAAACTTCTTCCCAGGGCATGAGAGTCGGTGGACAAGAAAGAATTATCTTCGAAACTTGTTGTTGTTGAGGCATTCAAATTTGTAACTCTTCTTCTAAATGTAATATTATCATTCATGTTTTCCATCATATAAAGTAGTGTACAGTCAGCGCCCTCTCTTGGTAAATGGTTTCTTCACTACTCATTCAATTAGTTCAGTTAGGATCACCACTAATCAATTTTTATTTATTTTGTTGATGTTTATCGGCTTGTGAATGATTTAAAAGCCAGAAACATTCACAAAAAGACTTTGTGTAACCCAGATTTGAACCCGGGTCGCCTCGAGTAAGGTATCGGAGTCACGCCCTTAGCCGTTACGCCAACTGTTAACTTATTTGGAGAGACGAAATTACTGTCCTTCTTTTACGGTAAATTTTATTAGAAACGTTAGAGCGCGGTAGGTTGATTTTTTTTTTAAATAACGTAACGACCTAAAAAAATTTATTTTTAAAGTCACTAAATGATTCACTTAACTAATATTTTATTTTCTATATAGTATCATGGAAATGTTTTAAACACTGCACTGTTTGTTTATGACTGTGATTGAAAAGTAATAGTCATTCTTGTTCTTTATGTAAACCAAAACTTTTTTAGTTTGCACTGTATATAGTTTGAAGTAATTAATGCACTTTTCTTGTGAGTTCCGAGGAGATAACACTGTCACTTGGTCTTTGGACTATTATTATGATATTTAACTGTTCGTTTTGCGATAAACTGTGTATTACTATTTTTAAGCAATTAAATACGTGTAGCCTATGTTGATCGTGGCACTAGCGCCATCTCCATCTGTACTGTCATAATATCTGTACTGTGTCTTTTGTTGCACTGAATAAACGTTTTATCTATCTATCTATCTATCTATCTATTTTTGTGTGAAGGACGAGCACATCACCATTTATGAGTCATCATCAGCCTTATACCCTTCCACTTCCGCTCGGTGAGAGGGATCCATCACGTGGACCCAGTGCGGGTTGATAGATGTCACAATAATGTCTTCGGTTTTTTTGGTTCTAGGACATGCCAGTTTCCTCACGAAGTTTTTCTTCACCGTTTTGAGAGATGAAATAATTTACACGCAGAAAAGCACCTGACTGGGTTTGAGCCTACGACCTACAACTCGGATGTCGTTGTTGTTACAGCTGGGCCATCACTGCCTGATACCCTTATCCTACCTCATTTGGAGTCGGCACAGTGTGTCTTCTTAGATAAAAGTATTTTTATCACATCTATTTAAAAAGAGCTAGAGTATTCTTCGTAAACAGGGACTAAAATAGCACTTTAATCCCTAGGCACTAAAAGTGATTTTAATTTGGAATGTGGATATTGTAAGTAAAAGTTCCAATCACCAAAGAGATCAATCACAACATTGTATGAACAAGTAACAGGCTGTATAATAAAGTAAAACGTACGCGAGACAAACAAATAAAAATTGTGAAAAAATAAAAAACGCACGAAAAGCCTTCTGCCTTCGTTCGTAATCACTTACTCAAAACTGTATGTAAATGAACAAATGTGCTGTTCTTATTCATAAAATACACTTACTTATTTTTTCATAGAAGATGATAAAAAGTAGTGTCCACCTCGGGAGCAACATTATTTTAAGCTCGAGTGACGTACAGACGCCAGCACATCAAGCTACTACTACTACTAACTTTGAACCATTTAGCGATAAATTTGAAAATCTATTAAAGAAATTTGAAAGATTATAGTAGCTTGATGTGCTGTTTCTTTATTCTTCCATTCGTCTCTATCAGCCGTCATCTTAGTTTTTTTACCCGTCTCTAGCGATATCATTCTTTTACAATCCATCGATCATTTAGGTATTAACTAAATACCTAATACTTAATTATTTATTCCCTTTTAAATATTTTCTTATTATGCGAATGTACCCAAATCATAGACTTTTCTTACGAAATAAACTGGATAATTAACAGATAGGGCCTTTGAGACATACCTTTAGTTTCAAACTTTGGGGTGGGGTACAAGAGTTTACCAAGACCTATTGAAGGCACGTGTTCTGCCTCTAGGGTCAAATTCTTTAATCAATATTGTCACTAGGAACGGCGAAGTAATTGCGTAAGACACCATCAGTAGCAATGGGTTCCATTTTGACAATTCAACAACATTCTTTACGTTGTGGAGCAGACACATACTTTATTTCACATAAACCTACATGGTTATGAAACGTCAGAACTAGGTGCACGGTTCCAATTGGTCGTTTCCTATGGAGAAGAACCGGCAAGAAACTCCACGGTTACTCTTTTTAAAAATAATTGGCTTTTACAATGTTTCCAAATTACAGAAGGTATGGAAGGACAGCGTAGGCCTGTCAACAAGTACCAGGTACATGATGAAATAAAAAACGGTCTACAGATCTAAAGTCTATAAGGCCTACAAAGTCCTCACGTTTACAAAATAAGAATCTATCCAAAGGATAAATAAAAACATACTAAAACCAAGTGTTGGGACTTAGGGGCCATCCGGCCCCGAGCCGGGTCCCCGCTACCGGTGGTTGTGTGCAGCGCATGAGATGGACTCAGTCTATGAACGAGAACGTCATGCGCGCATATTACGGGTCTACAGAGGGGGGAATTAACCTCACTGCGTACCGCGATAGGATGCTGTCTCTGTTCCAGGAACTGGAACCAACCGTCAACGTTTCGGCCCAACGACTGTCGGATCAGGTGCGGGTCATCCAACGCAATCACAGGTTGGACGATATCGCACTTGATAGGCTGCGCTCAGAGGTACTGAGCAACCATATCGTCTCGACTTCGGCACAAACTGCGGCACAAGTGTCATCTGTTGATGCCATCCCGCCGCGGTTCAATCATGTTGAAGAAGAAGATGATAGGGTTGACACAGTAAGTAGCCAGTGCAACGTTCGACTGAGGAGCGCACTTTTTTTTTTTTTTTTTTTTTTTTTTTTTTTTTTTTTTTTTTTTTTTTTTTTTTTTATGTGTTCATAACCACTCAGAATAAAATAGTTTTATTTATAGCTTAGGCTCAGATATTACAAGGATTTTTTTATTTATTTTATTTATTTATTTGAATACATAATGCATATTTATAATATTAAGCCTTATACTAAAGTGGTAGGTATATAATAATGGGATCGACCTGAACTAGGATAAACCTGTATCTCAGGTATCACTATGTGCAAATTAGCTTATTACAATAATATTCCAAAGATTGATAGTATATATAAATAGTGGGTAACTTAGCAGACTAATGCTAGGACAATACAGAAATAAAAATAGTATTTAACTTAAAACAACCAGTAACTTTTCAGTGTCATCATAGGACAGATTTTGCAACCAAGTTGTAATAACATTTTTGCAATGTACCGTTTTTAATGTAGACATAGACAAAATTGCGTTTACTTTATTATACAGAAATGGGCCTAGGAATATAAAAAATCTATACATAAACGAATGCCTTAATCTATAATTATCCATACAGATGTCTTTTCGTCTCTTATCAGTGACAACTCTATTATACGGCAATTTAGAGTGCTGTTTTAGTAAAGCATTCATAATAAATAACTGCCGCACTGTCAGAACATTGCAAGATTTATATAAATCTTGGGTCGGGAACAGGATAGGCCGGAATGTGGATACTTTCAATACTGCTCTTTGAGCGCGCTCCAGTGGTAGCAAAACTGTTTTAGCCGCTCCTCCCCATGCGGTAATACAATATGTAATTATTGATTGACACAAAGCATAGTAGACCTGTTTTATTACCTTAGAGTTGGCAAAATGACGAATTTTTTTGAAAATGAACATCAGTTTACGTACTCTGCTGCATAATAGATCTATGTGATTTTTAAATGTAAGAGTAGCGTCAATAATTACTCCAAGATATTTTATATTGTTCGTATTATGGATAATTGGACAATTACATTTTGAATTTGCAAGCGTGTTACAAACGTGTGCATAAATATCTGGAATAATTATAGATGGTTTTGAGTTGCGTAAAGAAAAGCGTATGTATTTAGTTTTGTCAGCATTTAATGTCAATAAGTTATGTTGTAACCATCTATTAACTATATCGAAACCTTGCTGTGCACATAAACCAACATCTTGTAATGTATTTGCGGAGAACAGGAGTACGGTATCATCAGCACTGGAAGATGCATTACGCGAGTATAGGTCCACTCCAACCGAACTTAGGCCCGATTACCGCGATTACCCATGCACAAAAAAAATAGGGCGCTGGTGTGTGCCTTGGACTCGCAGCTCAACAATTTCTTTGAGAGCAGCGTGGATCTCGTTGATACACACTCGATCCTGTACTGTGCGGCTGTGGCGGCATGTCGTTTAGCTAACGTCAAATTTCCAAGTTGTGACGGAGCTACTCGACCAAAACCAGCCGTACCAGCCTGGCAGCGCAGGGTCGAGCGTCGTATCGATGGGGCCAGGGTACTCATCGGCAAACTATACTGCTTCAGGGAGGGCAATACACGACCACGAGTGATGCGCTTTGTAAGGCGGGCATTCTCGGGGACTGGAATCAGCCCTCGAGAATACATGTCCCGTGTCACAGAGCGCATCGACTTCCTGAAGCAGAAAGTTTGTGCATGGGCGAGCCGAATTCGGCGGTATAAACGGCGGGTGGATCGATACACGCAGAATCGCATGTTCCAGAGCGATGAAAGGTGGGTGTACAGAGCTTGGGAGCGACCTGAACAAAATGTGACAGACGTATGCCGCCCGGATGATGCCGCCACAAGTGCATTCTGGTGCAGCATCTGGTCGGTGCCCGTCTGTCACACTGAGGCTGGCTGGATGCAGGATGTCGAGCGAGTGTGTGAGTCTGTACCAGAAATGGAAACAGTCCTAATTACGCCATCAGACGTAGCCAGAGCAGTCCGTCCGTTATCGAATTGGAAATCACCGGGACCGGACGGACTGCACAACTTTTGGCTGAAATGGCTAATTAGTTCACACACTTGCCTGGCATCTCAGTTCCAGTCATCCTTAGAGTCTGGGTCGCTACCGCAGTTTCTAACAACAGGCGTTACCCACCTGCTCCATAAATCAGGTAGTCCCGCGGAACCCAAGAATTATAGACCGATCACGTGTTTGTCGACGGTTTATAAACTTCTTACATCCATTTTGAGAGCGAAAATTAATAAGCACATTGAGAGTAACTCGATTATGTCTACTTCTCAAAATGGATGTAGGAATGGGTCCCGCGGTACTAAGGAGCTACTCCTCATTGATATGGCCATTAGCCAACAGGTTCGTCGATCCCGCAAGGATCTGTCGACATGTTGGATAGATTACAAGAAGGCCTACGACTCGGTGCCACATACATGGCTCATGAGGGTGCTGGAGTTGTACAAGATAGATGCAACTCTACGCACCTTCCTTGAGTCGTGTATGGGGCAATGGAAGACGGTCCTTCGTTATCCAGGATGTCGGCAGATCCAGGGAAATGATGAGCCTGTATGGATTAAACGGGGAATATTTCAGGGCGACAGTTTGAGTCCACTTTGGTTCTGCTTAGCCCTGAATCCTCTAAGTACACTACTGGAGGATTCAGGTCTAGGCTATCGGTTGAGGAGAGGTGGTCAGGTCATATCTCACCTCCTTTACATGGATGATTTAAAACTCTTTGCCCCCAACAAATTGCGTCTAATGGAGCTACTTAAGGTAACTAAAACTTTCAGTAGCGCCATCAGGATGGAATTTGGTGTCGACAAATGTGCAGTCATGCATGTAAAGCGAGGAGAGATTATGGAATCCGAGGGAATTCAACTCTCGGATTCCATAAGCCTCAGATCCCTCTCCTCATCCGAAAGCTATAAGTATTTGGGTATGTCGGAAGCGTTAGGCATCAACGATGCTGACATGAAGCAATCGTTGAAGGAGCGCTTCTTTTGTCGCCTGAAGAAGGTATTAATTAGTCTTCTTTCGGGCGGAAATAAGGTGCGCGCCTTCAACGGTTGGGTCATGCCGGTTTTGATGTACTCTTTCGGCATACTCAAATGGACTCAGACCGAACTCGACGCCCTGGATAGAAGAGTCCGTACACTACTGACCGCAAACCGGATGCATCACCCACGATCATCGGTGATGAGACTGTATATCCCGCGGAAGTGCGGGGGTCGAGGCTTTTTAAATGCGAAGACCCTCCACAACCGCGAGGTGTGCAGTCTCAGGGAATATTTTTTTAAAACCGAAGTGGGTATGCACCGTGATGTGGTCGCAGTGGACAAGGGGCTCACCCCGCTCTCCATGGCTAAAGAGAACTGGCGCAAACCTGTAGTACTTTCTACTGATGACCGCAAGAAGGTATGGCAAAGCAAGGAGCTCCACGGGCGCTTCTATCGGGCTCTTCATGAGCCCGGTGTAGATTTCATAGCGTCTGTATCCTGGCTACGTTTTGGTGACCTTTTCGGGGAAACTGAAGGTTTTGTCTGTGCAATTATGGACGAAGTTATCTTAACGAATAACTACCGGAGACATATTATGAAGGACGGGACGGTTGACGTGTGTCGGGCATGCCACCGTCCGGGTGAGTCTATCAGACATATTATCTTTGGTTGTTCTCGTCTGGCTAACGGCGAGTACTTGCACAGGCATAACCAAGTGGCCAGGATTATTCACCAGCAACTTGCTTTGAAATATAAGCTTGTGGATTCTGAGGTACCGTATTACAAGTATGTGCCCGACCCAGTTCTTGAAAATGACCATGTCACGTTGTACTGGGATCGGTCTATCATTACTGACAGGACTATTGTTGCCAATAAGCCTGATATAGTGGTGATAGATCGATTAGCGCGCCGCACAATGATTGTCGATGTTACCATTCCACATGACGGGAACCTCGTGAAAGCTGAGAAAGAGAAAAAAATTAAGTATCTCGACTTAGCACACGAGGTTGTTGACATGTGGAATGTGAGCTCGGCTGTCATTGTGCCGATTGTCGTATCAGCCAATGGACTGATGGCCGAAAGCCTCGATCAACATCTATCGAGGCTCTCGTTAGGTGGTTGGATCAAGGGCCTGATTCAGAAGGCAGTACTCCTCGATACGGCTCGCATTGTGAGGAGGTTCCTGTCTTTAAAGCCCTAACCACCGGTAGCTTGGACCCTGCTCCCGACACCGGCGGATCACTATTTTTTATATTTTTAAATGTTTTTTTATAGTTATTTTTTATATTGAAATATTTAAAAATGTAATAAATAAGGAATTTAAATGATTAAAAAAAATAATATTAAAAAAAGTATCTTAATATACAAGATGGGGCTAAAATAATCACCCTATTCGAATGCGCTATAACTTTTGCAAATGGCGGCAAATATCAATTCTGTTTTGACATTTGTGAAGTAAACAGATGCAGAATACACGTCAATAAGCCATGGGACTCTATACTCCTCAAGAACGCGGAATAATTGTCCGCGTACTCTAATCTCTCGCTTTGGCGATTCGCACTGCCCGGCCAGATCACCCGATTTGACCGCTCCAGATTTCTTTTTGTGGGGTCACTTGAAGTCCTAGGTTTATGTAAACAAGACTCAGACTCATCCGACAGGAATGCGAGAACCTATTGCCGGAAGTTCTGACACAAGTGATGGAAAATGCCATAAAATGAGCCCGTATGGTCATCGATTTTGACGGCGGCCACTTGACCGATATCATTTTCTCGACTTGATGGAAATTTATTCTGATTCATTAAATAAAAATAATCCACAAGTAGAACTAAAAATTACAGTAAAACAACATCGGGTGATTCCTTAGCCCCACCTTGTATAAATAAAACAAAGTCGGGTTAGTTACACCATTTATAACTCAAGAACGGCTGGACCGATTTTTATAATCTTTGATATGTTGGATTTTTTGCGCCTCATATAGCAGAATAACTTAAAACATGGGAAAAATTCATAAAAATAATAATACTTATTGAAGAATATTTTCTCATACATTTTTTGATGATATCTCGAAAACGGTTTGACTGATTTGACACAACATTAGCTGATCCTGCGGCGGTACGAAGTTTGGGTCAGCTCATATAATTATTATATATAAATAAACGTTCACTATTCATTGGTTTGTTGTCTAGACTAGCTTGTTTGTTGTCTAGGTACCTACTGCAGGATGTATTTAACCTCTTAATCTCCGCCAATGAGATACAATTGATTTTCTATTGTAATGGGCCGATATCGTACCACGCCGGTAAGATAAGAGCCTATACTACCTCAAATGGCTTAGCATTATAATCCTCCGTTATGTCGAAAATACCGCAGCATTAATTTTGAAATAAATATATGGTGAAGTTGAGGATTAATGTTAAGTACTATTGTATGACGAAAACACGATTCCATAAAATTTCCTCGATAGAAAAAAAATCCAAAGTTATCTCCAAACCGAATAATAAACCACTGGTATTAAAAAATACTTCAAATTAGATCATGAAACTTTGCATACTAACTGAAGTAACCATAAAGCAGGTCTTGTGTTTGTTATTTTTTTTGAATTACCATTATTTTCACCGTAAAAAACAAATACCTAAACTATTGGCGCTGCCTTCCGCCCAGCACTGCACTCTGTCTCGCTCTCACTCGGTCCGCAAGCAGTATCGTGCGAGCGAGACAAAGAGTGAATTTTAGTTGAGGTAGTTATAGGCTATTCATTACACAATATTCAATACTACTATAGGCATACAAATTGATAGACTGGGTTACTTTCGCATTTATAAAATTTTAGTAGATATGAATAGTATGTATATGGATTATAATCAACATCATCATCCTTTTCCCAATGTTGGGGTCAGCTTCCAGTCTAAGCGGATGCAGCTGAATACCAGTTTTTTACATGGAGCGACTACCTATCTGAACTCCACAACCCAACAACTGGGTGACACGATACCAAAGTACACGATAAAAAAGATTCAAGAATGACAGCCGGAACCTACGGTTTAACGTGCTTTCCGAGGCACGGAGGTATGAACCTAAAACTAAAGATGGTCACCTATCCAGGGAACAACCGCGGCAAGGGTTGTTTAACCCGTGCGGCTGCTATTACTTAGCCACGAGCTGTTCTCATAATCAACATAATTTTGGATTATAATCAAAATATTATTGGAAAAATATCCTGTACTAAAAAGAACAAAAAAAATCCTCATACAACCTGACTTACCGATCTACCCACCCTAGTTTCCGACGATAACATTCGTCCGTAATCGATTCAGATCGAATGCCGGCACAAAAAACATCGAGTACCTACGGAATTATGGCGTCTTTCGCATCGGTTTTCATTAATCATTACATTAATTTGTGCTCGAGACATATTTTAGTATTTTGCGATATTTCTTTTAGCTTGGTGGCCCATTTGGCAAGATATTGGTTCGTTTGTAATCAAGAACGTTCTATTATCATTTTTTCTTTTTATCTTTGTTTTTTGGTTTTTTGTAGTATTGATTCTCATCTCGAAAGTCAATTTGTTTAGCCACTGGCGTTCCTTTAATAAATCAAAACTAGCCCTATTTATGAGAGGCCCAATTAATTTTATTTAACATCTATGTTATGAGTACTATATCTATACATATAATAAATCTGTAGAAGGGTCAATTCTGTACATTGAAAATATTGAAATAATAAATAGCGGGGGGTGTTGCTGGATCGATACCAAACCCAAATATGTGATTAAAAAAATTTTTGTCTGTCTGTCTGTCTGTCTGTATATGCAGGCATCACGTGAAAACTAACGGTTCGATTTCGATGAAACTTGGTATAATTATACCTTATTATCCTGGGCATAAAATAGGATACTTTTTATCCTGGAAAAATACGTAGAAAAAAAAATCTTATTTTCGCTTTTATTCATTGTCGTTGTTCTGTAGAACCGCGAACACACGTTGCATTACCCGTAGTGGATAATTTTCCATTTCACTTTAAGAGAATACAGTTTCCTGTAGCTTTATATTACCCCATGACAATAAATAAGGCTCAAGGTCAGACCCTAGGAGTTGCTGGCGTAGATCTTACCGCGAGTTGTTTTTCACACGGGCAACTTTACGTAGCTCTTTCCCGTGTGAGCAGTCCAAGAAATCTTCATGTTCATATTCCGGACGAGCTCACTAACAATGTTGTGTATGCTGAAGCTCTCAATTAACTTTCTGTCGCATTGTCACGATCACTTTTTTATTATTGCAAACTTTTCGTCACTGTCAGTAATTTACTGCTACATGCTACTTATCAAGGTCGGAATTACTATGAAAAAAAAAAACTTACTCGAAAACGAGCTCGCGTTCTGTACGCGAGCTCAACAGCAGTAGCTCAATAGAGGGATCTCCTTAATTATTATAGGCTTAGCCGTATTTGGGTCCAATAGATATTTATAAGATGTCATTGTCAGAGTTACTCAAAATGGAGAAATAAACCATCCACGCGAAGACCGACATCCGCGCGGACGGAGTCGCGGGCGGAAGCTAGTAATAAATAACAACACGCCTGCATTCCCCGACGAGTTTGGGAGATGTTTACCTACACCCACATTTCGCTAGTTATATCCAATAGTAGGTATATAGGGCTAGTTTTGATTTATTAAAGGAACGCCCGTGGCTAAATAATAACAGCCGCACAGGTCGATCGATCAGGTTAAGCTACGCTTGCCGCGGTTGGTCTGTGGATGGGTGACCATCTTTACATACCGTGACCCCTCCGTGCCTCGGAAAGCACGTTAAGCTGTTGGTCCCGGCTGTCATTCGTGGATCTTTGACAGTCGTTACGGGTAGTCAGAAGCCCGAAAGTCTGACAACCAGTCTTACAAGGAGTATCGTATTACCCAGTAACTGGATTGTGGAGGTCAGATAGGCAGTCGCTCCATGTAAAATACTGGTATTCAGCTGCATCCGGTTAGACTGGAAGCCGACCCCAACATAGTTGGGAAAAGGCTATGCAGATGATGATGATATCCAATAGTATAGTTATGTCCAATGTAACAGGAGCGAGTCTATTGCCATCAACCAGGGGGCCTAAAAAGCCACTTTGAAGAATCATAAAAGGATCACATTATGAATCGTAATATGGCGAAGACAGCCCGTGTTTTTCTTTTTTTAGCTGCACTACGTAGGTATTATCAAAGAGATTGGGATTGGATTTATATCGGATTGATTGGTATTTTAGCACAGACAAATAAAAAAATAATTGAAAAATGCTTCACCAATGGGATTTGATACGATTAACTTAACGGTTAACTGTCCATTATGTTATCCTTTTATGATTCTGCCAAAGTGGCCTTTTTGGGCCTCCTGGCCAAATCCAATTCTGGGAAGTTGAAACATGGTAGTTTAATAAAAATCAATCAATGATTTGTTACCTATCCTCATTTAGTACCAAGTCCTTGACATCTTTTTTAAACCAACTAGCTTCTGCCCGCGACTTCGTCCGCGTGAAATTTCACCTTTGCCCCATCCCCACTCTTAGGGGCGGAATTTCAAAAAACAGTTTCTTAGTGGATACCTACTCTTCAAAGAACACCACCATAACCATAACCAGCCTATAATGTTCCCAATGCTGGGACACAGGCCTGCTCTCGGTGAGAGGGAGAGGGCCGTAATCTACCACGCGGGCCCACTGCGGATTGGCAGATGTCACATGTCTTCGAATTTTTGGTTCTAGGACATGCCGGTTTCTCACGATGTTTTCCTTCACCGTTTTGAGAGCAGTGGTGATGAAAATATTTACACAAAGTATAGCGCCTGTCTGGGTTCGAACCTACGACCTAAAACTCGTACGTCGCGGCCGTCACCACTTGGCCACCACCGCTCTCAAAGAACACACTCTTTAAATTTCATGTCTCAGGGACCAGCGGTTTAGCCTGTGCGTTGATATCTCAGTCAGGACTTAAAATTATAGTAGAGGTTGTCAAACTCAGTTCATCATCATAGTCATCTGCCTAGCCTTTTCCCATCTATGTTGTGGTCGGCTTCCAGTCTAAATATTCATTTTATATATATAAAATATAATATTATACGTTTCAAGTTCCTTCATGACACATAATAGATATCTGAGGTCATCGGAAAACCTGAGACTAGAGATGCCGATGCATTCCGCCAGTTTCTATGACAAATCTTTTACTGTTCAAGCAGTACGGTTATGGAATGACTTGTCCGTGTCGGTAAGGCGTGCTCAATCATTGTCCGCTTTTAAAATTATTATAAAAAAAAAGCACTTCCTCTCTCTTTAAACATCATCATTATATTTTTCTTTGCTCCTGTTTCATGTTTATTGTTATATGTATATATTTATTTAGATTAGTATAATATACTTTATGTATGTATTTATTGTATTATGTAAATGGTACACTACAGACTACCTGCAGTATTTGTCTGTCCTTCTCCTTTTTAATCCATCCAAAGCTTGTCTTTAAAAGATCGCTTTTAGCGATAAGACCGCCCATTGTGTCGCCCTTTGTACAGTTTCTATACCTTATGTCTGTAATTAATATGGTGTACATAATAAAGAGAATTCTATTCTATTCTATGCAGCTGAATACCAGTATTTTACATGTTGTTAAAGTCAGTTAAGAGTCTGAACAACATGTAAAATAGGAAAAAATAAAATAAATAAAAAAATCATGTTTTTAGGACACCTTAATTTTTCAAGCTGCACAAATTATGCATAAATAAAGTTAAATACCCAAGAAACCGAATCTTTAAACCCAACACCGAATTTATTAAATTAGTGCATAAGTTATTATGGAAAACGGGAACCTTTTTGACGAAGCAATTCGGTCCATCTGTCCCATCTCCAGTTCGGAACGAAAATTACTAAACCGATTGAGCGAATTTTCAGCATAATCTCTCCCTTTTTACGGAAAATTTGATGCAAATAGGACTCAAGATTTGCGGGCATTTTGATGGGGGAACTTTGGAAGGCAGGTAGCTTAGGTAAATTGGTTTTTGTGGTAAGAATTATATAAGACAATCATGCCATTAACTTTGCGTCTTAAATTGCTTTTCTTTAAGTAGCAAGGACATCGTCGTCCTGCCTTCTAATCATGTTTTCCTGTCCAATTCTTTAATCATGAATAGATGGTTAGGAAATTGGATTCTTTGTCTGAAACTACAATAAAAGGAATCTTTTCAAAATATACCCGAAAAATATTTTTGAAGTGAAAACTTCCTTAGGCATTTTTGAGATGGGGTAAACACTATTGAACTCCCGCCACTTTTACTACTGTAAGGAAAAACATCGTGAGGAAACCTGGAAACCATATAGTTAATTTAGCTAACTCTAAAATCGCCAACCTGCCTTGAGCAAGCGTGGTGGTCAATGCTCATGCCTTCTCTGTATGAAATGAAGCCTTTGCCCAGCAGTGGGACATTAATAGCCTGGTGTTATTGAAGTGAAAACTTCTTTAGGCATTGGGCATTTTTTTAAAATGGGAAAAAAACCATTGAACTCGCGCCACTGTTACCGTAAGCGACACAGCGCATGTTTTGTTTTTAAGACGATTAAAAAAATACCCGTTTCGGATGTGTTCGGCTGTCCTCGGGATGTACTAGGTTTTAATGTATATCCAATATGTCAGTGAGTGATGGCAAAGTATTATGTTTGTGTTATGTTTTCACTTCTCGGCACTCCCGGAGTGCCACTGTTTTTTTTTAACAATAATTTCAACTAACAAAATACTTACCTCAAATAAAACATTAGCAAGAAAAAGACAGTTCTTTAAACGTTTTCTCAGACTACATAATGAGGCGGTTTTAATTAATAGTCATGATTTTCATTAAAAATGTTACCGGAATCGATTTGAATTTGCTTCCGACTCGATAATGACTATTAAATATTCATGATTGGGCGAGTCGATTGGGTGTAGTTAGTCCTTTTTTTTGGGTGGGAAATCATCAAATGACCCCTCCCGCTCTGGGCGGAGCGGAAGGGAGTGTCAGACTCTTACTGACTAAAACCCACCCGTGTTCCTTCAGTTGCCTGTGCCAGGGGCCACGGTATCTCTTTCGAACAACCCGCGACCCTGGCGGGCATCGGCCCTAGCGGACCCCGTCAGTTGGTGCTGACATCTCCTTGAGGCGCGCGTGGAACACAACGCGCCGTCGACCCGGGCCTGGTCCTTACCGGACGGCGAGCTGCCCATTGCTCGCCGTCCGCAAGCCCGCGCCTACGGTGGCCGGGAATCGGCTATCGATTCCCGACGCCCAGGGCGTCTCCTGCGGCGGCTAGGGGCGTGAGGGCGCAAGGATTGCCTCTCCCTCACGCGCTCCGCCTCCTCCTTCGCGAGCATCACTGCTTCGCAGAAGGAGGCGACAGCCTCCCATGCACTCTCGCTCCGTACCATGGCCCGGACTAGGGCCGGACGCGAGAGATCGCCGCCGCCGATCGCCTCCGTGAGGACACGGCGGTGCTCTGCCCAAGCTGGGCAGATCTCCACCGTATGCTCCACCGTGTCCTCCGGGTGACCCACACAATGGTGACACCCGGGCGTTTCCTCCCGCCCTATTCTGGGTGTAGTTAGTCCTATGAATATTTTTAACCGAAATGGCAGAGGAACTGGGAAACTTTTGGCACCCTGTGCTATAATTATTAATTTCTTCCGCTGATAGTCAGACAGCTAAAGAGTTTAGTTTTGTAAAAATTGAGAGAAGTTTTAGTTGGGAACAGCTGGTATTTTAATTGAAAGGATATTATTTTTGCTTTAGAAAATAGGCTTATTCGTCCATCATATTTTCGAAATTTTTGTTTCAATGCCATTTAAGTTGATTTCAGAGTGACTAGCACTATTGTAAAAGTTATAAAAATGATTGAAGTTGTAGCGTGAACTGAACTTTATTGTGTATGTATTAAAGTTATTTTTCCATTAATTTATATTTGTTTACATTATTGCCAAATAAATCGAGAATGCGCGGTAGATTGATTTTACCTACATCCAATTTAAAAATAGCTACTATAGACATACAAAAAGCTTCATTATCCAAGAGCAAGTATCAAATATAACACAAAAGCCTTCTTTTCTTCCACCTCATTTCATCCTTTCTTACCTAATCGTGTCACCAAAGTTTAAAACCAAACTCGTTAATCATCATCATTACTCGATAACACTGAAGTTTGACACAACCTCTCTCTGCGCCGTCGGCTATAATAAGAAGAGGTTACTTACTAACATTGTCGTAGTAAAGGGTTAAAAGTTAAGTTCTGTTGTTAACTTGATTTGGTTAACGCCTTTGTTAAGTTGAAAACTTGATCCAATGAGAAAGTACAGTTAACTGTTTGTCATTGACATCGCCTTTATTTCGTTGCAATAAGGTTGGTTGTCGTAGTTCAAGTGTTGACCATACTCGCGTTTGTAATGTTTTCACTATTGTTTTATGAACTTAGTTTGGACAGACGCCTACACATCAAGCTACCCGAAACTGTCAAATTTTTCCAATTAACCTTGAACCTTATGCTTCAGCAATAAAGTTGAAAATCTATTAAAGAAATTTGACAGATTGTAGTAGCTTGATGTGCTGCTGTACAACATGTTGTCTCTTCATTATGATTGATAATTTTTTTATCTATGCAGGTGGAGTTTTCGTTCTATTCATGCCAGGCGAAACATACCAGATTTTAAGTTTATTTTCACTTTAAAACCTAGAGGAATCGTAATAAATAGTTTAAAGGCGAAAGTTTGTGAGTGTGCGTTGCGTGTGGGTGTGTGTGGGTGTTTATATGTTTGTTACTTCTTCACGTTCAAACGGCTAGACCAATTTTGATAAAATTTTGCATGGAGGTAGCTGACACCCTGGGTTAATATATAGGCTACTTTTATCCCGATATTCCACGGGATCTACATTTACGCGGGTGAAACTGCGGGGCGCAGGTAGTTGTTACATAATTTCAAGGTTATAGAATCGATTGTTTCTATAGCAGCGATGCTCGTTGGTCTACTGTTTACAAGCACTACTGCTAAACATGAGGTACTCGGTTCAATTCCCGCGTCGGGCAAAATGTTATCGGATTTTCCGCCAGAAATTCAAAATCAATAATAAATAAAATAAGTAGGTAATTAAAAAAAGCCGTAGTAACTAGTAACTTAGAAATGCTATGTAGCTTGGGACCTGGAGAAGGTTGTACCATTATCATGTACCATGTACCATTGTCATAAATGTATAAAAAAAAAAACAAAATACACGCAGACGAAGTCGCGAGCAACAGCTAGCAATCTAGAAAATCCTTACTACACCTATCTGATGCTTCCAAAAGTTGTCAAATGAAAACCACACATTATAAGTTTAATAATGAAAAGTAAGTTAATTTAACGTTCGATGAAAACATATAAGAATGCAACAGTAAAAAACTCCCCTTGAACAAAGATCCATGAAATCTTGCAGAACAAGATGATGAATGAGAAAGACATGAAAACAAAACAGAAATAAACTAGGTACTGAACTCCAAATATTAACAACTTCATTTTCAGGGGACGTATTTTCATGTGATGCATAAAATATACATTACAGAAAGAAAGAAAGAAAAAAGTTTATTTGGACACAGTCCGTGAAACACAATCATCATCATCATCATCTGCCTAGTCTTTTCCCAACTATGAAAACAACAAAACAAAAACACAAAAAACAAATTTACCAAAATAAATATAATATTACTGCTGCGCGCCACAATTAATGCCTGTTACATGGTGACAGTAGTTACCACTAGCGCCATCTAGTATAGAGTAGCGGAACTAGTAGTCAAGACCCTTCTAGAAATTTCGATGCGAGAACTTTCTAGAACTTTCCTGAACTATCGATATCTGGTCGATCGGGGCCTGTATGTACTCGAACATTCTAGATGTTTTCTCAATGGAAGGTTCTAGAACTCTCTGCGGCACTATATAAGGCCGGCGTGAGCCGCGAGCGACACAGTGTTGGATACAGCGACACAGCGAACACATCGAAGCGATCTTCAAGTGCGACTTAAAGCGATCAGTAGTGCAACTGTGTTTTGTAATTAGTGTGTTTGAGTTGTAATTAGCGTTGTTATTAAAGTGTAAATTTTTGGTTATTAAATCGGCAGTTTTTATTGTCACGAACCCGAAGCTCGTAACATTACGATATAATGTAATGTTTTTACAACTTTCGTTTCCTCCTGTAAAACCTAACTAGAATTTACAACGATCGGAGTTTATTCAAAACTAACTTCTGCCCATGACTTCGTCCGCGGTACGTTACTTATTTCCCCGATCCACCTCGTCGCATTGCATCGCCCGCCCGCGCTATTATTTCGCTTTCGCTTAGCGTTCTTTCTGACTTTTTATTTTTTCTCGACTCTTAAGGTTCCTATCGTGATGCTTAAATAGCCTACAGTCTCTCTCAAGAATCAGACTAACAAGTATAAAAAGATTTTTTTCAAATTTGACAGGTAGTTCTAGAGATTAGTGCGTTCAAACAAACAAACTTTTTAAGCTTTGTTATTAGTATGGATTATTAGTAGAGATTTACGAGAATCAAACCGAATCAAAATTCATGAGAATTAAAATCACATAGCCAACTATCAGTCAAGAATAGGAAGTACTATTTTTCATTGGGCCATAAAAATAAAGCACCCATTTTCCTGTATACTAAAGATTTTATCGCTTCCTTAATTTTCTATCTCTATTTTAAGACAGATATGGTTGGTTTTCCAGTTGTGGTTTGTGAGGGGCCCGTGGCTAAATGATAACAGTCGCACAGGTCGATCGATCAGGTTAAGCCACGATTGCCGCGGTTGGTCTTTGGATGGGTGACCATCTTTACATACCGAGACCCCTCCGTGCCTCGGAAAGTACGTTAAGCTGTTAGTCCCGGCTGTAATTCGTGGATCTTTGACAGTCGTTACGGGTAATCAGAAGTCCGGAAATCTGATAACCAGTCTTACCAAGCGGTATTACCCAATAACTGGGTTGTGGAGGTCAGATAGGCAGTCGCTCCATGTAAAATTCTGGTAGCGCATCCGGTTAGACTGGAAGCCGACCCCAACATAGTTGGGAAAAGGCTAGGCAGATGATAATGAAGTTTGTTTTCCAGTGTTGTAGTCCTTAGATTTAATTAATAGGTTGTGTCGAAGTTTCAAACAAGTATAGACAGGAAAATTATCGAGATTTGTTACAAACTCTCAAAGTTTTCGTTGGTTTCGAACATTGTTTTCCAATTGATAAACTAAGGAAAATTTAGATTAACAACCAGTGCTTGGCCGAAAATTGGGCTCTTTTTAGGGTTCCGTACCAAAATGGTAAACAGAAACCCTTGTGGTGCGACTCAGTCTGTCTGTCCGTCTGTTTCAGCTGGATATCTCAAGAACTAATAATGCTATCAACTTGAAATTCGGAGTAGTTTTAGATGACGTTAGCCCGACTATTTTGCGATTTATTAGAAATATTTTTTTTTTTTGCAACAGGGACTGAAAGGGGGTCTTAAAAATTCGAAGTGAGGCTATTATGGCATGTAGGATATTATATAAAAGAACTAACACATACAACCATGCACCAGCTTCCTATTTGCGTAACACACTATCAATCACAATTTGAATAATTTAGAAATATATTGCAAATCTATTGCTTCATATGCTCGTATTTGTCTGCTCAACAACCTAATAACGCCATGAATGTTCTAGAACTGTCAAAATGAAAGCCATTGCTACTGTTAGTGTGTTACACAGTTACCCCACCGGACAAAGTTCCGTGTACCTATTCTGTAAGCCACTCAAATATTTATTCAATTCGAAAATCAAACTTTTGTAGCACAGAAGCCACTCACAATGACACTAAATTTCAATTTTCATGAAAATATATCTCATTTTATCGAGTTATTCCGGCCTGATCCCATCGAATTTTCTGGTCAAGTCTAATTTCGAATAAGGTGATTTGACAATATTTATGTGGCGATTGTTAAAGAGATGACGCGTTTATTGAAGGGTCTTTTTTTAACGATTTCAATCTTTCCAATAACATGACAGGTATTGAGTAATAATGAGAGGATTTAATGTAAGTCTTTTCACAGTTGCAACTTGCTCAACAAGTTGACATACATACATGAACGCACGCTTTATACCTATGAGTGCAGGCAGAAACTATAGAAATACTACGTTACCTGCTACGATCCTAACATTATAAACAATTTTATAATTATAACAAACAAACTTCGCACTGCAATTACTTCATATTAAGCTAGACGAGGATATGACCGATGGAGCAAAGCTGTCACCGTATGATGGACGCCCCTTGTTTTTTTGGCCTTTGGGGAAAAAACAAGGGCCGTCCAAAAGCGCACTGCACAGTGGTCACGTAGAAGGTCACAGCCCTCCGATGGTAATGATTAAGCTAAGTCATGATATCTGGTTCAGTTACCCACTAGTTGTCATACTACCTGAGGCCATAAAAGGTTTTGCAATCTATTGTTCGCAATATTCCTTTTTCGGCATCGGAAGTGAACACATCTAACTAGTCATCAACCGTATTTATCACCAAGCGCTAATTAGCCTAAGACGCGACGCGTGTTTTCAAGTTCCAACTTGTGTGCGCCCTGTTATTTTGCAATGGAAATTCAAGTTACAGGTATGTATTATTAATTTACTTTAATAATTTGTATTTTCAATCCACCATTTTTGAAGTTAAAACTTCTTTAGCGGCGTTGTACACTTTTTTTGTAATGGGTAAAAAAATCTTAAACTCGCGTCAGGACACGTGACTCTGATCGTAAATTCGTAAAATTCCAAAATATCAAAAATTGAAAACAAGTATACAAATTAAATTAGCTAGCGAAACTTAGTCACAAGTAGGTATACAGGATCAAATTAAATTAGCTAGCGAAACTTAGCCACAACTATACAGGATCAAATTAAATTAAATTAGCTAGCGAAACTTAGCCACAAGTACACAGGATCAAATTAAATTAGCTAGCGAAACTTAGACACAAGTATACAGGATCAAATTAAATTAGCTAGCGAAACTTAGCCACAAGTATACAGGATCAAATTAAATTAGCTAGCGAAACTTAGCCACAAGTATACAGGATCAAATTAAATTAGCTAGCGAAACTTAGCCACAAGTATACAGGATACAATGGCAAAGTAATAATTATGTGACTTGTGTATAATAATTTGACATTTTACTGAATTTAACATTTCTATTTTTTAATGTAACTGAATTTAAAATTTATTTTTTAGATTTAATGTTTCTATTAGTACCTAATATATTAATTTGCACACCTCAGTAGCTTATAATACAATGTACCTTTTATACCTGTAACACCTTTTTCACATGTATTTTTTTATGTTGAAGCTTTTACTTATGTTTGTATCTACTTGTGCCATTGAATTAGGTATAAAAATGTTGCTTGAAATCTCTACTACTAGACTTTTAAAAAATGTTTTTGGGCATGCTGCAGCTGTAAGGTGCAGCCAGGGTCTACGCGTAGCACTTGCTACGAAATATATATTGTTTTTGTTATTTTGTTTTAGTGAGTGTTCTTTCAAAAGAATGCTTGTACTAGATACTTGGCTGTCTATTAAGGACAGCAAATCCGAACTGGAACGGGGGCGTCGAGTTTACAGTTGCTGCCTGATGTTGAGAATTTGATTGCTGATGACTTAGAAAAAAGAGTTACTAATCTCTGTACAAGATTTGTAGCTATCTGGAAGCAAGTCTCTCGCAAGCATTCTGGCATGGTCTCTAAGTACGGAGACTGGCTGAACGAAATTGAAGTTTGCGTTCTGCCAACGATGGAAACACTGCCAGAAGTTTTTTTCTAATTCAGCTATTTCAGCGGAAATTTTTCGGACAGTTGTCATAATCTGCTGCAGTGGCTTTCGTCGGGATAAAAAATTAATAACGCTTTTTAAGAGTGTGCTCCAGACACAGCACGTAAGCTTGTTGCTACCTATCCATGGTACATCCTGCCCTCGTCTGACCATAAGGTCCTTATTCATGGTTCGGAAGTAATTGCCATGCATTATTGTCATTAGGTGAGCTTTCGGAAGAGGCCGCCGAATCTTGCAATAAGTTAGTTAAACAGTTTAGGCGTGGAACACGAGGAAAATGTCCGACAAACACCGACTTGATACATAGACTTCTTCTTAATTCAGATCCTAATATTTTTGGTTTAAGATGGTTACCACGGAAGAAGAAATCTATTCTATCTAAAGAGGTGTTGAATTTGTTGTCGGTATAGAATAAAATGTATATAGTTATATAATAAACACTAGATTTATATTATTTTAGATACAGCTCCTATTATGTAACTATTAACATGTAAATAATATATTTTTGTCCATTTCTGTGTTTGTATCTGGGTAATAATTAGGTATTTACTATAAAAATGTAAATATTTAAGTTTATTAATTATTAAGTTGCAATTCTTTTCTTGTATTTTAGTATGTATTTCGTCAAGTATTAATAACTGCATTATTTTTCGAACAAAAAAGTTTTTTAACATTAACTCGCTTATTTTCATTTTATTATAACGTAAAGTATTACAAAAAAGCATAATAATAATAATTAGTATTGATAACGACACTCATTACCTTCGCGAAACTATGACCGCCTCTCTTAGGGCACGGAACCACTGTGCGCTGGGTTGAAGATATCGTCAAAGTCGCGGGAAACTGGATGAGGGACGCATGGAACCGGGAAGTATGGCAGACGAACGGGGAGGCCTACATCCAGAAGTAGGTGATCTCAGGCTGAAATGATGACGATGATGGTTAGTCAACATTAGGTGGAGTCATAATAAACGGATTTCACTTTATCCTTTTGCTTCGTTTATTTATACATGGTCAGTCTGGTCTTACACTCACACCGGTTGCGAGTACTACGCACCTGACCAGCTTGAAGAACATCACCCACCGGGACAGCGGGATCCGGGTCAGCGGGATTGTCCGAAAGGGTTACCGCTGGCCAGGAACATGAAGGGCTAAGGAAGCAACACGGGTGGGTCTTAGTCAGTAAGAGTCTGACACTCTCATCCCCTCCGTCCAGAGCGGGAGGCGTCATTTGATGATTTCCAATCCGCAAAAAAAAAAGAACATCACCCATAAGGTTACTAGATATAATCTCCTCTTAAGAGGAAATGTGGTCGGAGAGACTTTTGAAAAATTCTAATTAAAAAGTCGTAATTCGAGGTTTGGCTCTCGCCTATTTCCTCCTCCAATATTGAACCAATTTAAAAGATATTTCATAAACTGAATAAGAAGGATTTATACTGTGTCCCTATGTTTTCTTTTTTCATTAATAGTTTTCTTCGTACACTAGGCCTCCGTTGACAGCGGTTTCATCATCATCATCATCATTTCAGAAGAAAGACGTCCACTGCTGGACATAGGCCTCCCCCAAAAGGGGTGGTTGCCATAATCGCCACGCTTGGCAGGCGGGTTGGCGATCAGAGTATGGTATGGTCGTTGAATGCATAGAAAACGCTGCTGCCCATTCTCCGGTACGCCCCTTAGTCGCCTTTTACGGCACCCACGGGAAGTATGGGGTGGTGCTATTGGACAGCGGTTTAAATCATCATTTTTTATTTTTTAGTCTTGCATGTTTACTTTGTCTACATTTCAATTGCATAGTAATTTTTTTTATTTATTTGAGGGTTCTTGTACTTTTAAAAATAATGTATCATCATAAAGGAAAACATAGGGAGCTGCTTTATGGTAATTAGTGTTTCTATGGAGAAACGACTATCCGCAGTTTCCCGTGTAAAATTCGTATTTCGTATTAGAAATTACGTTTTGTTTATTTCTAGAGGCTCTCGACAATGTTAGAGCTTTGGAAAAACGATGAGAGTAAAATTTTACGAATTACTTAGTATAGTTATGAAAGGTCGACATATTATTTGATCGCTAAAAAGGAAAAAAAAAATAACAATCATTAATGTAATAAGATTAATGTCGAAAAAATTGTTATTTCTTTTTTGCTCACAACAATCACATGACAGCGGAACGACATCATTATAAATATAATGCGATATAATAATAATAAACAGAAATAATTTCGTGTAACAAAAGCTGCCTCGTTGGTCTAGCGATCGCAACCGCCACTGCTGAGCAAGAGGGCCTGGGGTCGATTCCCTAGTTGGGCAAAGTGTTATTTGGTTTTGTCCATCTGGAATGTCCCAGTAGGAGCCCGGAGTTTGAATCTGTGCCCGGTCGATGGGACATGGGACTTAAAAATAACTGGCGAAATGTGGGTGTCGGTACATCACGTATAGTAAAAGTGCGGAGTGCTGCACACCCTATTTCAAGTTAAACAAATATCAACTGTATTTCTATGACAATTAAGTTGATTTTAGAGTGACTAGCACTATTGTAAAAGTTATAAAAATGTTTGAAGTTGTAGCCTAAACTGAACTTTATTGTGTAGGAATTAAAGTTATTTTTCCATTAATTCATATTTGTTTACATTTTTGGATAATAAATCGCAAACGAAGATTAAGTACACTTCTTTCTGCCAAACCCTTCGGGGAATACAGACGTGATGTTATGTGATGTTGTCTGCAGTGGTGGCCCAATGGTAACGGCCCCGACGTACGGTCGTGGGTTCGAACCCTAACAGGCGCTTTACTTTGTGTAAATTATTTCATCACCACTGCTCTCAAAACGGTGAAGGAAAACATCGTGACGAAACCGGCATGTCCTAAAACCTTAAATTCAAAGACATGTGACATCTACCAACCCGCACTGGGCCCGCGTGGTGGATTATAGCACACTCCCCTCCCACAGAAAGAGGAGGCCTGTCGCAGCAGTGGGATCATTATAGGCTTATGTGTGCAGTTATGTTATGTAGTCACTTATTTACCCGAACACGGGTACTTGAATCGTGTATGTTTCCACCCGTTCGCCGTCTTATTCCTACACGCAAGATTATTCCAAACTAGATCTCACGTTCAGGTGCTCAATACCAGTAACCTACCGCCATTTACCGGCCAGCCTAATAACTTAGAAGCATCAAAAGAATATAATAAATCACTCTGTTCCTTGCTCACATTAACTGCCTAACTATTATACGTGGGGCATACTGAAAGCTTCTGGATCTGGCCACTTACAATAAAAGAATGAAAAAACAATTAAGGAATCCGAAAATGCAACTCTTTGGGAACATGTTTCTTTTTAATTTGCGAGACCGTCACTTTTCTTTTCATTGTGACGTCCTTTTGAAAATTGTGTACCTATCGCTATCAAAATGAATTTAACTCGTGAACATTTTTCTCGCGAGTTGCCGGAGAGTTCAATTGGCATTTGGTGATGAAGCACCATGTCGCAGCTCTGTGTATTCGTGGTTTGGAGAATTTAGACGTGGTGATCATCTTCATGACGTGACGTGAAGGTCGTCGGCAACTGCGGTTACCGACTGAATATTAATACCGTACGACAAATTTATTGAAACTGACAAAAAACTATACTTGCCAGCAAATTCGTGCTTTGTTAGGAATTGGAATGAGCCAAACGCAAAACATTTTACATGTGCATCTAAAAGTTCGGAAGCTTTGCACTCGATGGATACCGCATGACTTAACGGAGGACCAGAATCGACTGCGTGTCCAGTGGTGCCGTAAAATTATAAAAAAGTTTAACGGAGATAAGCTGTAATATGTGTTATATGTGTATGTTTTGTAATATCGCTTGTCTTAAGATTGTCGGCGAATTCTCCGTAGATGGAAAGGCCTGTAGTTAAAGGAGTTATAGGTGTATCGTCGTGTCGGTGAAACATTCTGTAGCTGAAAAGACCTGTCGTCGAAAGTGACGAAGATGAAATGTTCTGTCGGCGAACTGTCCGTAGGTGAAAGACTCTGCTGGGGAAACGGAAATAAATGAATGTCCTGTAGACGAACAGTCCAATGGCGAATCGGTCTTAGGAGAACGGTTGCGTAATCGTTGACAGGTGATGAAACCTGGGTGTACTGCTTTGAACCCGAAAGTAAAATTCAGTCGGCAGAGTGGGTCATTCCTTTTGAAGATTTGCCGACGAAAGCTAAGAAAAGTCGAAGCATTGGTAAAAAAATGGTTGCTTCTTTTTTCGGCATATCAGGACATTACACTACAGTATCGATTGAAGATCAAAGGAGAGTGACTGCAGATTGGTACGTCAACACTTGCTTGCCCAGAGTCTTAGGAAAAGTTCGCGAAAAGCGTCCTCGAAGCAATGTCCTCCTTCACCACGATAACGCATCCTCACATTCCGGTATGGTAAGAAGCTTATTCGAAGGCTTCAAATGTGGAACTGATGACGCATCCGCCTTACAGCTCGGACCTCGCACCCTGCGACTTCTTTTTGTTTCCAAAAATGAAAGACAAACTTAGCACACGTTTTACGAGCCCTGAATCGGTGGTGAAAGCGTTCCATGAAGCCATTGAAGAGGTCCCTAAGGAAGACTGGTCCAACTGTTCTGTACAGTGGTTTCAACGAATCCAAAAATGAATTAATTGCGAGGGAATATACTTTGAAAAACAATAAATGTATCGTAAGTCTTATATCTAGTCTTATTTATCAGAAACAGAACCTTTTAGTATGCCCTAAGTCCTGCCTGATTCTGGTATTTAGGATAAAATAAACAGTGGCATTCCGGGAGTGCCCACAGAAGTGAACTGATAATAATAGAACTGAACCATTACTCACTGACATATCGGATATACATTAAAACCGAGTACATCCCGAGGACAGCCGAACACATCCGAAGCGTGTATTTTTTTAATCGTCTTATAAATAAAACACGCGCGGTGTCGCATAAGGTAACAGGGGCGCGAGTTCAATGGTTTTTTCCCATCTCAAAAAATGTCCAACGCGCCCAAACGAAGTTTTCACTTCAGAAATGTACTACATGCTTATAGCACTCATCATTACCCACAAAAAAGTCAGCGAAGCCATATGTCTAACTATTATCATTTATCACAATAAGGGTTTTTTGTTCATATTAGTCAATCATTACACGGGTAGAATCGAAAGTTGATGACATTCGTATGATTCGTATCGTAATACAGGAAATTAGGCTGTTATTTTGGTGTAGTCTTGCGTCTTCCACTCGAGTGAAGTCGCGGGCAGAAGGCAGATATAAACATAATTATAGGCGAAATGGTGAAGGTATCATTTACCTCTCCCTTCAGAGAAAACAAATGTGATACGGGGCTATGTATTGATAAATAAACTTCGGCTGAGATTAAAAAATATTTCATCGTATCAGACTGCCTTTCAACGAAGAGTTTTTAAAACAAATGAGCGTGCACACAATGGGTACTCGATATTTCTCTATCTGTCAGTTCAACCCGCATTCGTTCATTCATTCATTCGGGAAACTTCAGCCCGCATTCATTCGTTCATTGCGCGATGAAAAGTTTCGTTAGGAGTTTCCGATAAAGTACGGTGACATCCGGTTTTAAATATACCTTTGAGATTATCGGTCCTAGAGATAAAATGAATTTCAGTGAATTGAGTCCACTTTCCCCGGGCGAAGCAAAAAGGAGGGTTATGATATTGACATGGTATGTATGTATGTATGTTCATCTGTTCCCGCATAACGTCAAAAGTACTTATAATAATTTGACAAATGAGGTATCGTTAGAAGCGTCTTGACCGTCCGCTGACTATAGGCTATGTGACGTCACACTAAATTTAATATGACGCCCTCTAGAGGACATAAAGTAATGAATTTAAAAATAAATGTTTTGAGATGGTAGGTATACCTTGTGGGATATCAAATGAAAGGGTTTAATTAGCACATTTCAAAAATATAAATATTACTGAAATAAGCCCCAAAATAATTGCAGCAAATGCCGTAAAGAAAGCGTGCCGTGTACAAAGGAACTAATTGTAAAAGCGACTAAAGATTAAAAATGTCAAAAAATATCGTTTACGATATTGTTACGAGCTTCGGGTTCGTGACAATAAAAACTGCCGATTTAATAACCAAAAAAAATGACACTTTAATAATCAACACTAATTACAAGTCAAACACACTAATTACAAAACACAATTGCACTACTGATCGCTTTAAGTCGCACTTGAATATCGCTTCGATGCTTTCACTTCGATCGCTTTATCCAAACTGTGTCGGTCGTGGCGCGTCTCGGCCTTATATAGCGCCAAAGAGAGTTCTAGAACCTTCCATTGTAGAAACATCTAGAATGTTCGAGTACATACAGGCCCCGATCGACCAGATGTCGAAAGTTCGGGAATGTTCTAGAAAGTTCTTGCATCGAAATTTCTAGAAGGGTCTTCACTACTAGTTCCGCTACTCGATTCTAGATGGCGCTAGTGGTAACTACTGTCGCCATGTACTAGGCATTAATTGTGGCGCGCAACACTGCCCCCTCCTAAGACATGCTCGTCCCTAGCATTATCGGCCTCATAATAACGCGCCAGTCGATCCACGTGGACGATCTTAGGAGTACCTCTTGCACCTTTCTGTATCCGGTAGGTTACGTCATTGATCTTTGTCACAATCCGGTACGGTCCGTCCCATTTAGCTTGAAGCTTAGGCGATTTCCCTTTGCTGCGGACTGGATTGTGCAACCACACTAGTGAACCTTCGTCAAACCCTTTATTGTTCATTTTACGGTCATAACGGGTTTTCATCTTTTCAGACATTTGCTGGCCCGATTGTCTGACGTGCTCATAAATGTCATTCATTTTGTTCCGCAAGTCATTTGCATACTCGGTTATACTGCGGTACTCGATATTTCTCTATCTGTCAGTTCAACCCGCATTCGTTCATTCATTCATTCGAGAAACTTCAGCCCGCATTCATTCGTTCATTGCGCGATGAAAAGTTTCGTTAGGAGTTTCCGATAAAGTACGGCGACATCCGGTTTTAAATGTACCTTTGAGATTATCGGTCCTAGAGATAAAATGAATTTCAGTGAATTGAGTCCAGTTTCCCCGGGCGAAGCAAAAAGGAGGGTTATGATATTGACATGGTATGTATGTATGTATGTTCATCTGTTCCCGCATAACGTCAAAAGTACTTATAATAATTTGACAAATGAGGTATCGTTAGAAGCGTCTTGACCGTCCGCTGACTATAGGCTATGTGACGTCACACTAAATTTAATATGACGCCCTCTAGAGGACATAAAGTAATGAATTTAAAAATAAATGTTTTGAGATGGTAGGTATACCTTGTGGGATATCAAATGAAAGGGTTTAATTAGCACATTTCAAAAATATAAATATTACTGAAATAAGCCCCAAAATAATTACAGCAAATGCCGTAAAGAAAGCGTGCCGTGTACAAAGGAACTAATTGTAAAAGCGACTAAAGATTAAAAATGTCAAAAAATAACGTTTACGATATTGTTACGAGCTTCGGGTTCGTGACAATAAAAACTGCCGATTTAATAACCAAAAAAAATGACACTTTAATAATCAACACTAATTACAAGTCAAACACACTAATTACAAAACACAATTGCACTACTGATCGCTTTAAGTCGCACTTGAATATCGCTTCGATGCTTTCACTTCGATCGCTTTATCCAAACTGTGTCGGTCGTGGCGCGTCTCGGCCTTATATAGCGCCAAAGAGAGTTCTAGAACCTTCCATTGTAGAAACATCTAGAATGTTCGAGTACATACAGGCCCCGATCGACCAGATGTCGAAAGTTCGGGAATGTTCTAGAAAGTTCTCGCATCGAAATTTCTAGAAGGGTCTTGACTATTAATTCCGCTACTCGATACTAGATGGCGCTAGTGGTAACTACTGTCGCCATGTACTAGACATTAATTGTGGCGCGCAACACTGCCCCCTCCTAAGACATGCTCGTCCCGAGCATTATCAGCCCCATAATAATGCGCCAGTCGATCCACGTGGACGATCTTAGGAGTACCTCTTGCACCTTTCTGTATCCGGTAGGTTACGTCATTAATCTTTGTCACAATCCGGTACGGTCCGTCCCATTTAGCCTGAAGCCTGGGTGATTTCCCTTTGCTGCGGACTGGATTGTGTAACCACACTAGTGAACCTTCGTCGAACCCTTTATTGTTCATTTTACGGTCATAACGGGTTTTCATCTTTTCAGACATTTGCTGGCCCGATTGTCTGACGTGCTCATAAATGTCATTCATTTTGTTCCGCAAATCATTCGCATACTCGGTTACACTGCGTGGGGCATCAGGTGGTATTCCGGTGATCAGGTCTGCAAGCAGCCGTAATTCTCTTCCAAAGTTTGCGAAAGCTGGTGTCACCGATGTACTTTCGTGAACAGCGCTTCGATATGACAATAAAAACGGTTGTATGTGCTTGTCCCAATCTCGTTGCCGATTTTCCACAACTTTGGCTAGGTATCTCTCCAGTGTCTGATTAAATCGTTCCACCATTCCATCCGATTGCGGGTGGTAAGAAGTTGTTCTCGTTTTATGAGTACCCATTACTCGGCAAGTTTCCTGAAATATTTGGGACTCAAAATTCCTTCCCTGATCGCTGTGAATCTCCAAGGGTACTCCAAAACGGCAGAAGACTTCATGAACCAGTTTATCTGCAACTGTTGAGGCTTCTTGATTTGGAATGGCGAAGACTTCCGGCCACTTAGTGAAGTAATCCATCACAACCATGAAATACTTGTTACCACTTTCACTTTCCGGAAACGGTCCCGCAACGTCAAGGGCTATCCTCTCCCATGGTGCACCAACATTGTACAATTTCAATGCACCTCTACTACGAGTCTGAGGTCCCTTTACAGCTGCACAACTTGTACATTTGCGACACCAGTCCTCGACATCGTCCCGACAGTGGACCCAGTAAAACCGTTCTCGTATCTTCAATAGAGTCCGTTTTACTCCCAGATGGCCTCCTGAACAACCATTATGGTACAGCTGTAGAACGTCCGGTACTTGAGCTTTAGGGACAACCATTTGCAAATGACAGCTGTCTCCCCGAGCGTTTTCCCATTTACGGCACAGGACTCCATCCTGAATCACCAAACTGTCCCATTGGGCCCAATAGCTTTTTGTGATCGAACTCATTGCTGAGACATCGCTCCACCTGGGCTTAGGAGCTCTGGCCTTCATCCACTCCAGAATCGGCTTGATGTCCGAATCTTCCTGCTGTGCACGTTGTAGGCTTTCCTTCCACTCGTTACTGAGGTCTGTCTTGAGCATCCTCACAGGTACGACTTCTTTACTTTCTTGCCTAGTACAATGCTTGCAGTCTTCAGGACAAGGTCTTCTTGACAATGCATCTGCGTTGCCATGAGATTTCCCGCTGCGATGTTCGACCTCGAAGTTGTATTCCTGCAGTAGTTCAATCCATCTCGCAACTTGTCCTTCTGGATTTTTGAACTGCAATAGCCATTTCAGTGCAGCGTGGTCAGTTCGTAGGTGGAATTTCCGTCCCAGAAGATATTTGCTAAAGTGCTGCAATGACTTTACCACAGCAAGCAATTCCCGTCTCGTAACACAATAGTTCCTTTCAGGTTTTGACAATGACTTGCTGAAGTACGCTATCACAACCTCTTGATCACCATTACGTTGAGACAATACACCGCCAAGTCCTATGTCACTTGCGTCTGTGTCAACTATAAATTCCTTGCCCGCATCAGGGTACCCTAAAATAGGTGTTTTGCACAGACGGTCCTTTAGCTCCTGGAATGCGATGTCGCAACTGTCATCCCAGCAGAAATGTCGCTTCTCCTCGGTTAGTTTATGCAGGGGTTTGGCTATATCTGCAAAGTTCTTGACAAATCGCCGATAATAGGAGCACAAACCCAAAAATGCTCTGACCTGCGTCTTGTCTTTTGGAACTGGCCAATCTTTGACAGCGGCGATTTTCTCTGGATCCGTACGGATACCTTCTTCAGACACTACATATCCCAAAAAACTAACTTGCCGTTTGAATAGTGAACACTTTTTCGGACTTAACTTGAGGTTGGCACCCTGGATCTTCATGAGCACGCGTTCCAGGTTTTGAAGATGTTCTTCAAACGTGCGGCCTACGATGATGATGTCATCCAAGTAGACCAAGCAGGCATCGCCAATTAGCCCAGTAAGTACAAGTTCCATCAACCTCTCAAATGTTGCCGGAGCATTGCACAATCCAAACGGCATAACTTTAAATTGCCACAGACCCTTTCCTGTCGAGAATGCAGTTTTCTCCTTGTCCTTGGGATCAATTTCGACTTGCCAGTAGCCACTTTTCAGGTCCAGCGTGCTAAACCACTTTACTCCAGTAAGCATGTCCAGCGTGTCATCAATTCTTGGCAAAGGATAGCTGTCCTTCTTTGTAACGTCGTTCAGACGACGATAGTCAACACAAAACCGCATGCTGCCGTCCTTCTTTCTTACCAGCACTACAGGTGAACACCATGGACTGGATGAAGGTTCAATAACACCATCCTTCACCATTCCCTCAATCATGGTTTCCACTTCCTTTTCACGTGCTACCGGCAATCTCCTTGGCCGCTGACGGATAGGCGATTCTTCTCCCGTGTTTATTTTGTGTTGAACTAAACCAGTCTTCCCGATGTCAGCATCGTTTGACGAGAAAACATCGGCGAACTTGAGTAACATCTTCTTCGCCTTGACCATTTCATTTTGGGACAAAGCGCTGCGGCAGTCTTCTAAAAGTGTGGTCACTTTTGTTTGTGCATCCTTGCTGAGGGTCCCAGTCGATAGATGTTGGCATCGACGCAACCAATCCACTTCCTCGCAAGTACCAACAAGAGTGCCTTTTTCTATTATCTGTTCCTGATCACAAAGGTTCAGCACACGTACCCCTGAGATGTCAGTGGCTCTGACCAAAGTCCGTGCCACTTTCCATGGAAGGTCATTGTCTACCCTTTCCACGAGTACACAACGATGAGTTTGTCCAGGATTCCGAGGAAGACTAACCGGCACAATCGTTTCCGATCTCGGCGGAAGAACAATCTTCTTAAGGCTGTACACATTCCCAGGTAACGCCCCTTCCATGAAAAGTTCCTCTTCCCCACATTTCAAAACACCTTGCTTGACGTCAATCTCGCAATAATTCTTCCTCATAAAGTCAAGGCCCAGGATGCAATCGTCCATTATATCAGCCACGATGACATTATGCAGGTAGATTCTGTTGCCTAGCGTCAATTCCATTTTCTTCTCTCCATGGACGGGTATGCGCTGACCGGTGGCTGTTACCAAATTAATGCGTTCCCGGTTGTATGCGGAGTCCCCAAGGGACCGACTCGCAAGTTGGGAACTGACAACCGTGCGAGAAGCTCCAGTGTCTATGGTCAGCTTACACGGCGTTCCGTTGACCTCGCCCTTGATGATAAGGCTGTTCCCGTCATGGGTTTGTGTGATCGAAACCCTTGGGGCTCTTTGAACATCAGCCAGCACCCGCCCCGCAGTCCTGGCTATTACTCGTTTCCCTGCTGCTGGTGCTGCGCGGTGTTGTTAGCCGCACTGCCCTCTGGAGATCGGTCGACTTCTCTTTCTGCAGTTCGCTTAGGGCAACTGGATCGAAGGTGGCCCTTTTCCCCACAGCCGTAGCACCTAGGGCTGTATCCTTTATTGCGGTCGCGAACTGTAGCCGCTGCAACCTCCCTGACGCGATGGGAACGATGATCCTGTCGCACAGCTTCCACCTCCAGTGCATGGGCCAAGGCGTCCTTAAGCGTCCCGTGGTGCCCGAGCCTCACAGCAGCTCTCACTTCAAGGTCGCGGATGCCGTCGATGAACGCCTGCACCAGGTTTCCATCAATAAGCGCAGGTACGGACTGGTAAGCTTTACGAACCAGCTTCTCCACTTCAAGGGCCCACTGCTGCAGGTTTTCGTTACTGCGTTGCACGCGATCCTTGAGCTGCGCACGAAACACGTGTTCCAGGTGAGCATCGCCATACCGAGCCTCCAATGCCTCGAGGAGCTGCTCGTAAGTCACTTCCTTACCGAGAGCTTCCAGGACAGTTAAGGCCTGGTCACGCAGGCCTAGGGTGAGAGCAGTCATGGCCTGGCTTTTATTCCACCCGTTAGCCTTCATGACAGCCTCAAATTCGATTTTGTAGGCCGACCAGGAAGAAGTTCCGTCGAACGGTGGCACTTTAAATCCACGTAGCGAAGGTGTTGTAGCTACGGGGGCTGCGATTCCATCCCCAAGTTTAAGGTAATCCAGCGTTTTCTTCACGTCAGCCATCACGGTTAGCTTCACGCCAGCCATCACATTGTCAACCCGATTATTTACTTGGTCGATTCGGGTTTCAGCTTCCGACAGGCGGTTGTCATGTTGAGCAACCTTATCCTTCACCTCCTTCATGTCTTTCCCGAAGGTAGCGTGAAGGTCCTTCATAAGGAGCATCTGCTCTTCCTGGCGGCGCGCCTGCTCCTCCTTATCACGTTGGAGCTGTTCTTCCAACCGACGAGCCTGTTCCTCCTGTCGGCGAGCCTGTTCCTCCTGTCGACGAGCCTGTTCCTCCCTGTCACGCAGCAGCTGTTCATCCAACCGACGGGCTTGTTCCTCCTTGTCCCGTTGGAGCTGTTCTTCCAGTCGACGAGCCTGTTCCTCCTGTCGCCGGGCCTGTTCCTCCTGTCGGCGGGCCTGTTCCTGCAGCATCATCATCAGGGCAGCAAAATCTGGCGCTGATGATGCTGGAGCAGCTGTGGACCGGCTTCCGCGGTCGGTAGCTGGCCTTCCGACCCCATTGGCGTTGTTCCACCGAATCGCCTTTGGTCCGTCTCCTGCTGGCGTTGACTCCGGGTACGGATACCCTCCGTGTCCTCTTTGGGTAAAACCGGCATTTTAATCCCCTCTTCTGACACCAATTGTTACGAGCTTCGGGTTCGTGACAATAAAAACTGCCGATTTAATAACCAAAAAAAATGACACTTTAATAATCAACACTAATTACAAGTCAAACACACTAATTACAAAACACAATTGCACTACTGATCGCTTTAAGTCGCACTTGAATATCGCTTCGATGCTTTCACTTCGATCGCTTTATCCAAACTGTGTCGGTCGTGGCGCGTCTCGGCCTTATATAGCGCCAAAGAGAGTTCTAGAACCTTCCATTGTAGAAACATCTAGAATGTTCGAGCACATACAGGCCCCGATCGACCAGATGTCGAAAGTTCGGGAATGTTCTAGAAAGTTCTTGCATCGAAATTTCTAGAAGGGTCTTCACTACTAGTTCCGCTACTCGATACTAGATGGCGCTAGTGGTAACTACTGTCGCCATGTACTAGGCATTAATTGTGGCGCGCAACAATATTTCAAAGAAAATGCATTGGATTTAATTTGCCTAAACTGCTGAAGATAAGTATTTTCAATGACTATTGCACTTAGATATTTACAAAGATACAAAAAAATCGTTCGACCTACCACAAATAAGTTATTCATTAATTAAAACAATGCTCCCGTAACTTTGACACTTCTAATTCCAGCATAAATGGAACGCGACGCATATTTGGCGGCGTTGCAACTAATTCGGGAATTTCGCGTCGAGCTTGAAAGTTAGCGGGTAAAACCGCTTACGGCGGGTAAAGTTGCCATGACACGAGTTAACAGAGCACACTCATGTAGGACGTGGATTAATTAAAAAAGTGGAAATGCAAAGAGGTTTTTCGAGAAAATCTGGTTAAAGTTTTGAGTGATACTATTTCATATACCATTTATGGTGTCTCTGGTCTATATAAATATAATTATATAATGTTGTTTAAACTCCTGTCGAACCATGTGATGCGGACGAGTATTTCACGCCTATCTAATATCTATCTAGTTCTTTTGTTTTTGTATTTATTTGTAGTTAATTATTTTATTTAGTACCTAGTGTAAATGGTTGTGTTAAATATTGTAAAAATTATAAATAACAAATAGCTACTGTCAAATTAAATGATAGGTGTTGAAACCCTTGGGTTTTTCAGACTTAAAATGAAATAAACATAAATAACAAATATTAAGTAACCTAATTAATTAATACTACCTAATAACAATAATGTCTGTGTGGTGCCGGACTTAAAGAATAGCACCACCCCATACTTCCCGTGGGAGTCGTAAAAGGCGACTAAGGGGCGTACCGGAAAATGGGCAGCAGCGTTCTCTATGCATTCCACCACAATACCATACTGCGATCGCCAACCCGCCTGCCAAGCGTGGCGATTATGGCAAACCCCCCCTTTTGGGGGAGGCCTATGTCTAGCAGTGGACGTCTTTCGGCTGAAATGATGATGATGATGATGATGAATAACAATAATTATCCTAACTTAACTAAATCTATTAACAGACTTAAATATGGCGTCGAATAATAATTCCTCCGCATCGCTTTCAAGTGGTAATGTGCCCAAGAGACTGGCGGCATTGCCACGATGTACGGCATGCTTAGCCTCTGGCCAAGGCAGTAGCCCGGCCTTGGGTCACGGGAAGTGGGCCGACAGGTGACACATTCGACCAGTAACATGAGATAATGGCGGTAGATCTACTTTAGCTCAAGTTTTAAATTTAAGCGAACATATCAAGCTAAGACTGGACTTGTCTACAAGAGACTAACATTCTAATAAAATAAAAAAGTACTCCAAAAATCATAGCCTTCTCCTTCGTTGAACAAAAGTAAAACAAACGGCAAATAAACTACATAAATAGGCTTGTTTACAGTCCCCATTAGAATCCGACATAACGCTTTGAGTTATAACGAACAAGTCCCGCGTACTGAATCCAAATCCCGATATAATTTAATTAGTTTCAAACAATAAATCAGGTTTACCGACTACACGCTGTGTCTGTAAATTATTACCAAGTCAAGGAAACGCGAATAATTTTGTTTGTTCAGCTTTTCGTAGCTTTATGCTTAATTTTATAAAACGCCCTAGGGCAACACTTAACAAAATAGGGCCTTTGTTAAGTGTTACTCAATTTTTTTTTTTTATATCCCGGGCCAAAACCAATATCTTTTAATATAAATTAATTGGCTATAAATCAGATTTATCCGCAAACACCTGATAAGAATATTTGGTGTTAAACACAATTTATTAAGGAGCTTAATAGACGGTCGATGTTCAAGCTTTAGTGGTAATGTGTCTTCATTTTATGTGAGATGATAATAGTATAGATTATAAGGAGCTGGCGCATACCATGTTTTTAAATATTTGTGTTATGTTAATAAAAAAGAAACAAAATTATTAACGCTTTCTGCACTTTATTTTGAAATGGATCTTTATCCGATAATGTTCCCACTGCTGGGACACAGGCCTCCTCTCTTCGTTAGGGAGTAGGCTAAAATCTACCACGCGGAACTTACAATAATTTAATTTTATTGATTTAGTTTTAGTTCAAATTACAGGTAATGCAAGGTACGTCTTCCAGTTGGTATGAGCAACGCCCTAGGTTTGTTAGCATTCATAGTTAGGTATTAGGTGGCGGCAGCCACTTTGTACCACGTTAATTATTCCTTTATTATTCAGTACTACCTACATCAAGCATGTAGATTGCAACTGCCTCATATCCTTATACTAAGTATACATAGTATAACAAACATACCATATTATTATACAAAGGAGTGGGAAACAAATACAGGGTGAAATTGAAAACATGCGACAAATCGAAATGGGAGATTGTACTCATCATTATGAACACCTTTTACTATGGGACCCAACCTGAAATCGCGAAAACAAAATCTGCTGTTCCCTACATTTATATTCGCATAACTCGTCAAAATGTAGGGAACAGCTGATTTTTTTTTTCGTGATTGCAGCTTTGGCCCCTTAGTAAAAGTTGTTCGTAATGGTGAGTACAATTTCCCATTTCGGTTTGTCGCATGTTTTAAATTTCTACCTGTATTATACAGGGTGTTTGGTTCATCGTTTGCCAAATGGAATTGGCCGAAAGGAGAGGTCATTTGCTATCTCTTAAGGCCCAGTAACTTATTCCTTGTTACACCGGTTTTTTTATTACAACTTTTTAATTTTTATTTAGAAAAATACAAGAACTCTGCATTTAAGCTTAAATAAAAAAAAGGTTATCAGTATAGCCTTCAAATTTCATTTTAATTCTTATGTTTACTCTTGTATAGTTCTATGAAATTCAAAATTACTTGCTAATAATATCTAGTTCCTTTTTAATAACTCACAAAGTTTTTGAAAAAAGGAAAAATACACTTAACACTCAACTTTAAATTGCTGTAAAAAAAAAACTAAAAGCGATCGGGATCTTCGAATTATTTTTAAAAGTTCTCTAGTTTGTCCCCTTTCCAACGGTGTTCAATATACCAAAAAAAAACTTTTAATAACTTCAGCTATTCGCTAAATGTGTAATCGAGACACATCAGGCTGATATTCGATATAACGGTAAGAACACTAGTTTTCACATAAATAACATTCTCTAAGTAGGTGGATAGTGTTATCTCACTCTTACGCAGTCTCTTATCTCTTTCTAGGGTTCTAACTTTCCTTGAACTTGAAATAAAAAATAAACTTTTATTTGATAAGTACTTAATCATAAATTTTGTACAAATTGTCCTCCAATATTGCGTACACATGCGCGACATCTTCGTCTTATCTCGACTGTAGTGGTGTTTAAACGTATTTCTGCTTTGATAGTGACTTACTACCGTACGCGCTAACACGGAATGCAAACCCTTTTTAGCTCTACTGCGTACCTCACCGATGTTTTAGGTAACGGCTTTGATGTCACTCTGCCAGATGTCATGTTATCCCTCACGGATTGTACTTTTTACAAATATTAAATAAAAATACTCCTTGGGAGAAAGTAATGTATTCTTACGCGAATTTTGTTTGTGTAGGTCTCGAGAATCAAGACTATGATAACCGTGTCCAGTTTTGTCGTTTTTTATTACACTTGGACGTGGATGATCCGAACTTTAAAAAAAAAAAATCTACAAACGGACTTACCCTAATTATTAGCTCAGCTACCAATTTTCAGTAAAGACCTGTCTTTTGTTTTTCATCAAGACGGTTGTCCCGCTCTCTGGAGATTAACCGTCAGGGAGTACTTGAATGTTGCATTCCCAGACTCATGGATTGGGAGGGATGGCCCTATTCCTTAGCCTCCACGTTCCCAGACCTAACTCCGTTAGATTTTAACGTCTGGGGACGGCCCAAAGAACTTGTTTACGCCACGGAAGTTGAGACTAGGGATGATTTAGTCCAACGCATTGAAGCGGCTTTCGTCACTATCAAAGCAGAAATACGTTTACACACCACTACAGTCGAGCTAAGACGAAGATGTCGCGCGTGTGTACGCAATAGTGGAGGACAATTTGAACAAAATTTATAATTAAATAAGAGTTTATTTTTTATTTCAAGTTCGAGGAAAGTTAAAACCCTAGAAAGAGATAAGAGGCTGCGTAAGAGTGAGATAACACTATCCACTTACTTAAAGAATGTTATTTATGTGAAAACTAGTGTTCTTGCCGTAATATCGAATATCAGCGATGTGTCTCGATTACACATTTAGCGAATTACTGAAGTTATTAAAAGTTTTTTTTGGTAAATTGAACACCGTTGGAAAGGAGACAAAATAGAGAACTTTTTAAAAGAATTCGAAGATCCCGATTGCTTTTAGTTTTTTTTTTTACAGCAATTTAAATTTGAGTGTGAAGTGTATTTTTCCTTTTTTCAAAAAGTTTGTGAGTTATTAAAAAGAAACTAGATGTTATTAGCAAGTAATTTTGAATTTCATAGAACCATACAAGAGTAAACATAAGAATTAAAATGAAATTTGAAGGCTATACTCATAACTTTTTTTAAAATTTAAGCTTAAATGCAGAGTTCTTGTATTTTTCTAAATAAAAATTAAAAAGTCATTATAAAAAAACCGGTGTAACAAAGAATGAGTTACTGGGCCTTAAGAGATAGCAAATGACCTCTCCTTTCGGCCAATTCCATTTGGCAAACGATGCACCAAACACCCTGTATAGTCTGTCTGGGCCCACCCTTCAATAGTAAAATTTGATATACCGCGCGTTGTATAGGGCTGTTTAAGCGGAACATTAGTTACTAATAAAATTATGTTCAAATGTTAGTACTTTCGGAGATACGACGTCTTAAAGTCGTCTCAGTCTAACATATTCTTTATGGATATTTATAGGGTAGAATAGTAATAAATTCAGTGATCGGAATAAGTAGATTGAATTGGGGCCATTGATCCGAAACGTACCTATATATTAATATGGATATTCCTCCGGAATTTCGGAATTGGAATTGTCGTGAAAACAGACAAATAATAAATATAAATATAACATTTAAATTGAGTAGTAATAATATCACTACCAACATTAACAATATTTAATCATCATTTTTTCATCATTCCAGCCGAAAGACGTCCACTACTGGACATAGGCCTCCCCCAAAAGGGGGGGGGGTTTGCCATAATCGCCACGCTTGGCAGGCGGGTTGGCAATCGCAGTATGGTATGGTGGTGGAATGCATAGAGAACGCTGCTGCCCATTCTCCGGTACGCCCCTTAGTCGCCTTTTACGACACCCACGGGAAGTATTACGATGTTGTTCCATTTTCCACAAAACCAATCGAGATGCAGTTCAGTAGTCCATTATGGGCTGATTTTTCCAACGCCAGATAATTTTATCGGAGGAATAATTTTGTTTTTTTTGACAATTTTTCCATACGAAAACTGTCTTATGTCAATTTGATTCCACGAATAAAAATTATCTGTCGATTGAAAAATCAGCCAAAAGCTGTTTTTTTTTTAACTTTGTCCCACACTAGGAGTTTTTCTTGTATTGTGAGTGCGTTTACTAACATTTAAACTCACATACACAACAGCCAGACTTGGTACAACTACTTATAGTTCATTCAAATATTTGTTCCGTGCGGGAATCGAACCCGCGCCACGCAGCGCAGAACTACTGCGCCAACCATGCCATCCGAGTCTGGGTAATGTTTAACTTATAATGAAATAAACTAAGAAGAAGGATCACTTTTATGGCAGTATAATAGTTAGTAAAACTCCGAAAGTACTGACTTTTAACCTTAGTCGTTACACTAAATTTTATTCTGCATAATAATACCTACCATTGAGTATCTATCTTATTTATTTTGAGAGATGGTCCCTCCATTTCTCATTCTCCTTTACGACCTTCTAAAAACTCCATGCATACAAAATCAGCCCATAATATTCCAACTGCTGGGATAGGCCTCCCTTAATGAGAGGGAGTGGGCCGTAATCCACCACGCGGGCCCAGTGCCGGTTGGTAGAAGTCACATGTCTTCGAATTTATGGTTTTAGGACATGCCGGTTGCATCACGATTCCTTTACCGTTATGAGAGCAGAGGTAATGAAATGATTTACACAAAATGCTTTACTTGACTGATTGGATTTGATCCATGTTAGATAGATAGATAGATAAAACGTTAATTCAGTGCAACAAAAGACACAATACAGGTATTAAAAAACATAAATAAGATGAAAAAAAAACAAAGATGAAAAAGATAAATTGACCCATAGACACCTAGCTCATATACATCTATATCGGTCGATCACTACTGGGCGGTGTGTGTCTCATGGTTGCACCAAGTGGGAGTCTCAGCACTCAGACCAACAAAAAAAGAAAGACGGCGCGCCGCGAACATCAAAAGTGAAGCCATAAAACCGTGCTCCTGCAAGTAAACATACACGCTTACGCACACACCTACACTAAAACCATGCTCATCGCTCTTAGTACGTCACGAGTCGACGTCAAGTTAACATAGATTAAAAAAATATAATTATGCCTTCCTGTGCAGTGAAAAGTTGCAAAAACAACAGCAAATCACATAAAAAGTCTCACGGAATCACTTTTCACTTGTAAGTACTTGAAATAATATCGTTTCTATAATATTAAATTTTAGATTACTTGGAACAAAAAACCTCAACGAACGAAAGTAGTGATATAAGGTGCGTGGGTTGCCATAATACGATTTAAATTTTCCCCATTCGATTAATACATACATATAAATATGATTTGTTACTTCATGTTATATTCCTATTTTCTTTTTTATGTATTGAATATTTTGTGTTTCCAATTAATACCAATACCATACTCTACAATATCTTACTCGTACAATATTATACTAGTTCCTACTCGCACAAATATCCCCAAATTATAGGGAAAACATTTAACAAATGGCAAGCCTTCGATACACACATAGATAAAAATGTGGCTTCAATTTTAATGTTCGTGGCGCGCTGTCTATCTTTTTTTGTTGGTCTGAGGTCTCAGCATAATATATGCCAGGTACAATACCTGACGCTGGTACTCTGCTGCATCACGTTAGTGACACACGGATGTCGAGAAGACACATCTGAGTTTCAACAAAATGGTACCTATATAGTGCGGCGCGAATATTATAAAGGAGGTAGGTAAGTACCCACAATTGACTTGCTTTCAAAACTGACAGAAAGAAAGATTTTGAAATTTTAAACTTATTAAATACTTGTGCAGTGTGTCTACTGGATTACTTGATTATCATAGTATAGGTAATAATATGTTATGTAATGAATGACTAGTTTATGTTTTTAAGCGTGTATGTGTACGAGTTTACATGTTGGTGTATTAACTTATCATTTATTTATGCTCTAATAATAATATGACAAGAGAAATAAGTAAATTTTATCAATGAACAATAAATAATTTGCACGCTTCCATTATGTTCAATGCGACTGTCTGTCCGTCTCTTACTTTTTCAAGCCTTTACTTTTGGGGGCCTAAAAAGCCACTTTGGCAGAATCATAAAAGGATAACATTATGAATTATAATGGACAGTTAACTGTTAAGTTAATCGTATCAAATCCCATTGGTGAAGGATTTTTTAGTTATTTTTTTTATCTGTGCTAAAATATCAATCAATCCAATCTCAATCTCTTTGATTATACCTATGTAGTGGAGCGAAAAAAGTAAAACACGGACTATCTTTGCCATATTATGATTTATAAAGTTATCCTTTTATGATTCTGCCAAAGTGGCTTTTTTAGGCCCCTAAACGGCTTTCAATAAAATTTTACACACCGGTAGACCATGACCTGGGTCAGTACAATGAATACTTTTTATCCCGGTAGCGCGATCCCGTCGGATAATTTCCGACCCCCACGCGGACAAAGCCGCGGACAAAAGCGAGTGAATAAAATAACTATAAGGACGTGTCTTTGAACTATTATACGAACACGTAACAGCGTTGTATGTACTATGTCCTACGTCGTGTCTTTATCTAATCTGCACGCTAAACTGAATAAGCAAATTCTCAGATGAATCATCACAAACTTTCGCCTTAACACAAACACACCACGCCACAAACATATAACTTCTTCACGGTCATACGGCTGGACCAATTTTGATAAAATTGTGTGGGGGGGTGTTTATATGCTTGTTACTTCTTGACGCTCAAACGGCTGGACCAATTTTGATAAAATTTTGTATGAATGTAGCTGACACCCTGGATTAATATATAGGCTATTTTTATCCCGATATTCGCACGGGATAGAAACTTATGCGGGTGAAACCGCGGGGCGCAGCTATTAAATTATAAAGGAGAAGTGAGAGTGTTTATATGTTTGTTACTTCTTAACGAAAAAACTACTAAACGGATTTTGATGAAACTTTACAGTAATATAGTTTATTCATCAGAATAACACATAGGATACTTTTTATCCCGATATTCCCACGGGATCGACAGTTATGCGGGTGAAACCGCAGAGCGCAGCTAGTAATTCATAAAACAAGCCTCAAATATTAGCGCGTTTTATCGTCGTCTCAAGACGTGTGCTAACTTGATCGGAATGACGCATCAATACCAATAACGAATTCAGACTAATTTGCCTTTGACTACAGTTACTGAATAATCCATGGCGAGTGTACATACCGATCAAACGAAGCGTATTTGCACGACACTCAGTGATGGGATTAGCTGGCTGTTCGTGTGTCCACAGTGGACGTTGGGACAACGTGGGCAAGCTACTGTGTTAGCCTGTAAATGGATTAATTGTTGGAAGTGAAGCATCAGGATTTAAGTGTGATGGGACTCTTCGCGTAATAATTCACTAGATTTAACCTTTTAACCGTTTGGCTAAATATCAATTGCCTTGGTTAAATAGTATTTGCCTCGTACGCGGCTACAAATCGATAAATAATACCTACAATAAATAAAGGAGGGGCAATCGTTGAATAGAACTAAAAAATCATGTATGTTCTCTGTCGCAGAAATACGACATGAGCGGTAGGAGCACGAAAATATGTGTCGCTTAAATGCGACCCAAGCATAAAGTTAAAGGGTTAATATAGTTACGTACAGTCAACAACAGCATGCAGGATCGTCGGATATAGTTGAAGTTTAGTAAGAAATCGATGGATGTTCTCGAATAAAATTTTATTTTATTAATAGAAAACAAACAGCTCATTTATCAAATTAAATTTCAGTCGACAACATCCATCGGTTTCATACTAAGCTTCAACTATATCCGACGATCCTGCATACTTATCTATTTTGTTGACTGTACATAGGTGCATAACATTCGTACACTCACGCCTTTTCTCATGGGGAAAGGCAGACACTACAGAACCCCACTTGAAAGAAAGAAAGAAAGAAAAATGCGTTTATTGGCATTACAGCAAAATAAATACACCTTAAAACTATAAAAACAGAAAACAAAGATTATAATGCATATAATATATAATATTGTTGCTTTGATCCATAGATTCTCCTTTTACAGAAAGTTTATTGTCGATAAGACAGAGATTAAAACAGAAGAAGAACTAGCAGGGGATCGAGGAGGGGGGAATCAGACCGGAATAACTCCCTTTTACTACGTTTTCGACAGATAACAGGATATACCTAACTATAAAACTCGGAATTCTTCTCAGCGTTTCGATGGCAATCTATATTATACAGTCACCCCAGAATTTGGCTATGAGCTTGGCACCTTCAGTTGCGTCCATCAACTCCTGTAGCGTGCAGACAACAGGAAATGTTGGACACGATATTAAATTCCCTATTGCTTGTAGCACCACTTTTACCTACACTCCAAGGTGGAGTCATCTGTGAATCAACACCTAAGCAAGTTCTCTTTCCATCGTTAAGTTAAATTTAAACGTTTAAAAACGTTCGTCTTAGATTGAAATATGGCCCATATATCTTAAACCTGACACCACTAGCCCCTTACCTTACCAGCCCCTTACGGAATAATAATTCACGTCTCTCCAACATGAAACCCCAGCGGAAAGTCGACGCAAGATTACAATCAAAACAATAAACTAACTGAAATACCTTGAACTTTGCCTCATTGAATACCTTATCGTGTTTGTAAATCTATTAGACTTATTATTGTTTGTAGTACTTAACCCTTTGTTACGTAGGGCATAGTGTACTAATGTATTAATATACAAATGGTTCTCTTTGCATCGGCCTACCTGATTCAAACTCGGAATTTAAAATTAATCAATGTCATTACATCCCTGCGTATGAAATGACATTGATTAATTTTTAATTCCGAGTTGACTCTCTTTGAGTTTGACATTCATCATCATCATCATTTCAGCCGAAAGACGTCCACTGCTGGACATAGGCCTCCCCCAAAAGGGGGGGGGTTTGCCATAATCGCCACGCTTGGCAGGCGGGTTGGCGATCACAGTATGGTATGGTATGGTTTAATTTTAAATTCCGAGATACAAATGCAGATTTGTGTCCATAAAATAGTTGGATCCATGGCGACTGTACCGATCAAACGAAACGTATTTGCACGACACTGAGTGCTGGGTTGAGCTGCTTTGTGTGTCTAAAGTGAGCGTTTGGACAGCGGGCAAACTACTGCGCCTGTTGAATTGTTTAATTGGCACAAGTGAAGCTTTTGGGATTTTATAATCATGTTACGGGACTAGGTGAAACTCTACTAGAATCTTGTGATTTACTAAAATGGTATCTGTAACGTTTTAGTGAATCACAAGATTCTAATCAAGTTCTGTTCTGAGTTAAGCTGTGCGATTTTTAACACATGCGTGCACTGATTGGACAGGTCCGCTCAATCTGTGTGGTTGTTTCCTCAAAAGACCATTTCAGACACCAATCTAAATGGTCTTCACACGATCTGACCAAGATTTCGTCTGGACTTTACAAGAGACTGTGACCTCTGAGTTTGTTTCGGCCTTTCTTCTCAGAGTAGTCAGAAAGGAAACGCCGACTTCATCTAGTTTAAAAAATAAGATTGACGTGTAAAAGTGTTTGTACAAACCTACTTACAGAAAATAAATAATTTATCATTTATTTATCATTTAGTAGAGTTTTGAAGGTTTCGATAGTCAGGCAAAATAAACGCAGTAGTAATTTTCAACTGAATATTATGCGTCTGTGTTGCTATTGTGAACCAGACCTTGTAGACGTTGCAAGACACTTTTGTACACTCGATTTGTTTTTTTTTAACGTAGCTATAGGAAAGCGATGATCGGTACTATGGTATTTTGATAGTGTTTCATCATCTGTCTAGCCTTTCCCAACTATGTTGGGATCGGCTTCCAGTTTAAGCGGTTGCAGCTGGATACCAGTGTTTTACATGGAGCGACTGCCTATCTGACCTCCACAACCCAGTTATTCGTCAAGACTGGTTGTCAGACTTGACAACCAATTTTGACTTGACTTAATTTTGATAGCATTTGTTTCGTATTAATAGCTTCTATGGTAAAAGTTACAAAAACTTGCCAAGTGCGAGTTGGACTCGCACACGAAGGGTTCCGTACGACAAGGTAAAAACACCGAAAAAAAACACGTTTGTTGTTTGGGAGCCCCCCTCAAATATTTATTTTATTCTGTTTTTAGTATTTGTTGCTATAGCGAAAACAGAAATACCTGTAAAAAATTCAACTGTCTAGCTATCACGGTTCATAAGATACAGCCTGGTGACAGACGGACAGATGGACTGTGGAGTCTTCGTAATAGGGTCCCGTTTTTACCCTTTTGGCATACTTCTCATTGAGAAAATGACATTAGTTTAGCACCTCTGCTCCCAATTAAGGTTGGCATATATACCGGGCTCAAAGGGCTGTGTAACCGACATAACTCACTGAAACACATTCATTTCCATCCTTTAGACATCCACATTTACCCAAAAGTACAGTCAAATTAAACAAAATATGAGCAAGGTCATGCCCGACTTCAACCCTTGTTCATTTTCCCAACTAATTAGGGTCAATAAATGACCTACTTCAGGCTCTTAACAAAGGTAAGGCGCGTAAGTACCTTCTACTAAAATTGTGTAGGTACAGAAATATATTCTGTGGGCCCATTGTCCGTACATTTTGGGCCTCAGGTCAAGATGGGGTCTTGCGTAAAAATAAATATATTATGCTTGCTTTTTCTGGGTAGGTAAGAGAATTTTGTAAAAGAAGTTGTGTATGTCATAATGACAACGGTAAGGAAATTTTATGACGTCCCGTTTTCCCCGTAACGGGGACACAGATTACGATTACGGGGACAACGGGAATACAGGAAAATTAGGTTCAGCTAAAAATATTTTGGACGATTAAAAATTATTGCCACCTTTGCCTATATTTAATTTTATCCTGCAGCAAGAAGGCAAGAATGGTTGTTTGCTATCCAATAATATAATAAAACTATATGTATTATGAGTATATCTTATGATCAAAATCAGTCTGCCTAGCCTTTTCCCAACTGTATTAGGGTCGGCTTCCGGTCTAAGCGGACCAGCGTTTTACATAGAGCGACATCCTATCTGAAAGGCAATTCTCGTAATTTTAAGAACGTTCACAGTCTGGGGGGCCACTTTGGAGAATAAAGAAAGAAAGAAAGAAAAAGTATTTATTGCGACTCGTACAGGAAGATCACAAACTAAACTAAACACAGTCAAATAAAAAAACCAAGTTATATAAAAAAAAGAAAAAGTAACAAAAGGAAAATAAAACAGAGAGTCCTATACGAGGCCAAAAGGCTCCTATCTCAGCATGATGCTGCGATATTTAAAAAATAAATGTCACAGCGCTGGTATTCTGATAGGGCCAATGGAGAATCATAAAAGGATACTTAACATTATGAATCCTAATATGGCGAAGACAGTCCGTGGTTTTCTTTTTTTCGTTGCACTACGTAGATATTATCAAAGAGATTGGGATTGGATTTCGATTGGATTGATTGGTATTTTAGCACTGACAAAAAAAATAACTGAAAAATGCTTCACCAATGGGATTTGATACGATTAACTTAACAGTAAACTGTCCATTATGTTATCCTTTTATGATTCTGCCAAAGTGGCCTTTTTAGGCCCCCTGATCTCTGAATCTGTCAAAATTACCTCTAATTTCCCTACATTTTGACAAGTTTTTGACATTTGTTTGTCGCCGAGATGAGACTGCGCCTAGATTTTGAACATTTTAAATTATGAGAGTTGGCCTTTTGGTGAATGCGTGCTCTTATGAAGATAACATTCATCATCATCATCATCATTTCTGCCAAAAGACGTCCACTGCTGGACATAGGCCTCCCCCAAAAGGGGGGGGGGTTGTCATAATCGCCACGCTTGGCAGGTGGGTTGGCGATCGCAGTATGGTATGGTGGTGGAATGCATAGAGAACGCTGCTGCCCATTCTCCGGTACGCCCCTTAGTCGCCTTTTACGACACCCACGGGAAGTATGGGGTGGTGCTATTCTTTAAGTCCGACACCACACAGACAAGATAACATTGACAGAAGATAAAAGACAGCTTTGATGCTTTTTGTTTCCATGATGATATAAGACTGTCAATTCAAGTCAAGATTTTCTTGTCTACATTCTCCTATATTTGCACCAGAAGCTTGATATCCGAACGAAACTGCGGATGCAAATATAGGAAAAGAGGGAATTCAAATAAAACCCTGGTTGGTTTTATTTCACAGGCACCCATCTCCCAGAGAGATAGATTTTACTGATATGCATTTGCACACAGATCGCTGTTCTGAAAACCCGACTAAAAAGAAATGGCGGTCACTCGCCAAGCTAGAAGATAGTGCCAACTGGGTTTTTGAAATTGACAGGCTTTTAGGATAGTTTGGGAGAAAATTTTCAGCTGTTTCAAGCTCAGACAGATTTAATGGTTCATGCGAAAAAAAAAATACGTTCAACCAAAAATACACTATTATATAAAACGAATGTTGCCTGTAAAGAAAATATCTCGGAAAATCCACGTTGCATGTGGTTGCGTTATAGCAAACTAAGTGAAAAACTTGAACTTAAGTTGATTTTTCCGCAAGTCATCATCAACACCTGCCTAACCTTTTCCCAACTAGGTATGTTGAGGTCGGCTATCAGTCTAACCGGATGCAGCTGAATACCCGTATTTAACATGAAGCAACTGCCTGTCTGACCTCCACAACCCAGAACGTTACTGGATAATACAATACCCCTTGGTAAGTCTGGCTGTCAGACTTTCGGGCTTCTGACGACCCGCAACGACGGCCAATGATCCACGAATGACAGCCGGGACCAACGGCTTATCAGCCAAGGCGCGTAGGGTCCCTGTATGTAAAGATGGTCACCCATCCACAGACCAACCGCGGCAAGCGTAGCTTAACCTGATCGTTCGACCTGGGGGCCTAAAAACGCCACTTTGGGAGAATCATAAAAGGAATTCATTATGAATGATATTAAAAGTCGTAAAATGGTCACAATCTGACAATTCATAATATTGTTTGTGTACAATTCGTAACACGCAATTCATCTATGTGACAATTTTGTATGGAGATTCGTAAAATGGTCAACAAAATAGGAATTGCTTTAATGTCAAATAATGGAATCGTAAGAAGTTAGTCAAAAGCAACATTTCACAAATCGGATTGGAGGCTTTGTGAAGAAATAATGTTATAATAGCAGATTTAGCCCTATATGAAAACTTTCTGGAGCACGCGCGGGTTACGACGACCCTTCTAGACCGCCGACAAAATGCAGCTCTTCGGAAAATGGACATAGCGTTCGAAATGCTGGATCTCGAATTTGTTGGCATAGACAGGCTAAATAAGTGTGTGTCGTGACCTCATCCATGAGCTGGAGTCGTAAATATGTACCCGCCGCGATGGCATAAGTACCTACTATCCCCAAGGCAAGTAAAAGCATTGTTTTGTGATAAACGTAAGTAGGGTGTTTTTCAACACTTTTAACTAAGTAGTTAGTTCCAGATAGACACTATCATCTATTATTATAGAGGTTCAGGGACTTACTCTGTACCCCCTCCGTGAAATGCATACAATCTTCTATTCACATTTTAGGTGTACAATAGGTACACCTCTGCCTAACCCTTCATATGTGTGATATTGTTATAGTATCAGACTTTACTTCAATTTAATTAAGTAGTACATATAAGAGGACCCGTAGAAGAGTATACCATATTATAGGTACATTTTACTAAAATAAAACAATAGTGATATGAAAAATATTTTATTAAATTATTAACAATTCTCATCTTAAATTATTAAAAAACTAATACAAATATTAATTAGGTCTTTTTTAATTTATTCAGGTTTGCGACTCTGATTAGTGTCGATTCTAGCTGCGGAGGGGCAAACTATTGTGTCCTTTTTATGGAATCACCATCCACTTAAGACCCACTTGGAACAACTCCGCCAGGCTGAAAAGGAAAATTTGTGGATTTTAGTAAGTCAAATCATCATCATCATCTGTCTAGCCTTCTCTCAACTATGTACTATGTTGGGGTTTGCTTCCAGTCTAACCGGATGCAGCTGAATACCAGTACTTATTTTACATGGAGCGACTGCCTATCTGAACTCTACAACCCAGTTACTGGGTAATACAATACCACTTGGTAAGACTGGTTGTCAGACTTTACGGCTTCTTAATACCCCGTCATTGTTTAATTTGAGTACTATTATAATAATAAAATAATTATGTTTCAGGTGACACAGGCTATCCCTTAAAATCAACATTGAAGACACCACAAGTGGACACAGAGCCCGATACCTTTTTCCCTTTATGCAAAGTTTTTGTGTTATTTAAATGTTAAAATATAGTACTTATGTTTTCCTTTTTTATTTCTTTATAATTATAATAGATAAATGACTTAATTTTTTTATTGCATGTACAAAATATTCATACTTTACCTCTATGGGATACCAATAAAAAATAGTCTTTCGACTGCACCAGCAAGCTGCACTATTACTTTATTATATCAGCTGTAGCATGTTGCATCTCCACCTGAGGTAAAACTCGCCGAGCTTCATCTAGTGCAGCCAGAGGGCGACCTAAAAAACGTAATAAAAATACCATAATATAATCATTATCAATAGTCATCATGTCTTAGTCGCAATATGAATAGCTGTAGGGTTAGAAACATCCACTCACTGCGGTATCTTGCTTGCCGAGTTCGACGAGGCAGAGGCACTGTTGTAGCATCAGCAGGGCTAGGGTTTGGTGCTGACGCACGAGTCTGGACAAAACACGGGGCTGCAGTGATCTCGAAAAAGGGCTCAACACCGACAGCGCTTCCACTTTGACTGTAGAAAATCGAGCAGATTGTTCCATTGTATCTCAGACACTAGCTGCACGTCTTTCCATTTCTACAAAAAATTACGTACATTTGAATACATTTGCACAGCATTTTATTTAAGTAATGATTTAAGTCAAACAATTATACACTTACTTTGTATTAAAAACGATCTTACTCGCACGAAATACTAGTTTAGTTTAGTAGGCGGGAGAAACGAAGGGTGCGTTCCGAGTTGGCATGTAAACCATTTGAGCGGGCTTAAAAACTAAAGATTAAAAAGTCGCTCTAAATCGTAGCGATGCGATTAAACTCACCTAAATCGTAAAAAATTTAGAAATTAGTGCGGTCGGGACCTTCCAATCGCACTAAATCGGAATCTAACTGTTCTAACTTCAATTACATCTTTCGGTTTCCTACAAATAGTGTACTTAACGCTTAATTCGGAATGCGGCCTAAAAATACGCGTTGCCAGTTTATTGTTTCTAACTTCCCTTTTCAGGGCTTATCTGCGGACTTTTTAACAGTTATGAGTATATTATAACGTAATAACATTTAAACTGTAGAAATAAAAAATAAAAAACTAATTTGATTAATAAAAACTGTAAACGAAAATTTACCGATAAAATTACGGTCTTTATTTTTTTCATGCGGTAATATTTACACCAAATATGATTCTGTTTAAAATTGAATTCTATAGGATTCAGCTATTATGTGTCACCATTTTACGAAAAATAGAGGAATTGCTACTGATCTAATGGGAATTCAGGAAATTACTCGTTTTTTGAGGAATTGCTTAAAGTGGCCTTTTTAGGCCCCCTGTGCGGCTGACATTACTTGGCCACAAGCCCCTTCGTCTTGTACCTAAGTAACAAATTAAAAGAAAGAATTAGCTTACAGTTATAAAAGAAAAGCTACCGCCCGCGGCTTCGCCCGCGAGGTATGTCGATAAAAACTATCCTATGTCTTTCATCCGGACGCAATCTATCTCTGTGGCAAATTTTATCGAAATCCGTTCAGTGGTTTAGGCGTGAAAAGGTAACATACAGACAGACACAAAGACAATTTTATCGAAATCCGCTCAGTGGTTTAGGCGTGAAAAGGTTACTTTCGAATTCATAATATTAGTATGGATGTAGGTAAAGGTTTGCAAATCTTTTGTTCTAACTCGCTGCTGACAATGGATTTTCACATGGTTTTCTTTTGTTCTAAAGAGTATTTTAAACAAAAGACACCGCGGATATGACCCGTCTTTTGGTTTAGAGTTCATTCGTCCATTCCTTTAAATTCGACCTACCTTTCTGACCGCAATTCAGGTTTTATTTGATGCCCTGCCTGTCTCCAACCACGCGTGTATGTTAAGGTAGATACGTTCAAAAAGAAAATTATAAAATTAAAAGCAAGTAAAATCAAATAAAGGGAAAATAAGTATGTTCATCTGGCTTTAGTGTGATGTGAGTGAATTTCGAGTCAATTCAGCTGCTAAACAACACGGATCCAGTGTGCAGGCTAAAATTAAACCATTTGAGTTAGTGTAGTGTATATGTCGCACCCGACTGGTTTAATTAGCCGTTTAGTTAACCGCCTCGCCTGTAACTAAACGGCGGCTGTTCTACAAACGGCCTCAACGGTATTCAATTATAGTTTAGGTTAGGTACTGTAACCAATCACGTGCGAGCCGAATTGGTTGCAGTAACTAAGCCAGGGCACCCTGACCAAATTGGTTAGGTTAGGTTAGGTTAGGTTAGAACTGTGATTTCTGCGAACACGTCATGTCTCAGAAGGAGGCGGCGGAGCGCGCGCGGGAGGAAGAACCTCTCGCGGCGCCGCTCCGAAGGCGGAGGAGGGGTCGAAGAAGACGTCAATATGACAGTCATCTTCGAATCCTCCCAGGTGGAAGCCAGCAGGCGACGGGTGCGGGGGCATCCTCGCCTGTATTGCACAGGCTTCCACCAGTGCCGGACGGGAATGGCCATTCCCGTAGCCCCCAGCCGGGGGGACACGCAGGGCCCGCCAGATAGGCGGGCATGCGCCGGGGGGGTTGTGGACGCAAAGGCTGATCCAGATTCCCATGACCCCCTCATCAAGGCGATGAGGGAACACCGCTGAGTTTTAGTGGGTATACTGCCACCCTGGCAGGGAGTCCCACATACTCCATCTCGTCCCCCGACGAGCGGAGTTGCGTAATGTCATTTCTCAGCGACAAAAAAAAAAGGTTAGAACTGTGATCAACCGCGTGCGAGCCGAAAGAGCGAAGCGAGGCGAAGGCGAGCACTACATCCAAAGGTCAGGCGGTTAACTAAACGGCTAATTTAACCCCACAAAAAATTAGTGAACTGTGCTACACTAGTTATCTATGTCGTAAAATATTAAGTTAGAGTTAAATTGCTTATTAGTCTATTAGGCTAGGCTGTAATCAATTACTAAGAATAAAATACAGAATAAAAGCTGACTATAGAATTAGATTAAATCAGTTATTTAACGACCTTAAATTGTTAGCTATTTTGTTAAATAAATTATACTAAACAAGCCTCTATTAAAGTTAGACCACAATAGAACAAAACCTTCCTTCCACAAAAAGCAGCTTTAAAAGTAAGCTATTATCATGTGGTTGACATAATTCCTTTCGTTTTAAAGAGAAAAGATAATCCAAAAAAAAATGATTTAATAACTTCGCTATCTCCAGGAATTTTCAGTCTAAAAGGAGTACTATGCATAGCCATACAATACGGCTGTCGGGCTCACAAGCCTCAAGCCTTACGAGGAAACACAATCCCTTTGTGAATGGGACAGAGAAAAGCTGAAAAATATCGCGCTTAAATCGATTTAAGGCGCTGCAGCTGTGTGATGTAACTTTTATAAGCGAGGAATTTTTGTCTTTTGTCGTGTTGGATGTGGGCGAGATATGTTGTTATTAGAGGGAAATGGGCTAGTGAAAATGATAGTTTATAGTCAAGAGGATTTATATCATATTGCAGTTTGATTCGACTATATTTACCTATAGCTGACCCGGCAAATTTCGCACTCCCTCAGAATTAATAACTTTGAAAATGTATGAAAAAATGAATTATCTTCTTTTTTTTCTTGAAATTTCCCGTGTTTTAATAATTATTCTGCTCTTCGGGGCGGAGACAAATCCAACAAATGAAAGATCATAACTATCAGTTCAACCGTTCTTGAGTAACACGACTTTGTTTTTTTTTTTATATACTTAGATATATGTTACTGTGACGTTATATCCTGCTGAATTATTGAGACTATTATTATGGATCAATCACGACTAATGATTTTACTAATAAAAATTTGAATTATAATTATATGAAGAAATAATTAATTACATTCCCATATCTACTACATAATTTTACCAATTTGCAATTTAAATGCTGTCCTAATTCATTTAATATAATGTTACATTTATCTAACAAACTATAATAATAAAAACCCGTAAAATGTGTTTGTACGCCGGAAACGGCAGAGTATTATGAACTTAACTTATTATTATACTTAACTATGTAACAACTATTACTATCTATCATATGACTAGCTTTTTCCCAACTATGTTGGGGTCGGCTTCCAGTCTAACCGGATGCAGCTGAATACCAGTAGTTTATACGGAGAGACTGCCTATCAGACCTCTACAACCCCTGGGTGGGTATACGATACCCCTTGGCAAGCCTGGTTGTCAGATTTTCGGGCTTCTGCGGATCCGTAACCACTGCAGCCAATGATCAACGAATGACAGCCGGGACCAACGGCTTAACCTGCTTTCCGAGACATGGAGGGGTCTTGGTATGTCAAGATGGTCACCCATCCACGGAGCAATCGCGTCCAGAGTAGCTTAACCTGATTGATCAATCCTTGAGGCTGTCCTAACTTAGCTACAAGTCCCTCTGTCAACTATTACTTTTACAGATAATTTGTTAAAATCAGTTTTATACATAACCGTTCGTATGCGAGACACGATGGCTTTTTAATTGTGTTTGTAATTACAGCATTACACCTGTTAAGGCTGTACGATGCAACAAACTCTGTCAGAAACATTCCGAAAAACATCACATTTTAGGTTTTCCGTTGTTGGCGAAATAACCGCCTTCCGTTAGATTACCTGCAATAATGAAATCGTGTCCTTTTGTTTAATATTCTTGAAACCGGGCAAGAGCTAGTCGGACTCGCGCACCGAGGGTTCCGTAACATCCGGGTTCACATATTTTTTTTAGTTTTATCATTCTCTTATTTTAGAAGTTACAGGGGGGGGGACACACATTTTCCCACTTTGGAAGTGTCTCTCGCGCAAACTATTCAGTTTAGAAAAAAATGATATTAGAAACCTCAATATAATTTTTGAAGACCTACCCATAGATACCCCACACGTATGGGTTTGATGAAAAAAAAAATTGAGTTTCGGTTCTAAGTACGGGGAACCCTAAAAATTAATGTTTTTTTTTCTATTTTTGTGTGAAAATCTTAATGCGGTTCACATAATACATCTACTTACCAAGTTTCAACAGTATAGTTCTTATAGTTTCGGAGAAAAGTGGCTGTGACATACGGACGGACAGACAGACAGGCGGACAGACAGACAGACAGACATGACGAATCTATAAGGGTTCCGTTTTTGCCATTTGGCTACGGAACCCTAATAAAAAGGGTAAAACTTGGAATAAGGGATTGAAGCAAGGTACCTTTTTTTTTTTTTGTCGGGGGGAAACCTTCAAATGGCTCCTGACCTCCGGGGAGGGAGGTACCACCACCATAAGTAGGTACAGCTTCTGTTAAACAGTCACAGTTGTCCCGAATTATTCCCGAATCAGGCACGTACACGTACTTCCAAAGGATCACGCGCGTGACATCCCTAACAAAGTTCTGTCAGCTCAGCCGATAGTTGAAAACTTTCTATGTATTGATAGTTTTCGGGTACATTGACACTTTGTCTTGGGCAGTACATTAGGTTAGAAGAGCCTTCTTATTTGATTAATTGTTGTTGTGTTTCTTTGTAAGTGAGCGAATCGAGTTTACTTGCTTACTTACATAGAAAGTAGGTATGAATAATGCATGATCAACATAGAACGTTCCCACTGCTGGTACACATGTCTCTCCTCTGTGAGAGGGAGGGGGCCGTAATCCACCACGTGGGTCTAGTGCAGGTTGGTGGATGTCACAAATCGTCGGCCTAATTTGTCGGCCTTTTTATCAGACAAAAGGTAGGTTCTGAACCTTTTGTCTGGTATAAAAAGTAAATTTTGCTTAACAATGGACTTGGCAGGTTAACAAATTAGGCCGACGAAATGTCTTCTAAGTTTAGGATCTAGGACATGCCAATTTCCTCACGATGGTTTCCTTCAGCAGCAAAGAAAGTTTAACTCTAAGGAGCAAACGTATTTCCATCAACCGCGGACACAAATAAAAGGACAGGACAAAAACTCCGGATTGCAATTGAAAAACCCAAAAACACTGCCCGGCCTGGGAATTGTACCCAGGAATCGAGAAATCATGCTCAGCAGTAGCACTTACGACGATTGGACGAACGAAGCTTGACTATAGGTACATTTCTCGGAATAGTAGAAACTAATGTCTGACTATACTTACTGATGAAATAACAAACAGACACAATAACATTCTTTTACTTCATTGTCAAACTAATATTCTTTCTTTCTTTCTTATTCTCTCTTTAAAGATAGCGCCAGTCACTTTGTTCCATGCCATCCTACTGTACAAAGTATGGAACAGTATCAATGCAATTTACAAGTACTTACCTAAAAATTGCAAGTAAGTCCATTCAATTTTTTTTTACCTCTGACAGCGGCGACCTAACAGAATCCTTATTTTAACGACAATAAAGATCACAGTGATTGTGACTGACCTGTCAGTGGCAGCAAACTAACAGCAGCCTTATTGAAATGAGAATAAAGATCACTGTGACGTTGACAGTGATGTTGAATCAGAGGTTAAATAGCTCTGAAAAGACTGTAGCAACTTAAAAGTCTTAATGTACAGTGCATCAATTAGGTACCCCAGTTGTATGAAAAGGAAATGGAAAACGGTGGGCCCAAATGTAATGAATTGAGATAATAATATGTTCTAAGAAATTAGTCATATTTTTTTATCTTAGAATATGAAAAATCACCTCAATCCGCAATCTGGAAGCGGAGAAATATGAGAAAGATAGTTTTCGTGAGATTATCGATTGAGTAATCGATTTCACAGTTAGGAAATAAAACCTTTGCACGAAATAATTAACTCAAAGTAATTAAATGCACTACTACATGCTATTGCATATAATTACAGTCATATTAATAAATAAAATATCAATTGATTACTGAAAAACCAATATTAATGATTATCGATTTCATATCGATTAACATCGGTCTTCTATTTTTAGTCTATGTATTTATATCACTGGCACACTGACCTGTATGAGGACAATACACTAGCATGACAGCTGACTGACATTGACACTAGATAGTTGCTTTTAGTCTCTGATATGTCAAAAATTCCTCTAATTTCCTTACATTTTTGACAAGCTTTTTACATTGATTATTGCTGAGAAGAGATTGTGACGAGATTTAAACGTTTTAAATTACGGGAATTGGTCTTCTGATGTTTTTTTAATTGAATAGACATTTGCATTTTTGCAAATATGGGTGGTACATAATAGGTGTTAAAATACATTAAAGCTCAGCCATATTTCACTATTTGGCAACATTTATATTATTAACATTCATTGAAGTCTAGCCAAAAGCCAGTAGGCCAGATCCATCAATCCAGAGAAATTCAGGCAATTCTTTTCTTAGATAAAAACTCAGTCACACTGTAGTACGTTTTATATATCAAAAACTCACGTACTCTACTCTTAAACAGCACTGTTGTCAAGTCTTTCCAACCATTTGGTTATACTAAAACGAGCTGACCCGGCAAACGTTATTTTGCCATATAAATTATTTCTTGCTGCCCGGCGCTACTTCGTTCGCGTGGTGTCCTACCCCTTACCCTACCCTTACCCTACTCCTACCCTACTTCTACGATACTCCTACCCTATTCCAACCCTACTCCTACACTACTCCTACCCTACTCTTACCCTACTCCTACCCGACTTCTACCCTACTCTTAACCTACTCCTACCCTACTCCTACCCTACTCCTACCCTACTCCTACCTTACTCCTAACCTACTCCTACACTACTCCTACCCTACTGCTATAAGTAAAATAACACCCCGTCGTTTTTGCGTGGGGGGTTAAAAAAAGGATAAAAGTATCTTATGTCCGTCTCCTGGTTCTAAGCTCCCTCCCTACCAATTTTCAGCCAAATCGGTTTAGCCGTTCTTGAGTTAGAAATAGCGTAACTAGACTTTCTTTTATATACACACATCAAAAGTGTCTAGGGATCAAGCATTTTTATGCGGATTTCTTGAGATTGAGATGTGGCTTTGTAATAAATTTATGATTTTATAAATTTATATGGATCCTTTTTGGTGCATTTCATAATTTGAATCAGGAACTGTGAATCAAATTCGAGTAAAAGATGAAAATCAGTTGTCAATATTTTCCCTATAAAAACATACAACGCATTGAAGACATTATTAGTGCTGCTGTTTCCCTACTACTGATTAAAAACCAACGTTATTATGGAGCGGCGACGTCATTTAAGCAGGGAAGAAATGCTCAGAGCCGTGGGAATGATAGAAGCTGGTTCCCGGCAACGTACTGTGGCTTTAGCTCTGAATACAAGTCAGAGTGTTATCAGTCGACTTTGGACACGTTACCGAAGCACTGGTACCGTGGCTGAGCGCCATGGAGGACGGCATCGCTGCACCACACGGAGACAAGACCGATACATTCAAATCTTAACTCGAAGAGCTCCAACAATAACCGCCATGATGTTAGCCGTGAGGCTTCATCACTCTTCAGGGAACTTAATTAGCGACCAAACAGTCAGAAACCGCTTGCATGAAGTGAACCTTCATTCCCGAAGACCGCTACGGGTACCACCTATAGCAATGCACAATCGTAGGATTCGATATCAATGGGCTCTTGAACACAGAAATTGGGCAGAAGAACAATGGCGTTTCGTGTGCTTTTCTGATGAGTCTCGTTTTGGTATGAGACCGGATACAAGACGTATACGACACTGGAGAACCCCTGTACGCCAACAGCGATTAAAATCCTGCCAGGAAGTCCATCCTTATAGTGGTGGAACCATCATGGTATGGGCGGGTATTTGGATCGGCGGAAGAACTGAGTTGATTTGGATCAGAGGCAACCTCAACGCTCAAATTTATGCTGAGACGATTGTATCAGACGTCATCGTTCCTCTACAAGTGCAAATCGGTCCCTTATTTCAGTTAATGCATGATAATGCACGACCGCACACCGCAAGAGTTGTAAGACAGACTCTCGCCGCAGCTAACATCAATGTCCTGCCCTGGCCTGCTCAGTCGCCAGACTTGAACCCGATTGAGCATGCATGGGATATGCTACAGAGAAGAGCTCTGCCGAATATGGAGGGTATCCAGTCGCAAGAAGACCTTTTTTTGTTGTTGCAACGAACATGGGCGGCCATTCCACAGCGTGATTTGGATGAACTCATTTTGAGTATGCCAAACCGATGTTCTTGTGTTGTTAGTGTTCGCGGTAGAAACACGGATTATTAATTGTTTAAGTTACCCAATAAAATTTTAAAGAAAACTGTTATTTCAGTCTTTTTTTCGAACTTTTGTGTTAGTGGTTCAAATGTCAAAAATCCCTTTATTAGGAAAATGGCAAATTTCTTTATTAATGCAAAGGTGACTTGGTTTATCGTTACTGTGACAAACGAAAACACTTTATTTGATGAATCCTTAAAGAAAATTTTAATTAATATCAATCAGGAGAAAAGTTATTGCAAAAATATATGTTGATCCCTAGACACTTTTGATGTGTGTATATAGATGATTGGGGCGCCACAGTAGTTTGACACGATAATTGACATAATTTAGTATTATCACGCCTATTTCTTGGAAATACATCAGCTAGACGTTCAAAACGACTTGGATTTTTCTTCACAAACATAACTACTTCGAAAATATAGGTATATAATTATGTTACTAAAACTATGTACTTTTATTCTCTTTAAGCCTCTTTATTCTGAATTGCTTTCTTTGTTGTATGGTGTTAAACAATGTATGGGAATTAAGCATGCCTCTTGCCAATGGCCTCCTCAAGCCGTTTCCAAACTAATTGTAATCATGCGAAAAAAGAAATAATAAAATCATGATCATCATCTGCCTAGCCTTTTCCCAACTATGGTGGGGTCGGCTTCCAGTCTAACCGGATGCAGCTGAATACCAGTATTTTACATGGAGCGACTGCCTATCTGACGTCCATAACCCAGTTACTGGGTAATACGATACCCCTTGGTAAGACTGGTTGTCAGACTTTCGGGCTTCTGACTACCCGTAACGACTGTTAAAGATCCACGAATGACAGCCGGGACTAAAGTCTGAACGTGCTTTCCGAGGCACGGAGGAGTCACGGTATGTAAAGGTGGTCACCCATCCACAGACCAACCGCGGCAAGCGTAGCCTTAACCTGATCGATCGACCTGTGCGGCTGTTATTATTAAGCCACGGGCCCCTCTTATAAAATAATAAAATCATGTTAAAAAATATTAATCACTAGTTGACCCGGCAAACGTTGTTTTGCCATATAAATTATTTCCAGCTGTCCGGCGCTACTTCGTTCACGTGGTGTCCTACCCCTTACCCTACTCCTACACTACTCCTACCCTACTCCTCCACTACTCCTACCCTACTCCTACCTTACTCCTACCCTACTTCTACCCTACTCCTAACCTACTCCTACCCTACTCCTAACCTACTCCTACCCTACTCCTAACCTACTCCTATACTACTCCTACCCTACTCATATATGTATAAGAAAAAAAAATGTAAAAAAAAGATAAAAAAAATATCCTATGTCCGTCTCCTGGTTCTAAGCTACCTCCCCACCAATTTTCTGCCAAATCGGTTCAGCCGTTCTTGAGTTATAAATAGTGTAACTAACACGACTTTCTTTTATATACAATAAATATATATGTATGGAATTGTGATCATTGTGTCATGTATGTTGTGTGTCTTAATCAATCGTATCTCCTAATAACTTAGAACGTAGGTAGGTACAAAATGCCAGATTTGAAACCGCAAACTTTAAGCTCAAGACACAACTTCGTACCTACCACATGCTTGTGTAACGTGCTAACCACAGCCTCCTCGGAACCGAATAGTTCCCGAATTTCACGGAAGACGTGCCTACCTAGGTAGGTAAGTACTTCGGTAGGTTCCAGAACGTGACGGCACTAATGCAGTTAGTTCTAGTCCTTCGAGTAGATACCTACATTTACTAGTGTTGGGAACTTAGTTGTTTTGTTTCACATAGCAAAAAGAAATTGGATCTTGGTCGGGCGATATAATAAAAATCATCATTAGGAGGTACTGAGTCCGACAACCATTCTTACCAAGGGGTATCGTATTACCCAGTAACGGGGTTGTGGAGGTCAGATAGGCAGTCGCTCCATGTAAAATACTGGTATTCAGCTGCATTCGGTTAGACTGGAAGTCAACCCCTATATAGTTGGGAAAAGGCTAGGCAGATGGTTGTCGTTTTAAGCGTTGACTTGCGTCCCACTCGACGCTTGGTTATTCACCTCTGATTTTGATTCTCAATCAATCGTGTATGATCTTCTCCTACTTCTAATATTTCCTAATATTAAATTCATTCACTGACAGACAACGCACTTCTTGAACCGCTGAGTCTAGAACACAAAGAAGCATGAAATTTTACACTAGACTTCCTAACATAACAAAGGTGAACACTTAAGATGGATTTCTTGCAAAACCATCCCTAAGGGGGCTCCATAGAGGTTGAGAGTTTGTGCGAAAGTACTTAGACCTCTTACTTTTTCTAAGTAAAATTTAATCGTATCATCGTTTTCAGAAACTCACTCCTGATGGCTTTTAAGATGTTCCCACACGTATCATGAGCACCGGTTTGTCGACGAAAGAGTAGACAAAGATGACGTTCCGTGTAGACAGTACGACAGCAGCAAAGTAGAAAGAGTCAACTGAACTTTTTACGAAATTCACTCTTTTAAATACTTAATTCGACTCAGAATTCTTTGTTTTGTCATACTATTTTTTTTCTTTTTGAATCTTAATTTTTACTAATATTAAGTCACATTACAAGGAGGGGTCCGTGACCAAATAATAACAGCCGCACAAGTTGATCGATCAGGTTAAGCTACGCTTGCCGCGGTTGGTCCGTGGATGGGTGACCACCTTTACATACCGAGACCCCTCCGTGCCTCGGAAAGCACGTTAAGCCATTGGAATTTTGGGAAATTTGTTTTTTTTTTCTTGGGATTTTGTAGATAACCGTATATACCTTGTAGCCGTCGACTAGAAAGTTTTCTACTGTCTTTAGCGATTACAAAATCTCTTCACTACCTTAGACAACTGACAGTTGTCAGTGTGATTTTGACATTTGGGATAGAAAACTTTCTTCTGAAATAGTCTACTTATAAAATGACCTACACAAAGATCTTTGGAAACGAAAGACAAAATGACAGATTGTATAAAGATTTCTAGGCGGTATGTAGAAATGTCACTCTGTATAGAAAGCAATGTGTCTACTCTGCGTTCGCCCAAAGACTTCCATCATTCCTACATACTCACATCTACAATAAGGTAAACTCTGTCCTGAAGATCCATAGCTCCTCCTACACCCAAATGAAACACACAGTTAAAATCTGGCTCTTGGAACAATCATACACTTCTTCTGAAAAAAATCCTAAGTATAACCAAATAAACTCAACTCACACTCACACACATACATACACTCTCACCCCTCCTTCGACACACATACACACACACTCAAACACAGTCGCACACTACAGAACAGCAGCACAAACGGAAATTAAACCAAGTTTTACTTTTATACTTATCTATATTTTAAATTTTTATTTTAAGAATTCTATTGTTTTTAGGTTTACCTATTTAATGGTGCCCAAGACACAGGCCGTGCCTAGTTTGGGACCAATGATACCTCCATATTGTAATTTTTAATTAAGAAATAAACGATTTATTATTATTATTATTATTCTACTCTTCGTAGAGATAGAAGTGTTCATGCTACGCGTGATTCCACCGGTCCAATGGCTCCTAATTCAATAATTAACTGCTCACCCACAAGGTTCCTTGAGACCAAATAAAGCTTTCCGAATTACACCAGCTCTTGTGGCCGGCACGCACAACCCTATAACATGTATTACTAATGGTTTGAGTACGTGACAACCCTTAATAGAGTTAGATCTACATCCGATAGTTCAGAAAGTTTCCAAGTCGAGACGGTTTCTTTTCGGGGGTTGTTACTCTCTTTTCTTGAAAGTTTATAATCGAGGGTCCTTCACTATGAAGTTTGTTTTGATCGTTCTTTTTATTTTCTTGTTTACATTATGACGTGTATGTAGATTGAGCAGTTTCCTTTTTTCACGACAGTGGGTCCTAGGGGAAGATCAGGAGTTATGTCGGATTTCTACTGACTAAAATTCTTTGTTGTTCCGACTATGCCAGTGACCTAATCGATACGATTACGTAGTCTAATGTGCAACTTTATAGGCAAACTCTTTGCTTGTCTATGACGACAACTCCTTGCCTTGTTTATACCAGGTAGGCAGAGCTTTAAGAGAGCTTCACTATGCATTTACGTGACACTGGCAAGTCCTGCGGTGCCAGTGACAGACCAGATGAAAAGGAATCGGTCTTCTTGGTATGGATATGTTGTCATGCAGAATCAGCATGTTCATGCATGTTCTCTCTGTGATAGTAGTGGGCCCAGCGTGGGTTGGTAGATATCACATGGCTTCCAGTTTTTGGTTCTAGGACATGCCCGGTTTCCTCACTATGTTTTTCTTCGCCGTTTTGTTAACAGTGGTAATGAAATATTTACACAAAGTAAAGCGCCTACTTGTGTTCGAACACATGATCTACAAGTCGTAAATCCCCCGTTACCACTGAGCCACCACTGTTTCTGTTGTGATATGGAGAGATAAAATGCATGTGACTAATAGGTACAAGCGACGAAAATAAATGTGGTTGGACGGAAAAGGGAGAAGAAAGGGATCATGTGAGAGATGATATAAAAGGAATAGGAGTGAATGATAGCTTGACGGTAGACACGTGAGAATGGAACAAGAAAACGTGCTGCTCTAACCCCAAGAAACATAGGACAAGGGCAGGTAGATAGATTGGTTCTCTAGAAAAATATAGTTAAGGGATCGTCCTAACATTTTTTCTGCAGAACCAAGCTATTTACGAAGTTTTGGGTTGAAATCTGGGCAAGTGACAACAACCAGTGTGACTTTTACGAATTCATATGTAGGTACTTTCTGAGTTTATCTTGGTCGTTACTGATATTAGTGTAGGAAAACATCGATCGTGAGGAAACCTGGAATTATCATATTTCATATAGGTATCTATGTATCACACTAATATTATAAAGGCGAAAATTTGTGAGTGTGTGTGTGTGTGTTTATATGTTTGTTACTTCTTCACGCTCAAACGGCCGGACCAATTTTGATAAAATTTTGTATGGAGGTACCTAACACCCTGGATAAACATATAGGCTACTTTTTATCCCGATATTCCCACGGGATCGAAACTTATGCGGGTGAAACCGCGAGACGCTGCTAGTAGTTAATAAAAATCTGAAGTCACCAAACCGTCTTGAGCAAGCGTGATGAATGATGATCAATGCTCGAGCCTTCCATATGTGAGAAGAGAAACTATTTGTGTCTAACAAAAAAAAATACAACTGACTATTTTTTTTTTATCAAAAAGGAGGAGGTTTCTCAATTCGACCGTATATTTTTTTTTAATGTTTTATTTACATAACACAGAGCAATTTCGCCAAACTTTTGCAATTCCGAATTTGAGAATAGTTAAATGTATTGAAAAGTTTGAGTTCAACTCTTGTAACACCTGAGTTTGTACGATGTGTCGCCAAATTGCTATTTTGAACAATTAAAAGTTTGACATTCACTGGCCGTTAGTGTTCCGTGGTCTAGACTTTATAGGCAAGCACTAATCGAAGTGAGGAACTATTCTCTAGGCTACAAAATAGAATCTATACATATAATAAATATGTAGAAGGGTCAATTCTGTACATTGAAAATATTGAAAAAATAAATAGCGGGGGGTGTTGCTGGATCGATACCAAACCCAAATATGTGATTAAAAAAATTTTTGTCTGTCTGTCTGTCTGTCTGTCTGTATATGCAGGCATCACGTGAAAACTAACGGTTCGATTTCGATGAAACTTGGTATAATTATACCTTATTATCCTGGGCATAAAATAGGATACTTTTTATGCTGGAAAAATACGTAGAAAAAAAAATCTTATTTTTCGGTTTTATTCATAGACGTTGTTCTGTAGAACCGCGAACACACGTTGCATTACCCGTAGTGGATAATTTTCCATTTCAATTTAAGAGAATACAGTTTCCTGTAGCTTTGTGTTACGCCATGACAATAAATAAGGCTCAACCAGACCCTAGGAGTTGCTGGCGTAGATCTTACCGCGAGTTGTTTTTCACACGGGCAACTTTACGTAGCTCTTTCCCATGTGAGCAGTCCAAGAAATCTTCATGTTCATATTCCGGACGAGCTCACTAACAATGTTGTGTATGCTGAAGCTCTCAATTAACTTTCTGTCGCATTGTCACGATCACTTTTTTATTATTGCAAACTTTTCGTCACTGTCAGTAATTTACTGCTACATGCTACTTATCAAGGTCGGAATTACTATGAAAAAAATACTTACTACAGAACGCGAGCTCAACAGCAGTAGCTCAATAGAGGGATCTCCTTAATTATTATAGGCTTAGCCGTATTTGGGTCCAATAGATATTTATAAGATGTCATTGTCAGAGTTACTCAAAATGGAGAAATAAACCATCCACGCGAAGACCGACATCCGCGCGGACGGAGTCGCGGGCGGAAGCTAGTGACGTAATAAATGAATGAATCACCCATTATATATGTCCAGTCAAAAAAACAGATAAGTATGCAGGATCGTCGGATATAGTTGAAGTTTAGTAAGAAACCGATGGATGTTGTCGACTGAAATTTTATTTGATACTAGCTTCCGCCCGCGACTCCGTCCGCGCACATGGGAAAGAGCTACGTAAAGTTGCCCGTGTGAAAAACAACTCGCGGTAAGATCTACGCCAGCAACTCCTAGGGTCTGACCTTGAGCCTTATTTATTGTCATGGCGTAACACAAAGCTACAGGAAACTGTATTCTCTTAAATTGAAATGGAAAATTATCCACTACGGGTAATGCAACGTGTGTTCGCGGTTCTACAGAACAACGTCTATGAATAAAACCGAAAAATAAGATTTTTTTTTCTACGTATTTTTCCAGGATAAAAAGTATCCTATTTTATGCCCAGGATAATAAGGTATAATTATACCAAGTTTCATCGAAATCGAACCGTTAGTTTTCACGTGATGCCTGCATATACAGACAGACAGACAAAAAACTTTTTAATCACATATTTGGGTTTGGTATCGATCCAGCAACACCCCCCGCTATTTATTTTTTCAATATTTTCAATGTACAGAATTGACCCTTCTACAGATTTATTATATGTATAGATGAGCTGTTTGTTTTCTATTACTAAAATAAAATTTTATTGGAGAACATCTACAGGTTTCTTACTAAACTTCAACTATATCCGATGATCCTGCATACTTATCTCTTTTGTTGTGTGTACATTAAGGGAGGGGCGCCCACGAGCAACTTTTGTCTCCGCAACTAATTTGTCACTCTCTTGAAGTCTATGGGTTTGTATGAAAGTTCCCGCGTGTAGCGACGCGACAGCAGGGAGACTTCTTTTCCGCGGATTTGGACGCATCTGTCGCCCGTCTATATAATTGGTTGCAATGCAAGTGCGCGCACAGCGACAAAAAAGTTGCCGGCCAGCCAATTGCCACTCAACCGAAAATTTAACAAAAAAGCGACATTGCTGTCAAAGATTTTTTACAGGACAAAACTTTCAGTAAATATACTTCATATTATATTAATTAATTTTGTTGACATATTAATTTGTAATTTCGAAGGTTTCTGGTCTATTATTGACTTAATTACTGTCGATATTCTTATTATTGACATCTCTATATTTTTGACATATTTGTATTATGGACAGTAATGAATTTTAATAGTGGTTTCTGTTAAATAATAAATTTGCTTTTTGTTACATTTAAAATTGTTTATTGTGTTATGTTTTTTGTTTTTTCTTTTCCTCTCTCTTCTGTTCGTGTACGTTAAACAATTTTGCATGCCGAAAGGTAAATTGAGTTTGAGTTTTGAGTTTGGGTAACATGTATTGGGACTCTCCACATGATAACCATATTATAAAATGTAAGTATACCTATATTTTTGGTATATTTCTGTTTCTATTTCTGTCGCTCGCAAGGAGACACCGACGGAGACAAAAAAGTTTCTGGACAACTAAGTTGCTCGTGGGCGCCCTCCGTAATGGGAATCAAACAGCACATAACATATAATTAAGACAAATTATGGCAAAAGTTGTCGTATTTAGAATAATCCGTTTATATGTTTGTTTTTGGTACGCCGTTACATATATGAAGCGAATTATGCTTTATTGTACACCATTAGCCATTTTAGTTGTGTGGTGGCCCCAGTGGTAACGGCTGCGACTAACGAGTTGTAGGTCGTAGGTTCGAACCCAGACAGGCGCTTTACTTTGTGTAAATTATTTCACCACCACTGCTCTCAAAATGGTAAAGGATAATATCTGGGAATCGGCATGTTCTAGAAACAAAAATTCAAAGACATGTGACATCTACTAATCTGCAATGGGCCCACGTGGTGAATTACGGCCCACTCCCACTCACCGAGAGGAGGCCTGTGCCCCACAGTGGGAATATTATAGGCTGACTTATGCTAATCATTTTCGTTGATAATTTGAAGTTACGGGGCAAAAGCCCCTTCTGATACAGATAAGGAACGACCATTCAATCAATCAATCAATCAAATCATTTATTTGCAACGAATTTAGGTACAATAAAATACAGGTGGAATAGCTAGGAGTGAGCCATGTACAGTCAACAAAGGAGATACGTATACAGGAGCGTCGGATATAGTTGAAGTTTACTAAGAAACCGATGGATGTTCTCGAATAAAATTTAATTTTATTAATAGAAAACAAACAGCTCATTTATTGAATTAAGTTTCAGTCCAGAACATCCATCGGTTTCTTAGTAAACTTCAACTATATCCGACGCTCCTGTATACTTATCTCCTTTGTTGACTGTACATTCTGCCTGGAAAGAGGCACGCAAAATTTATAAAAATTGTTAAGAAGCTAAAAGTAAAATTACAAATTAAAATGTCACAATTACAATCCCTATATTTATGTACACAAAGCCTAGTAATAAATCACATAAATTATTTTATTTCGAGTATTTCGCGCAACACACTATTAAATCTTGAACCCTGAATGTATGGCGCACGTGCCGAACGTGAGGTTTTCGTAAGTGACCTGTCTGAAGCCTGCGTCTTCGATCATCGTCTTGAACTTCTCCTGGTTGGGGAACTGCCGGATGCTCTCAACGAGGTACTGGTATGGCTTCCACTGGCCGGCAAACAGCTGGCCCAGTACCGGGATCACTTGGAACGAATACTGGTCGTATACCCATTGTAACGTACTGTTGGGCAGTTGGCTAAACTCCAGGCACATGAAGCGCCCGCCAGGTTTCAGCACTCTGTAAGCTTCCTCAAGGACCTGATCAACATGAGTACAGTTCCGGATGCCGAAGGCGATGGTGTAAGCGTCGTAACTGTCGTCAGGCAAATGCAGCTTCTCCGCGTCGCCGCACACCCAGTCTATCGCCACGCCGCAACTCTCTGGAGTGAACCCTAGTTTCTGTGCTCTCTGCTTGCCGACATCCAGCATGGCTTGGTTGATGTCACAAACGGTGACACTGCTGTTAGCTGCGTGCGACTGACCCAAGCTCTGTAGGTACTTTATGTATCTGAATGCTATGTCACCTGTGCCCCCAGCCATATCCAACAGTTTAGTCTCCGGCCTGGGTGCCAGTCTTTGCAATAAAATTATTACAATCACACATTAATCGCTTTTTTTGTTACTCCCCGCTTGTTGACGGTGTCCAATTCCGGATCCGGATTTCTTACGTCGGCGTCGTGTCCCGTCACAAGAAAGCTCATTAGTAGGTACTGGTATAACCAATACCTGTCATTTTGTAATGTCACTTCCTTTTCATTCCGCATTCAGACAAAATTATTTACCTCCCTTCCATTTCAAGCCTCATTACGCGATCCAAGATTAAATTACCCGGAACATTCCTTAAGGGGGACAGGACCCAAACCCAAAAAACGCAAGTTTTATAATGCTTAAAAGTATATGATCGACTACAGTAAACAAAATCAGAAAAATATGATATTCTTCAGGATATAATTATGCTAGTTAGATAGTGTGTTGAAAACATAATACAACTAATTTGACGAAAACTACCTTTAGGAATGTTCGACTAGAATCAATTCTATTTTAGTAATTTTTGACGTTCAAAAGTATTGATTTTAATTTTGATTTTAATTTTGTTTTTAATTTTGATTTTAATTTTAATTTTGATTTTAATTTAGGTTTTTATTTAGATTTTAATTTTGATTTTAATATTTGATTTTAATTTTATAAGTGTACAATTTTATTCTGATTTGTTTTGATTTAATAATAATAATAATAATAATAATAATCATTTATTTAGCAAAGAGAAGAAATACAATGCATGTTACATTATTTTGTTAATACATTTGTGCTCAATTTTTGTGAATAATGACCCCGATGCTAGGAAAATCCTGTGTTATAGGGGCCATCCATTCGTCCGATTAGGTTATTTTACAAAATTCGGGAGTCTAAAACGTGTAACAGCAGCAATAGTGTGTGAGTAAGCGCGTGTGATGTGGTGTAATGGGGGAAGTGGATGTGTGTGTGGTGTGTGATGTGTGTATGAGTGTGTGATGTCTGTCGTGGATGTGTAGAGAGGGAAGGTGATTTGGGGTGACTGTGGTTGTGTAAGTGTTCGTGATACTGATAATTATAAATAAGCTTTAAGGTTTCAGCAGTGCTTCTGTTTCATCATAATCTAGAGTGAGGAGGAATTCTTTAGTTATTTTTTTACATTTGTGTCTGTTTAATGTATGTATGTTAAGTTTTTTATGTATTTTATTGTATATAAGGTTTTATGTATTTGATTTGTAAGTATGGATATTTATCTGAAATAAATGATTTGAATTGAATCGAAAAGTGCCTGTTAAGTGCCTATTTGACATAAACGCTTTGACTTTGACTTTGATACGATAGAAAAAAATACCTCTAATAACTATATTTTAACGCGCTTTAGGTCATGTAGTCCCACATCCTCATAATTTAAGGTCCTGTAGTCACCGCTCATAAGTCAAGCCCACGTGCTGTTATTGAGACAATCTTAATAGTGTCACGTTTGAGAAGAAAACGGGTGGGAATTGGCTCTGTGGTTACTGTACGTGCTGAAGTTGAGATAGTGTTTAAAGAGAAAAGCAGAAAAATAATATCTACTAAACAGCGGTAAAAGCAAAATGAAGTGGCAATGGGCTGGCAATGCCTGTCGAAGTACCGATGGCCGGTGGAGCAGACGAGTCCTGGAGTGGAGGCCGCGTATCGGCAAGCGTAGTGTAGGACGCCACCCAGCTTGATGGACGGACGACCTAAAGAAGGTGGCTGGGGTAGACTGGATGCGGAAGGCGGAGGACAGGGTGCTGTTGCGCAGTCTGGGAGAGGCCTATGTCCAGCAGTTGACTGCGATAGGCTGGGTTGATTGACTGAAACAGCGGTAAATAGATTATAATGATATCAGCCTATTAAAATGTCCCACTACAGGACAGAGGTTTCTTCTCATTTATAGAAGGCTCGAGCATTGATCATCACGCTTGTTCAAGACTGGTTGTGTTCTCACGATGTTTTCCTTCACTGATGTCAGTAACGACCACAGATATAGATAGACCTAGATAACGCAAGTAACACGATTTGTATGAAAACCAAGCGTGCCATTTTTTGACTACCTACTTCACACGGGCACTATTTAGTGATAAGAAAATCAAATCGATTCAAAGACGCCGCCGCGTGCGGCACCCGTCCCCACCCCCGGGGCCTAGCGCCAGCGCTCACGCTCACCCAGCCAGCAGTACACAGGATTGAGCGCGAAAGTGGCAGCTTACGATTTTTGTACGTAAGCTGGTGCGATTTTTAGCACGCGAAGTAGGTGCTCTTGCGTTATCAAGGTGTATCTACGACATTATTTTTAGTATATGCGAAACCCGAAACACGTGTCTAATATTTTTAATTAAAGAGTCTAAGTACAAAATTTCAAAACTGTATCATGAAAAATCATAAGTTACAAGCTTGTTAAGTTACCTGTTTGTCCGTACAAAAACATGCTCATCCGCGCCGCTTTTTCCGCGCCATCTTGCGCTCATTGATAATAGTACCTAGGTACCTAACCGTTCGGCGCGGAGATTGGATAACCTTCTTAGTGTCGCTCGGTGTCCAACTTTGAATATTTTTTTTAATATTTTCGGGACAAAATATAACATGGGGTAAAAATGATTGGAATCGATTGAGTTACTTATTCTGAACAAACTATATTCAGGTTTTGCATAATACTAAAAATAACGTTATATATCTGTGGTAACGACCAAGATAAACTCAGAAAGTACCACCTACATATGAATTGAAAAGTCACGTACTTGCCCGGATTTGAACCCAAAACCTCGTAAATAGCTTGGTTCTGCAGAAAAAATAGTGCGATCCCTTAACAATTTTTTTCTTCAGAACCAATCTGGTTAGCGTAATTAGCCTATAATGTCCCTACTGCTGGGACGCAGGCCTCTCGGTGAGAGGGAGTGGACCGTAATCCACCACGCGGGCCCATTGCGGGTTGATGTCATATGTCTTCGAATTTTTGGTTCTACAACATTCTCAAATATTTTCCTTCACCATTTTGAGAGCGGTGATGATGAAATAATTTACACAAAGAAAAGCGCCTGTCTGTCGAACTTACGACCTACAAATCGTAAGTTGCGGCCGTTACTACTTGGCCGCCACACTACAAAACTGGTTAATGGTGTACAATAAAGCATAATTCTCTACATTTATATCTATCAAACGGCGCGGGCGTACCAAAAACAAACATATAAATGGATCTATAGAAATAAGGCAACTTTTTTTTTTGATACTCTATTAGTGTTCATTGTGAGTGATTCATTAATTACGTCATTCTATTTTATAGTGTTTATACTGGAGAATAATACCACACTTTTATTAGTGCTTGCCTATAAAGTCTAGACCACGAAACACTTACGGCCAGTGAGGGCCAAACTTTTAATTGTTCAAAATAGCAGTTTGGCGACACATTATGTATCAAACTCAGGGGTTACGGAGTTGAACTGAAACTTTTCAATACATTTAACGATCCTCAATTTCGGAATTGCAAAAGTTTGGCGAATTTGCTGTGTGTTATGTAAATAAAAATAGTCAGTTGTATATTTCTTTTTAGTTAGACAAAAATAGCTACTTTTCGTCATTTGAAAAAGTCTGCCAAACTCGCGTGAAAACTTGAATGTATTACGTGCCAATAATTTCTTATTACTCTCCAAACTGAGACGGAACAATTCTGCTTGGTGGCAAAATCATAAGAAGTAGATAAGCAAGTATCAAACTAATATTATAAAGTCGAAAGTTTGTGTGTGTGTGTGTGAGTGTTATGATATGTTTGTTACTTCTTCACGCTCAAAGGGCGGGACCAATTTTGATCAAATTTTGTATGGAGGTAGCTGACACCCTGGATTAACATATAAGCTACTTTTTATCCCGATACTCTTACGGGATCGACATTCACGCGGGTGAAACCGCGGGGCGCAGCTAGTTGATTATAAAATGCATTTATTTTATCAAAAGCGAAATAATTCCTAGTTTCCCCAATTCTAGGTCTCTTTTAGCCGGGTTCCTCTAGGTTAAATACTGGGATCAACTTTGAAGCTTTGAGAAAAGTCCAGTAAGTTAAAATGAGGCTCATTTTCATCACTTAGCTGCCTCGGCTTATTTTTAATTATTTTAGTTTTGGATTGTTGTTTTGTTAAATACTATTTGTTGTACTCTGGACGCTTTTAACGCGTACTTCTTTTATTTTTTACATCGTTCTCACTTTATATAATTATTTATATAATTTAAAAAGTGTCCCTGGAGTTTCTTGCCTGTTCTTCTCCATAGGTTAGGTACCTACGCTTTGGAATGGGCAACTAGCTTCATAATTTCTGACTGACCGACTTCTTGACAATTCAAAAGTGCCTGTTAATGAATTAATTGCAAAAAATGCTTTGAGATTGAGTTTGATTTATTTATAAAAGCGTACCTACATCTAGAAGCTCAGAAAGTTTTTAGAAGAGCATTTATTAAAAAAGACGTAATACATCTAGACACCGGAAAAGTTTTTAAAGGATCATACATAAAAAAAAAGCGTACATCATTAGAAGGTCCATAAGTTGTTACAGGATCAATAAAATATTTCCCATTATTAAATCGATAGCCAGACAAAAAATACCAAAAACCTATCACACATTATTTTTATGCTCAAAACGAACATCGAGCTGCCAAAACATTTGCAAACATTTACAAATATCCTCTAATGGCTGTCAAACTTTCTACTTGCAACATCCACATGAGATTACTTGAGCTCAAACAGTTTGTTTATTGCAATACCAAGTAAAATGTTTACGAGACTTGTTCAAAACTTTTGTCCAAATGTTCCAAATATTGGTGAAACATTCTTGTTAGCTTCCTTGAGTGTGGAATGACTAAGTTTAGTCATTATTCTGGATTGAATTTGTTTTGGGAATTTAATGTGTGGTGTTTGTTTGAAGTATTTAAATGAAGGTCTTTGGATATGCTGATGTAAGTTTGCTTAAATTTTCTTCTGTTTAACTGCCTGTAAAGGTCTACTGTTGAACTTAGGCCCCCTGATGACTAACCGGCGGGGTAACTGCGTAAACCACTAAAAGTAGAAATGGCTTTCATTTTGACAACAACATTCATTGTGTTATGGAGGTATGAGGAACAGGGTGTAAAGTTCATACTCTATAGAAAAGAGAGGATCCTCCGACCAGCCGGGTGTTGTGTCTGGCGGGCAACTGCCCGATGATTCATGTCGGGCCGTTGTATCTAGGCTAGTTGCGCGGTAAACTTTGCTTGCGAGATGCAGGATTTTGCGTGACGTCAGTATGACGCGTTGTTCGCATGTAGCGTTGTAGATACCGCTATAACGTTGTTTTGAGCAGACAAAATGATTCAAATTGTGGATCCCTGCAGTTTTTATGCTAAAATCACTAAGGTGCGGTTGGTAGTTAGATCAGTAGGTACTTAATTGATGATAGAAAATGTTGTTACCGTGAAGACGGTAGGAAGACACTGCTTCGTCACCAATAGGCTGACACGAACAGGGCAATCCGCATCGATGAAAAAAACGATCTTTGCTAAATGGCTGGAAATCATGTGCGTGTGGTGTGAGGGCCACTTTGTTAAAACTCTTTGAAAATGCGCTTAGGATTTAGTGAACATTCCCAAACAATTGTGAAAGTTGGTATCAGATTTTGTGAAAGTCTAATAACCGAGTTATAGACTGTAAAGTTGGGCCCTCAGTTCTCACATAGAGGATTGAGGGCCCACCTGAAACTGATAAACTATGGACACTACAGAAAAAGTCTTTATGCCAAAATCTAAGCAAATGCCAAACAAAATTTGTGAAAACAAGATATTATCGCAAAGCACTGTCCTACTTTGTATATCTTTGTACAAAATGGGCCCTCAATTCTCATACACGTAAAAGTTTATTACGCAATTATAATGAAATCATTAACTTACAGCTACTGTTTGAAATCCTATATGCTACTAGATAAATTCTGAAAATTTATGAAAGCAAGAACAGGTCACCACCTTTTGTTGGTTAAAAGTTATGACCTTGGTAAAATTCGGGCCCTCAGTCCTCCATTTTATTTTGTTTTCGATTTATTACGCTTATCGTATGAAAGATAAGACAAATACAAAATTGTCTCTTTTTGTGAAAAAAATTGTGCAACAAATGCGATACCAGAAAGAAATTAAAAGACTCTTTATTGTATAAGTAAATCGAGTTTTATTTTTATTCTCTGTATTAGGAAATAGGGTGACCACAATTTCTTTTAGATTGCAGTAAAGATTAGTAAATGTAGAGTCATAGGTTTTAATAAACTTTCTTCGATTTTTCGCTTATTATCGTCATAGCATTTGTACTCAAGTTTCGTGTAAAAAAATATAATTTCGGAAATTGAACGATCACATAGAAAAATACTGTTCCCCAAATCATTTTTGCTTGAAAAATCGTTCGTTCCGAAAAAACTAATGACAATAATCAAATAATTTATTTATTATTTTTATAAAGGCTTTTGCCCAGCAATGGGACAATGTAGGCTAAATATAATCCTAACTAATATTATAAATGCGAAAGTAAGTTTGTTTGTTAGCTTTTCACGCCTAAACCACTGTACCTTTCATCCCGAAAAAAGTGCTGTTTCCGAGGAAAACAATAATAACGTTATTATGATAATAGATGGAGCCATATGACTTTCGAATTTCACGCGGACGAAGTCGCGGGCAGAAGCTAGTATCTAATAAAGCAGTGCGTTCCTGGATGTTTTTTTTATTCCTAGGTAGGTACTTGCACAATAAAAAAGATCTTTTCTGGAGTATGAAATAATTACATTTTATATTAAAAATTTTACAATTTATAAATAGGTGTAATTGAATTACCTAAACAATTCTTAGAGTGACTATCTAAGTACTATTTAGTAAAATATTACGAACTTATAAAATTATGAGGTAAGGTATCAATATTATTATTATCAATAGTATTATTATTATTATAAACTTACCTTGAATGTTTGATATCTTGACCGAAGATGATCGAGTGTCTTGACCGAAGATGTGTTTGCGTATTAAAAAATTATTATTATTTTTATTCTTCACTACAACTGTTTCATAAAACTCGCCTTAATGCTTTATTACCTACAACTTCCGCTGCACTATTGTTTAGTAACTACACTAAATATTACAACTCGTCGTCGTCGTCGTTTCAGCCGATAGACGTCCACTGCTGGACATAGGCCTCCCCCAATTTTGGGGGGGGTTTGCCATAATCGCCACGCTTGGCAGGCGGGTTGGCGATCGCAGTATGGTATGGTGGTGGAATAAATAGAGAACGCTGCTGCCCATTCTCCGGTAAGACAACTAATAAATATTACAACTATTGTGCATATATGTAAAAAATTGTTATATAATACATGTACCTAATAATATTTTTATTATAATATTAGCTAGTTACTAGTTTTATTTATAATATTAGTTAGGATTATATTTAGCCTACATTGTCCCATGACTGGGCAAAAGCCTTTATAAAAATAATAAATAGTTAAATTATTTGATTATTGTCATCAGAACGAACGATATTTCAAGCAAAAATGCTATGACGATAATAAGCGAAAAATCGAAGAAAGTTTATTAAAACTTATACTCTACATTTACTAATCTTTACTGCAATCTAAAAGAAATTGTGGTCACCCTATTTGCAAATTCAGATAATAAAAATAAAACTCGATTTTCTTATACAATAAAGGGTCTTTTAATTTCTTTCTGGTATCGAATTTGTTGCACAATTTTGACACAAAAAGAGACAATTTTGTATTTGTCTTATCTATCATACGATAAGCGTAATAAATCGAAAACAAAAGAAATGGAGGACTGAGGGATAACTTTCAAACAACAAAAAGTGGTGGCCTGTTCTTGCTTTTATAAATTTTCACAATTTATTTAGTAGCATATAGGATTTCAAACAGTAGCTGTAAGTTAATGATTTCATTATAATTGCGTAATAAACTTTTACGTGTATGAGAATTGAGGGCCCATTTTGTACGAAGATATACAAAGTAAGACAGTGTTTTGCGATAATATCTTGTTTTCACAAATTTTGTTTGGCATTTGCTTAGATTTTGGCATAAAGACTTTTTCTGTAGTGTCCATAGTTTATCAGTTTCAGGTGTCCTCCGTATCCTCAGTATCCTCTATGTGAGAACTGAGGGCCCAACTTTACAGTCTATAACTCGGTTATTAGACTTTCACAAAATCTGATACCAATTTTCACAATTCTTTGAGAATGTTCACTAAATCCTAAGCACATTTTCAAAGAGTTTTAACAAAGTGGCCCTCACACCACACGCACATTGGAAATCGATCTACTTAGCGTTTTCCCAACTATGTTGGGGTCGGCTTTCAGTCTAACCGGGGAAGGTAAATACCAGTATTTTACTTGCCTAAATAAATACATAGCCTGCATTCACGATTTATTTGCCAAAAATGTAAAAAAAATATGTGCTTTAGGAAAAATAACTTTAAATCCCCACAAAAAGTTCAGTTTACGCTACAACTTCAAACATTTTTATAACTTTTTCAATACTGTTAGTCACTCTGAAATCAACTTTATTTACATTTAAATAAAGTTGATATTTGTTTAACTTGAGATAATATTAATTTGAAACATAACTTTGAATAGACTTTACATACATACACTCACACCTTCTCCCCATGTAGCTAGAAACTACATAACGATTGTACCATGTGTGATGTAAAAAGGCCACTTTGGAGAAACATAAAAGGATAACATTATGAATCATAATATGGCGAAGACAGTGCGTGTTTTTCTTTTTTTTGCTGCACTACGTAGATATAATCAAAGAGATTGGGATTGGATTTGGATCGGATTGATTGAAAAAAAACTGGAAAATGCTTCACCAATGGGATTTGATACGATTAACTTAACGGTTAACTGTCCATTATGTTATCCTTTTATGATTCTGCCAAAGTGGCCTTTTTAGGCCCCAGGTCGTACACGCACGCCGGTTGCGAGTACTACGGACCTGACCTTTCTATAGAACAACCCAGTAACTGGGTAACACGAAACCCCGTGGTAAGACTAGATGGCAGGATATATAATGAACTAGCTTCTGCCCGCGTGAAATTTCACCCTCCCCCCATTCACCGGTTTAGGGGTGGAATTTTTAAAAACCCTTTCTTAGTGGTTACCTACTCTTCACAAAGAACACACCCTCCAAATTTCATGTCTCTAGGCCCTGTGGTTTAGGCTGTGCGTTGATATATGAGTCAGGACTTAGAATTTTATATATATACATATCTAAGATAATATCTTATATATCTATATATTATAATTATAGTTATATGAAAGTGACCGAGGATCGAGTTCATTGACATACCATTGGAGACTCCAATATCCAACAGGCTCGTGGTACCGTGACCGTAAAATGAAATAGTTATAGAACTGAATTATTAATCTACTCAATTAATCATCGTTGTTTCAGATGTAAAATGGCAATAGAGCCGTCGGCATTCTGCCTAATTGAATTTTTAACTTTTAATCATACTCTATTGTTTGATTAAAAATTGTTCGCGTACCTGAACTGGACATGAATTCATACCTAAAATAGAAGTATAGAGAGAAGTTTTTTTTTATTAGGTTTTTAGTTATTAATATAGTTACGCTCAGGGCAGAATGATAAAAGGATAACATTATGAATCATAATGGACAGTTAACTGTTAAGTTAATCGTATCAAATCCCATTGGTGAAGGATTTTTCAGTTATTTTTTTTTTGTCTGTGCTAAAATACCAATCAATCCAATGAAAATCCAATACCAATCTCTTTGATTATATATACCTACATAGTGCAGCGAAAAAAGAAAAATACGGACTGTCTTCGCCATATTAAGATCACCCTAATAAATAAATAAAAAAAAATAATGCTATCCTCTTATGATTTTGCCAAAGTGGCCTTTTTAGCCCCCAGGGCATGTAAAGATCGCGTGCTATGTGTAACTCCTACAATGCAAGTGACTATTTAATACAGAACACGTGGATCAAGTGTCTTCCCCATATCATAGTTAATAAGAAAGACGTTATTGGACGATTTCTTAATTTTAAGTATAGTTATTTAACAGTTATTAGTGTTTTTTGTGCTTTTTTAAAAGCTATAAGTCTTAAAATAATAATAATGATATGTGCAAGTATATAAAAAAGGAGGGGAAATAATCAATGGGCATGAAAAATTCGTTTGAGAGTTTAAGGTGTATTTAATAACTTAGTTGTTGCCCGTGACTTCGTCTGTGATCTAAAGTAGCCTATGTCCTTTTCCAAGTCATGGTCTACCCATGTGCCAAATTTCATCCAAATACGTTTAGCCGTTTAAGTGTGAAAGCCTAAGAAACCAACATTAAAAATCATATCTCTTTTTAGTATTAGTTTAGACAAGTCCGTAACCAGAAGAAAAAAAGGATCATAGCATTCTATACCTAGTTTCTGCCTATCCCCATGGCGAGAACGCTTGAGTTTATATAAATGTATGTTTGTAAGTCCATAACCGTATAAATAAAAAAACACTATACATATAGGTACCTTTACTACTGCATCTACAATTTCGTTCTCAAAAGGTTTAGTATGCATGTAACATAAAACGTATTCTCCTCGAAGTAATATTTTATAGAGAAATATCTTCTAGAGAACATCTTTAGAAAAGTGCTCGTATAGAAATACCTTTAGTTTTCTAAAACCACTGAGATAAAAGGGTAATATTTCAGCCATGATTCTTTTGGTATAATGGAATAGAATATTAAAATAATGTCTACTATATCATGGGACATAAGTAGGGCTAAAACGCGCTGAGTTAAGGTGAATGGATAGTGGTAGACCGAGAAATTCAAATTTTCTTACGTTTTTTGCAATTTGCTGGTCAGTGTCAGATTGTATCTTGATCAAAATATGATTCGCGACAATAAGGGTCCAAACACACTATGCCGAAGGTACGCGACCGAAGTTCCGCTGCTGATTTTACGTTCTGAGGTATTCGGCTGATATGACACACCATAAGTGCCGAACTTACGCGGCAGAAATTCAGTTGCGCACACGCGGGGCGCGAGCATGCCTGTCTCCCGCTGCTCTCCGCCCCGGATCTTCTTCGGCAATCGAACCGAACTTCGGTCGCGTATAATATGTGCTCTACAGATTACGTTGCCGCCGAATTGCCGCTGACTTACGCCCGACCGAAGTTCGGCTGTACGCTATAACGCAACGTAATTTCGGCATAATGTGTCGTGGGTAATTCAAATAGCATTGCAGGCGTACTCATGCCGAACTTCGGTCGCGTACTTTCAGCATAGTGTGTTTAGACACTAAAAGGTACATTTTTAGATAATTATAATCATTAAAATAATTAATACACCTTTCTAAGTTAGATTCCTACCATGCACCAATCACCAATCTCTTATGGAAAAGTGTTAAAAAACGTAAGAAAATTTGAATTTCGCAGTCTCAACTACCCATTCACCTTAAGGCTAACAAAGAGCCAAATACTGTTGTCTCAAACATTTTTTTTTCAAACATACAGGATGACAGATACATCGACGAGCGACATGTTACCGTGAATTCAGTACATGATTCTGATTTCAATGCAGGAGCATTGACATCCAACCCACCAACCTGCACTGGGCCTGCGTAGTAGATTATAGCCCGCTCCCTCTCGAAGACAAGAGATCTGTGTTTTTGGGGAATGGCATCTCGCAGTTCAACCTGGGAGGTTGTCTACTGCTTAACCGGACTTACCTGTGGATGCCACATTAAATTGAGGCCTCCAGCCAGGGCTTAAAACTAACTAAAAACTAAGCGACTACACGCTAAGGGCACCCCCCGGTGGGGTTCGGACCTCGGCTTAGAGCGTCGCTGGAAGAGGACAGCAAGGGACAGGCTGGATTGAAATTATTTTGGGACGGATTTTGAACTACAGGCTCAGCGGCGCGGGCTGGCTCGAGCAAAGGTCGGGGTGGGCATGGTATGGGGTGTCGCGACGGGCCTCAACGGCGAGGGCGGAAGGACGGATGACGGGGCTTGTAATTCTTGAGAGTACTGGTGGTCTTACTACGCTCCTGGAGGAGGGTAGTGGCGTCTGTGTCTCAGCACATGAATATATATATGGGAACATCATGTTCGTGAACGGGCGCCGTCGGTTGAGACTGGACATCTCTTAACTGCCAAGGCTTATTTTTAGGGTTCCGTTGCCAAATGGCAAAAAACGGAACCCTTATAGATTCGTCATGTCTGTCTGTCTGTCTGTCCGTCTGTCTGTCTGTCTGTCTGTCCGTCCGTATGTCACAGCCACTTTTCTCCGAAAGTATAAGGACTATACTGTTGAAACTTGGTAAGTAGATGTATTCTGTGAACCGCATTAAGATTTTCACACAAAAATAGAAAAAAAACAATACATTTTGGGGTTCCCCATACTTAGAACTGAAACTAAAAAATTTTTTTTTCGTCAAAACCATACGTGTGAGGTATCTATGGATAGGTCTTCAAAAATGATATTGAGGTTTCTTATATCATTTTTTTCTAAACTGAATAGTTTGCGCGAGAGACACTTCCAAAGTGGTAAAATGTGTCCCCCCCCCCCCCCCCCGTAACTTCTAAAATAAGAGAATGATAAAACTAAAAAAAATATATGATGTACAATACTATGTAAACTTCCACCGAAAATTGGTTTGAACGAGATCTAGTAAGTAGTTTTTTTTTAATACGTCATAAATCGTAAACCGCAATTTACCTTTTATTCAACCAACTAAAAAAATAAAAAAACATTTAATTTCATAAACATAAACCTTATGCATGAACCTGAATGTTACGGAACCCTCGGTGAGCGAGTCCGACTCGCTCTTGTCCGGTTTTTATTGTTATATTTTGAATAGTTACTTCAGTTTTTTTTTTACATTGTTCTCACTTATAGAAGCAATAAGAATAATGTACCCAGGATTTTGTAATATCTTGATTTAAAAGAGTGTCCATGGAGTTTCTTGCCCGTTCTTCTCCATAGAGATCTAAGTACGTTTTGGAATGGGCAACTAGCTTCAACTTTCTGACTAACTGACAGACTATTTAATTTTGACAATTCAAAAGTGCCTGTACAAGGTCTAATTGAAATAAATGCTTTGAGTTTGAGTTTGAACATTATAGCTGATTATGTAGGTATTGTATTTTTAACCGACTTCAAAAAAGGAGGAGGTTTCTCAATTCGACCGTATATAATATATTTTTTTTTTTATGTGTGTTTGCGGATAACTTCGTCGTTTATGAACCGATTTTGATTATTCTTTTTTTGTTGGAAAGGGGATATGCCAAGGGTGGTCCCATGATAAGGAAACCAGGATCTGATGATGGCATCCCAGTGAAATCGAGGGGAACTTTCGAAAATCGTAGGAGCGACTAGTGCGTTTGTTAATTTTTTCATTAAGTATTTTAAAGCACTACAATTTGATGAAGGCCTGGAGTCGATCTGATGATGGAGCCGAAAGACAGTCGAGGGGACTCCTCAACGATTTACAGCAGTTACCTTGTGTTTGGGCTTGATTAATTTGTATTGATGTGAACTTTACACCTAGATGGGTTGCGACTGTCATTAGGGGTCTGATGATGAAGACGAAGGACAGTTAAGGGAACTCCTCAACAGTTTACAGTAGCTACCTTGTGTATGTTCACCGATTACTCAAAGACGGTTGGACCGATTCCAAAAGTTCTTTTTTTATTTGAAAGGGTATACTCTCGAGGTGGTCCCATTATCATCAAGTTGGAATCTGATGAGAGGATTCCATGGAAATCGAGGGAAACCCTCAAATTTCATAGGCAAAGCTACAGCGATTTGGATATTTTTTAAAGTAACTTGAGCATTTGCTCTCGGAAATCATCACTTGGTAAAGTGGAGCTGATGATGAAGATCACAGATGGCCATCGGAACTACTCACTGACAAATATTTCACGGGTTGCGATTCGATTACTTTAATATGGTTGCTAAGCAATTTATGCTCGTCACAATGCGTATTGCGAGTGATTTTTGAGGATCTCCTGGTTCTTACCGGGAGAACTCCTCAACAATTAACGTCCCGGCATCGGGAAAAGCAGTATTTTGTAAAAGATGATGAACAGTTGGCATTAGGCTTTTGTAACTTAGATAAATTACAAACTGACCCACTAAAAAGTGAAAAATAAAAACATTTTTACAAAAAAAAACAACCGACTTCCAAAAAAAACACTACAAATTGAAAAATAACTTTAATTTCGGAAGTCGGTGTCAATAAACGAAAACGCGGAACCAAAGACACCGACTTCCGAAATTAAAGTTATTTTTCAATTTGTAGTGTTTTTTTTTGGAAGTCGGTTGTTTTTATAAGAAACATCAGATTTTTTAGTAACCGTACAAATTTAATTTATGACCAAGGGAGTAGTCGCTACACCCCTAGGTCTAGAATAATGTGCTGAATTAAGCCCTGCCACTTTGTATTTAGTTTGTAGCGGCGGAAAAAATGTTTGTTTACAGCCACACTGTTGTAAACAAAACACATTTAGAAAAAAAAAATTGAGAACTAAACCTTTTAAATTCAACAGAGCAGACAGAGCAGTGCAGTGGTGGCCCCTGTGGCATCTGTCCCATCTTACAAGTTGTCGTAGTTCGAACCCAGAGGCATTTACTTTGTGTATTTATTTTAATTACCACTGATCTCAAAACGGCGAAGGAATATTTTGTGAGGAAACCGGCATTTCCTAGAATCAATCAATTCGAAGACATGTAACATCTACCAATCCGCACTGCTTATGGTCCATAATAACCAAGGTAACCGACATAGCCCGAAGAATTGCCAAACTTAAGTGGCAGTGGGCAGGGCACATTGCTCGCAGAACAGATGTCCGATGGGGCCGAAAGGTTCTGGAGTGGCGACCGCGTACCGAAAGATGTAGCGTTGGAGGGCCTCCCACAAGGTGGACCGATGACCTTGTGAAGACCGCAGGAACCCGTTGGATGCGGGAAGCACAGGACCGGTCGAAGTGGAGGTGCTTGGGGGAGCAGAGGACGTCTTTCGGCTGAAATGATGATGATGATGATGGTCCATAATTGGTTTACTGTAAATAATTTGGTATTAAATGGGAAAAAAACTAAATGCCGAATACCGAATGTTAGAAGTATTGAATGTCATGTTGTATTGAATAAGGAGATACTAGAATTCGTCGAAAATATCGTCGGTTTTCCTGGGGATCACGCTTGACTCAAAGCTACAGTGGGGTCCGCACTTAACATCACTTGCAGGGCGGCTAAGTTCAGCCGCTTACGCTGTTTGGAAAATTCGCCAATTAACATACATGGATACCGCGAGACTGGTCTATTTTAGTTATTTTCATAGCATCATGTCTTACGGTATTTTGTTGTGGGGACGGGCTGCAGATATTGATTCTATCTTCATTCTGCAAAAGAGGGCTGTCAGAGCCATCTACAAGCTCAGCAGACGCGAATCTCTACGGGAACTGTTTAAATAAATTAACATCGTGACGGTTCCTTGTCAATATATATATGAAAACATTATGTACATCTTTTTAGTAAAATAAGTGACAAATTAGATCAACCGCGTTTCAGATTGTCTAATAGAAAGTAAAAACTTCTTTTATGGATTACTGTGTAAAATGTTATAATAAAATACCACTCGATATTTTTCAATTAAATGAGAAGAAATTTAAAACATGCATTAAACGCACACTATGTAGACAAGTATATTACAAGTTGGATGATTATATCGTAGATAAAAATGCTTGGCTTAATGCTGGTCCTGCTCCACAGGCACTTGGGCTCACTAGTTAAAATTTCAATATTTGGAAGAGGTGCTTCCCTCTTTCTTTTCTTTTTTTGGGTTTCTGACATTACGAACATAACATTTTTATTTTATTCAATCAACTTTTAATTAATGAATACGTCAATATTAGGTAAATATCTCTTCCTGTATGGTAGTAAAATTCTATTAACGAGAAAATTTTCGAGTAGCGAGAAAAATTCTTTGAATCGTGTACCTACTCCTTTTACATCATACTAGACCAAAGACTCAAAAAACATATGTTACCAAAATGTTAAATCCCTATTCCACTTAATTAACAAGTTACACGAAAAATAAAACCTCATTTTTTCAACATAATTATCACCATAATTAAAAAAAACACGAAATATCTACCGACGTCCACCGTACGTATTAATTAACTTTCACCTAACTACGTTGGACTCGACCGTCGAGTTTCAGAGGAATGCACCTAAATTGTAGTATTACTTTGAACGAGTACAACCTGACCTCTGCTAATTAATTAGTGGGTATTATATTTGAAGCTAGACTGTTGGTCAGACTTCGAGACGTACACGAACTACATGTGCTGGAAGTCGGGGCACCGTCTTGAGATAAGGGCTTACAGGACCCAACCAAAAAAAAAACCGGGCAAGAGCGAGTCCGACTAAAAAACTATTTCATGAACATAAACCAACGAAAAATTATTTCATAAACATAAACCTTATGCATATATCCGGATATATGCATAAGGTTTATGTTTATGAAATTAAATGTTTTTTTTTATATATTTGAGTTGATTGAATGAAAGGTAAATTCCGGTTTACGACGTATTAAAAAAAAATACTTACTAGATCACGTTCAAACCAATTTTCGGTGGAAGTTTACATGGTAATGTACATCACATATTTTTTTTAGTTATATCATTCTCTTATTTTAGAAGTTACAGGGGGGGACACACATATTACCACTTTGGATGTGCCTCTCGCGTAAACTATTCAGTTTAGAAAAAAATGATATTAGAAACCTCAATATCATTTTTGAAGACCTATCCATAGATATCAAATGAAAGAAATTTTTTTGAATTTCAGTTCTAAGTATGGGGAACCCCTAAAATCTTAATGCGGTTTATAGAATACATCTACTTACCAAGTTTCAACAGTATAGTTCTTATAGTTTCGAAAAAAAGTGGCTGTGACATACGGACGAACAGACAGACAGACAGGCAGACATGACGAATCTATAAGGGTTCCGTTTTTTGCCATTTGGCTACAGAACCCTAAAAACGCAAGTTTTCGGAACAATAAAAGTATGTGATCGACTACAGTAAACAAAATCAGAAAAATATATGATATTTTTCAGGATATGCGAGTATGCTAGGTAGATAGTTTGTTGAAAACATAATACAATTAATTTGATACGATAGAAAAAAATCATGAAGGTACCTCTAAATACTTTCTTTTTAATAAAAACCATACTAATATTACATACAATAATACTGATTTTTTGTCAGATTATTCTGCAAGCAACATACTAAAACACTAGTGCTTGAATTTTTTGTCCAAACAATAGATTTTTTGTAGTTAAATAATTGCTTCATATTTTGCAATAAATTACCAGCGTTGTGTCATCGCGGTTCTCTTTCTTTTCTATGCAGCCCGGCAGTGACCGTGCTTTAGGTCATGTAAGCCCCTTAAGTACGAAACATTTATAAGGTGGTGGTAGTGGACCACCACTACCACACAAATACCTCTGATCCTCTGAGGTTGGAACTCAGAGGGCCTAGACAAGAGGACGCTTCCAAAGTGTTGTGTATTTCTACAAGTACTTTCAACAGGATTGACAAAGAAAAGGGGCGGGACCATGGTATGGTAAAGGATGGTTATGTCAGTTCCATACATTTTTAGGGTTCCGTTGCCAAATGGCAAAAAACGGAACCCTTATAGATTCGTCATGTCTGTCTGTCTGTCCGTCTGTCTGTCTGTCTGTCCGTCCGTATGTCACAGCCACTTTTCTCCGAAACTATAAGAACTATACTGTTGAAACTTGGTAAGTAGATGTATTCTGTGAACCGCATTATGATTTTCACACAAAAATAGAAAAAAAACAATAAATTTTGGGGTTCCCCATACTTAGAACTGAAACTAAAAATTTTTTTTTTGTTCACACCCGTACGTGTGAGGTATCTATGGATAGGTCTTCAAAAATGTTATTGAGGTTTCTTATATCATTTTTTTCTAAACTGAATAGTTTGCGCGAGAGACACTTCCAAAGTGGTAAAATGTGTGTCCCCCCCCCCCTGTAACTTCTACAATAAGAGAATGATAAAACTAAAAAAAATATATGATGAATACATTAAAAACTTGTAAACTTGAACCGAAAATTGGTTTGAACGAGATCTAGTAAGTAGTTTTTTTTTAATACGTCGTAAATCGTAAACAGCAATTTACCTTTTATTCAACCAACTCAAATATAAAAAAATTAAAAAAAACATTTAATTTCATAAACATAAACCTTATGCATAAACCCGGATGTTACGGAACCCTCGGTGAGCGAGTCCGACTCGCTCTTGCCCGGTTTTATTGACTTTTCCATCATCTTTATCGCTGATAGAATGTCACTTCATCCTTGATTTTGATTAGATTTGCATTCTAAGTAACTTTGATTTGTAAATTTTATTAATTTTGAGCAAGTTCATAGCTGGGTGCAAAAACCTTCGAGTGTAATTTTAAGGTTAAACCGAGTGTTTGAATAATTTTAATCACACTAATATTATAAAAGCGAAGGTTTGTGAGTGTGTGTGTGTGGGGGGGTGTGTTTAAATGTTTGTTACTTCTTCACGCTCAAACGGCTGGACCAATTTTGATAAAATTTTGTATGGAGGTAGCTGACACCTTGGATTAACATATAGGCAACTTTTTATCCCGATATTCCCACGGGATCGACACTTATGCGGGTGAAACCGCAGGGCGCTGCTAGTGATTTATAAACTCCAAAATAAATCCGCCTTTGACCACATTCTTCTATTTCATTAGTTTTCGCCTTGCTGATACTGCAGTCCCATCTGGAAATCTCATTCATGAACGATATATCTCTAGCTAGATGTATTTTATTATGAAAGATACCCGGACCTCTCGGCGGAGTTACGGTCCATTTGACCCGGTTCCACTTCACTTATCTCTGATATTATAAATCTGTAAGGAAAGCCTCGAAGCACAGAAATGTTTATGAAAAAATATGATTTCGCTTTAAGAAATAATACTACGGAATAAGATACGATGATCACGGTCTATATTTAAAGATCAAAAATGTATTTATTCATTACTTTCTTCTACGTCATGAAGTAGGTTTCACAGTAGGGAACATTTTCGAAATGTGTCAATTAAAAAACGATAACTGGAAATCTCTGTTTCTATCGCAAATTTAAAATCAGTCTAATTTGGCTGTTTGGCTTTCGAAAATTTTCTTAAGTAACTTTTTAGACCTTTGTATTCTGCTTATGCGTATGAAGTTTCATTAAAATCGGTTTATTCATGTCGATAAATAAACAATAAACAATTTTTCTTTCTTTCTTTAAACAAGGGCTTGAAAGTTTGTATGAAATGCCGTACGGCGTAAACGCTATTAAATACAGTTCAATTTGTGCTACAACTTTTTTAAATGACTTTTCATTAGTTCTAGATCTTAAATCAACTTAATTTATACTTGCATAAAGTTGATATTTGTTTAACTGAAAATAACATCAATAGAATTGGAAACACGGATTTGACCTTTGCCTTTTGTTGGTAAAACTCATAATCCTGCTTACATCCATAACAACCAAAAGCGTTTCGTATCCACAAAGTAAAAGATTTTGATCTAAACGCATTACCGACCATACCCCAATTTGTATGGAGTCAAGGTAATTCAGTTCAATCCCCACAAACGCCCATTACTAAGGTAGGCAAAGATTATAGAACAGAATGAGACGAAATTTTATCGCATAATATTTACTTTATTGCCTACACGATGGTAGTAATGTGTTTTTGTGAGAAAACACGCGATAAATCCTTGAGTTTGGCAGTGAATACGTGAATTTGATGTTCGTGTTAGTTTTTAGGGTTCCATGCTCAAACGGTGCCGACGCGGCCGGCCGGATCTCATTGCTAAGGCTCCGCTTTCCATCCGTCTGTCACAGGGCTGTATCTTTTGAACCGTAATAGGTAGACAGTTGAAATTTTTACATAGTGTGGACCACTAAGGCAGCTATAAAAAAAGTTATAAAGGGGCCATCCCCATACAAGAAACGTGTATTTTTCGACGTTATTTGCTCGATCATAATTTAAACTAAAGTATTAAAAAAAAAATCATCACCATCTGCCTATCGCTTTCCCCATCTATGTTGGAGTCTGCTTCCAGTCTAACCGGATACAGCTGAATACCAGTATTTTACATGGAGCGGCTGCTTATCTGACATCAACAACCCAGTTACTGGGTAAATATGATACCCCTTGGTAAGACTGGTTGTCAGACTTTCGGGCTTCTGCAGACGATCTGTAACGACTGTCAAAGATCTTGACTGCCGGGACCAACGGCTTATCGTGCTTTCCGAGGCATGGAGGTATGGGAGGGTACGTAAAGATGGATAAATGGTGGATAGTGTGTTGTAGGTATTCAAAAAAAAAAAAATATTGTATGGTGACATGGAATCATACGTGTGCGAGTCCGACTCGCACTTGGCCGCTTTTTGTTATTTATTAAGAGTTAGCAGTTAGAGAATGTTGTTCTAAATAATGTGTTGTTGTTTTTTCGCTAGTGCTTAAGTAAAAGTTGTTATTATTATTAATGTGACATAGGTGGTCGTTTGTAAGTCGATTAACTTTTTTATGCTTGCTGTTAAAGCCACTTATTACTTTATCGTTTGCGGTTTGTTTCGATCTTAAGTACTCGTATGGTTAAAACATAATTGAATACCATGAAGGTTATGCTTCGGGCACCGCAAGGAATTTTTAAGGTTTTTCATATTGTTTTATGAAAAATTATTTTTATTAAGAGCTGTGTTTTCAATCACCTGATAACTTTATTTGAGGAATAATTTTGATATTTTGACAGTTATTTCATACAAAAACTATCAAACGTCAATTTTATTCTTCAAATAAAAGTTATCTGGCGATGGAAAAATCAGCGCTTAAAGACGTAATTTATTATTATCTTTCGAAACACAACTGCCAAAATGTGGGTGTTCTAGAGAAACCCTTCGCGCTCATCGCTCAAAAGTTAATCCGCCAATTTAACACATTGAACGAGACACAATACAAGTTTTATTGTTATTACGTCGAGGGGCGTTAAGTGTCCCGCAGAGTAATAAAAAAAAAGTTGTTATCGTAGTTTCTTTTTCTCAAGTTGCCCAATAGGTAGTCAAAATAAAGAAAGTATGTAATCTGCATTCGCGATTTCTTTGCCAAAAATGTAAACAAATATGAGTTTATAGAAAAATAACTTTAATTCCAACACAATAGAGTTCAGTTTACGCTACAACTTCAAACATTTTTATAACTTTTCCAATAGAGCTATTCACTCTGAAATCAAATTAACTGCCATTAAAATAAAGTTAGTATTTGTTTAACTTGAAATAACATCAATTTGAAATATTCGTTGGAATAGACTTTATGTCCTTTCTTTTTCTTCTATTTAACGTTAACATCGCGTGTGTGAGGGGACAATCCTTTCAAGTGGAGCTATTAGGTGTCATTAACTTATATTGTATTAAAATATTGAACTATCACGCTACGCAGGACCTTTTGGGGGACGTCACGGGACGTTGACTGTAATGGGTATTAGACACGGGTAGCGAGTGAGCGAGTGATAGAAAAGAACTACCTGTTTTTGATTGACGTCGCTCTCGCTCACTCACTGGCTCGCTAAATAGCTCTCTAGCTCAGTTAGCTTACTCAGACTCACTAGCTCAGTACTTCAGCGAGACACCGATGTCTGTCCGAAGTCACCGGCCGAACGACTCATTCGGTTCGCTTCGGAATACTTCGGATCGCACAAAAAGTCATCATCATCATCCTCATCATTTCAGCCGAAAGACGTCCACTGCTGGACATAGGCCTCCCCCAAGCACCTCCACTTCGTCCTGTCCTGTGCTTCCCGCATGCAACGGGTTCCTGCGGCCTTCACAAGGTCATCGGTCCACCTTGTGGGAGGCCTTCCAACGCTACGTCTTCCGGTACGCGGTCGCCACAAAAAGTCATTGTAAACTTATCATGAGACATAAACCTATATCTGTAAATCTATCTTTATGGTCATTGACTTAAAGTAGAAAATAATTTGGCACAATACAAAAGGAACCGCATTAGTGGCTTCCAAAATTACAATTTTACAAAAATGAATTATGTTATGATACAAACATTATAACAAATACCAATACGACCGTTCTTACTATCAAAAACCGCGACAAAAAAAAACAAGCTTTATTTATCTCCGTAATGAGAGGTTTTTCTTTTCAGTATTTAAAAAAAAAAATAGTTCCCAAGAACCCTGAAGATGGCGTAGAACTGACTATGTTACTAGATGCCAAAGTCAAAACGCTTGGAAAAAAAACATTGCGTCACGTCATATACGCTCGTTGAGTGACAGTTTCGTTTGCTTTCGTTTTACGATCTTAAAATTACATCCAAGTGAATTAATAAAAAAAATATGTAACTTCCGTTCTTTGCAGTAACTTACCAAGTTCAGCGCCATCTATCCAGCGACTAGGGAAGCGTTAAAAAAAAAGAAAAAGAAAATCCCTCATTCCGTAGTAATTCGCGTGACACGAGTCAAATGAGCTAACAGTCGGCATCTGAGCCACTGAGATATAGAAGAGCTAGTGACTAACAAAGAATCCAAACTTCCAAAGAGCTATTAAACTGTTGAGCGAGCCGAGCCGTCTCCTTCGGACGGGCGTGGGGCGTGAGTCAAATGAGCTAACAGTCGGCGTCTGAGGGACTGAGCTGTAGAATAGCTAGTGAACTAGAAGAGTGATATATCTCTTTAGAGTGAAAGAGCTAATCGCTCTTTCTCTTTTCAGTAAGCTATTTCGCCTATGACTAATGGGTATTATACAGGGTGACTGGTAATTCGACGTATATCCGTCAGGGGCTGATAAGGGGGCCAAAATGCAACAAAATGAACCCCCCATATGTATGGCCGAAATTCAATAGTTTTCGAGATATTTGAATTTTAAGGGTTTTTCGATATTTACCCAAAATTTGACATTTAATTCCAAATAAAAAAAAAACTACATATTTGAATGGGTACCATTAAAAATTATGTTGTAGCTGGCACTTCAATTAAGCTATGGACATAATTAAAACTACTTAATTAAACAAAATAATTAAAATAATGAGCGATATGAGAATAATATCTTACCAATATTTTCATTTTACGCTTCAAAAACGTTGTCTCGTCACAAAAATTTCTATGACATTAATCGTACAAATAACTAAAACAACTTGCCTATTCTGTAAGCTTTCCAAAAAGGTATAAAAGTCAATTTTAAAATACATAATTCGTGGCATGGTATGTGTTTGAATCGGCGCGGAGGGTCATTTGTATTTGTATGAAATAAAATGCATTAAAAAATGTACGTCAAATTTTATTAAAAATTTTACACATCTTGTTCAAAATGAGCCCCTCGATTACGAATGCAGGTTCGAATTCTCTTCCTAACTTCGGTTTTCGTCACTCTTGATGTGAACGTTGTTCTCATCTGTTGCGCCGCATTTATTATTCGCTGTCGAAGTTCTTCGACTGAATTTATTGGGGTCACATAAACTAATTCCTTCATATGACCCCAGACGTAAAAATCAAGTGGTGTGATATCAGGGCTTCGTGCTGGCCACGGAATTGGCCCTCCCCTCCCAATCCATCGGTTTGGATATCTCTCGTCTAGCCACTGTCGGACAGTAATCCTGGTAATGTGCTGGGCAACCATCATGTTGAAACATGAGGTTGTTTTTTATTTCTTCGGGAACATCCGCCAACAAATCGTCTAGGTTGTTTCTCAAAAACTCCTCGTAATTTTGGCCGTTCAAATTTTGGGGCAAGAAATGAGGGCCCACCAAATAATTATCAACGACACCCATCCATACGTTCAGGGAAAATCTCATTTGCGACGCAGTTTCTTTTAGTTTTTTTGGATTCCTGCCTGCTTTAGGTACCCAAAAATGTAAGTTATGGTAATTCGTTATACCATCCCGGTCAAACTTTGACTCGTCAGTCCACAAAATATTTCTTAGGAAATGTTCCTGGTCAGCGTCAGCGTTTAACATAAACCGAGAAAATTCGAGTCGCCTGGCAGGATCTCCCTCGTGCAATGTTTGGACAGGTTGATAATGGTATGGGTGTCTACCTGATAGATGAACTACCGACCACACTTTCCACTAGGACATACCGAGCTGTCTTGCAACAATGTTCGTTGAGATATTTGGGTCATCAATAAAACACTGAAGAATGGTGTCCTCTTCGTCAGCCGTGTACCGTCGAGGTCTGCCAGCGTTAAATTGTGCTCTCTGAACACTGCCAGTTTCAGACAATCGTCGGTAGGTGCTCCCGAAAACAGTAACGTGGGGAAGTCGACGATCGGGAAAGCGGCGTTGGTATTCTCGCCGAGCCGCAGCCGCGTTTCCATCGGCAAAACCATAACAAAACATTATATCTGCGTATTCGTTATTAGAATACGAAGCCATGTTATCCGAAATAACAATGATAACAAAAAGAATAACAAGAATTAACAATAATGATCGATAACAATTTAACGCGATGAGAGATTGGTTAATAGCAAGATAACAACACACGTGCTTGCGCGGCGTAGAGTCGAAACTTACTAAGGATTAGGAAGGCGACGCGAGCGCAGCAGGCGCCGTGTAGTCCCCCGCCCGCACACCCCGCCACAAGAACAACAACAAGAATTTCGCCAGTAAGATCGGTTGTTTTAGCGAGGATCATAAACTAAAAACACAGATGATTTCTCTCCCCGCGCCGGTTCAAACACATGCTATGCCACGAATTATGTATTTTAAAATTGACTTGTATACCTTTTTGGAAAGCTTACAGAATAGGCAAGTTGTTTTAGTTATTTGTACGATTAATGTCATAGAAATTTTTGTGACGAGACAACATTTATGAAGCGTAAAATGAAAATATTGGTAAGATATTATTCTCATATCGCTCATTATTTTAATTATTTTGTTTAATTAAGTAGTTTTAATTATGTCCATAGCTTAATTGAAGTGCCAGCTACAACATAATTTTTAATGGACCCATTCAAATATGTAGTTTTTTTTTATTTGGAATTAAATGTCAAATTTTGGGTAAATATCAAAAAACCCTTAAAATTCAAATATCTCGAAAACTATTGAATTTCGGCCATTCATATGGGGGGTTCAATTTGTTGCATTTTGGCCCCCTTATCAGCTCCTAACGGATATACGTCGAATTACCAGTAACCCTGTATACTGGGTGACAGTCGACCCAACGACGGTGGACGGTGGGTCGACGGGCAACCTGACCAAGGATTCGGTACATGATTTTGAATCCTCCTGCGTTGAAAGTTTTCGTCGGTTATTAAAAACAAGTGCGAGTCGGACTCGCACATGAAGGGTTCCGTACCACAAGGTAAAATCGCCGAAAAAACACGGTTGTTTTTAGTATTTGTTGTTATAGCGGCAACAGAAATACATCATCTGTGAAAACTACAACTGTCTAACTATCACTGTTCATGAGACATACAGCCTGGTGACAGACGGACAGACGGACAGCGGAGTCTTAGTTATATGGTCCCGTCTTACCGTTTGGGTACGGAACCGTAAAAAGTTACCGTTCCATTCATTTTGACCGCTTAGGCATTACACATTTCTATGAAACAGCTGATTTATTGTCTACATCTACTCATGAAACCTTAATTATTACTTGTTCTTCTTAGCGTGTCGATGGCAAAAATACATAAAATATTTTATAGTCATCTCCTAGCTATTTATCCCGTATGTTGCAACTGCCATGTTTTGTCTCTGCATCACCCTAAGGTTGACAGGTAGAAAATGCTTTAGGCATTAAGTCCGTCTCTGTACAGTATTTCTTTTACTTGTGCATAAAGTTTTAATATAATAAATAAAAACACAACGAAAAGCTTTACAGAGTCAAATTAAATTAACTAGCGAAACTCTGCAGATGTGATGGGTATAGATATTTAGAATATGATAATATAGGAATAAAGGGGTTAAAGGCCGCTCTTAATGTCGATACTAAAAATATGAGTTGAGAAAATCTGTTTTCTTTTGTTTTATCGGTTTGAGATATAGCAGTTTAAAGGTCACAGCACACGTTTCAAATCGGAAAGGGATCGGCACCGTATCACCTTTCGCCTCGCCCTCAAACAGGTGTCAACCTAACGTAAGCACGTAACCGACAAACTGTCAAACTGCCGACAAACTGTCACGCAGTTTGGCAGGTTTATATAATGTGTACAAGTGTTTGGTCCAAAATAAATCATTTATTATTCCCTTTATTCCACTAAATACATATAAATTATATTTTTAAATATTAGTATAAAAACATTTAAAAATATAAAAATTAGTTGCCCACCGGTATCGGGATCAGGGTCCCAGCTACCGGTGGTCAGGGCTCCAGAGAGAGGAACCTCCTGACAATGCGCGCCGTGTCCAGAAGTACTGCTTTCTGAATCAAGCCCTTGATCCAGCTGCCCAACGAGGGCCTCTTCAGGTGTTGGTCGAGGCTCTTGGCTATTATTATATTTATTATTATTATTAAAGCGGATGAGAAGTCCCGATACGTCGACTCGCCTACGGCTAGGCGACGATGCCGCGCTTAGGTACGGCTCGCCAACCGCTTGTTGATGGTGCAGCAGGCAGGGGAGGGGTGAGAGGGGCAAGGTTGGACGAAGAGACGTAAGCTCGGGTACGGAGAGACGTAAGCGCGGGGACGACGAGCCGAGAATGTGGGGACGACGAGCCGTAACGCACCGCACCGGGGTTTGTAAGCTTGTCCCGAGGCGAGGCGATTACGTTGCGATTCCGATTAGTGTGCGTTGCAGTAGGGAGTTTCATACAAAGAATACTGAACGGCTCGAGTTGATACGGTACCGATCCCTTTCCGATTTGATACGTGTGCTGTGACCTTTAAACTACTATACCTAACCTTTAACAAAAAAAAAAACTCATTTTTTAAACTGATATTTCAAGTGACCTGCGATCGGTTATTCGTTTATTTTTCATCAATTTAATTGTTTTTTGTTTTATCGTGTACTTACCCATCATTTCTGCGGGGTTTCGCTACCTAATTTAATTTGACCTGGTAGGTTTTGTAATTTATTTGGCCCAAAATTCAGCAACGTGAATACCGTTCGCTGATGCTGAAATTCTACCCCAAAACTTTCCGACGTGTTCATCACCTCAGGGGAATGAAGGACACGACAAACGATTTTCACACTTCTTCTCAGTATGTAGCCGACGTTGGTTGTAATTACCACTCCGTTCATTAATTTCCAGTATCAAACAGTAATTGATTTCGATGTAGGTATTTGATGTATCGCAAATTGAAATTCATGATGGAGTGAATTGAATGTTAGATCAAATAACATCTTAAATCAGTCTGTAGTCATCCTATATCAGTATGTGCACTGAAAACTAATTTAATATGGTTGTAGCAGTATCCACAACGCCACATGCGAACAACGTGTCATACTGACGTCACGCAAGTCCTGCATCGCGCAAGCAGAGTTTACCGCGCAACTAGCATAGATACAACGGCCCGACATAAATCATTGGGCAGTTACCCGCCAGACACAACACCACTCTGGTCGGAGGATCCTCATTTTTCTATAGAGGTTGAATGAACTTTACTCCCTGTTCCTCATACCTCTATATGGTTAAAAATGTAGGGTCAGCAGCTTGAAAATATCACTTCAGTTTCACCGAATTTAAAAATGGGAAGTTAAAATTAGGAGCAATATGGCTTAGCCTTTTCCCAACTATGTTGGGGTCGGCTTCCAGTCTAACCAGATGCAACTGAATACCAGTATTTTATATGGAACGACTGCCTATCTGACCTCCACAACCCAGTTACTTGGTAACACAATACCCATTGGTAGGACTTGTTGTCAGAGTTTCGGGCTTTTGAAGACCCGTAACGACTGTCAAAGATCCAAGAATGACAGCCCCAACGGAGGGGTTTCGGTATGTAAAGATGTACACCTATATGTGGACCGACCTTAGTAAGCGTAGCTTAACCTGATCGATCGACCCGAGCGACAGTTATTACTTAGCCACGAACCCCTCCAAAATTAGGTAAAATATAAAAAATGAACGTATGAAAACAACAGTTTCGATTAATTTTGTGTCAATATAGTTATATATATTTTTAAAGTTAGTACGGACCTTTGTTGTTGCCCATACTTTAGTTTTAAACGGATGTCAGTGAAATTATCTGTGAAATGCATGAGATCAGAGAGGCTGTGACAAAGCTTTTAGTTTTGAACTGATGCGATAATGTAACCTGTTGGATATTTTATGAACTCTAAGTAATTGAATTTATGAACATTATGAAGCAGTTCTATGACTGATCGTGTGTTAGCGGCGGCCTAGTCTAACCACAACACACCAACAACAAAGGTCTAGTCTAGTGTAATTGAAAGAAACAATACAGGAGATAATTATATGCTCAGGTAGCCCACAAAATTCAAATTTTCGTAAGTTTTTTGCAAATTGCAGCATTGTGTTGGGGTGTAATGTCTATTCAAACTAATGTTTCAAATTGATGTTATTTCAAGTTAAACAAATATCAACTTTATTTTAATAATAATTAAGTTGATTTCAGAGTGACTAGCACTATTGAAAAATTAATAAAAATGTTTGAAGTTGTAGCGTAAACTGAACTTTATTAAGTAAGACTTATAGTTATTTTTCCATAAACTTCTATTTGTTTACATTCTTGGCAAATAAATCACGAATGCAGATTAGGTACCTATGTTAGTCAAAATAAGCTAATACAAAGTTTTTATTAGCATACATTATTATTTTTTTTTTTTATTAGCATAGATTATGTAAATATTAATTTTATTTAAAATCATTTATACTTAATTTAAAAAAAATACAAAGTTGCAACTTGCACAAAACATAAAATTTTGTTTTCGCAGGCTACCTTAGCGATTCCCTTCGCTTAGCACTTTTTTCAGTCTTACCAAGGGGTATCGTATTACCCAGTTGTAAAGTTTAGATTGACAGTCGCTCCATGTAAAATATTTGTATTCGGCTGCATCCGGTTGACTGGAAGCCGTCCCCATGATAATTAGGAAAGGCCAGGCAGATGATGATGACCTTAGCGCTCCCCCTTAAGAAAATATATTATGTTACTTAACTAGAATGTAGGAAGAGATGCACTAAAAAGATAACTCAAAACCAAAATCAAAATATTTTATTTCACTTAAACCTACATGGGCACTTATGAAACGTCAGAAGCTAGGTGCACGGTTCCAATTGGTCGTTTCCTATGGAGAAGAACCGGCAAGAAACTCCACGATTACTCTTTTTAAAAATAATTGGTTTTTACAATGTTTTCAAATTACAGTAGGTATGGGAGGACAGCGTAGGCCTGTCAACCAGGTACTTGATAAAATAAAAAATGGTTTACATATCTAAAGTCTACAAGGCCTACAAAGTCCTCACATTTACAAAATAAGAATCTTTCAAAAGGATAGATAAATAATAAAATATAAAAACCTACTAAAACCAACAGATGTGATTCCCATTACAACCACTAATAAAGAGGTAAATAATTAGAATTGTCTGTATATAATGTCAAATATTAAAAAGATTATGTCAAAGAATTATGTAAAAATATAAATAAATAAACTAGGTAGGGGAATGAGGGGTGAAATCGGACAGGGGGTGAAACCAGATAGTTGCTATTTCATTACTCCGCGTACAGCTGTCTCGCTCTAGCTTGCAGTGAAATACGCGCGAATGCTTACCCAGTGCAGTTGCAAATGGCGGCGACGGTAACATCTCAGCGCGTGCGTCAATAAACAAAAATTGTAAACTAAGGTAAGTTAACTAATATTTTGACTTTTTTAAAGTGTTATCATTAAGTTTAGCTATGTGCTATCTTATACAGTTGTATTTTTTATGAAGTAATATATATTTAACCTTTTAAAACGGTATTTGTTGTTGCTATGAGTGTAAACATAATCACTGTTAGTATTGCAATTTCAAACATGGCACCTGTGGGGTACAAGCGGACGGGGTGATTTCGACTATCCGGTTTCACCCCGATTGATTTTATATGTAGGTATTGCTGGCGTTTGTTTTATTCGTCTGTTTAATTACAATTTTTTTTTACTTTTTACAGAGTGCGAGCGTCAACATGCCACGAACATATGTGAGAAAGTCAAATAGGCTGCAGTGGTCGGAGTCAGACATGCTTTTAACCATAAATTCAGTGCTGGAAGGCAGAATGGGATATCTTTTAGCGTCACACACATATAGTGTACCCAAAAGTTCCTTAGAAGATCGTGTAAAGAAGATCAAAGCTGGAAAATCCAAAGACGAAGTGTTTCGGAAGTGCCCTGCTACTGCTAAATGCGTCTTCACCGATGAGCTGGAAGGTATGCTAGTTGAACATATCAAAACTATGGAATCTCGACTATTTGGATTGACTAAAACAGATCTGCGACTTTTGGCATTCCAATTGGCTAAAAGAAATAATTTGAAACATCCTTTTAATGTGGAAACTGGACTCGCTGGCTTAGATTGGGTTAGTGGATTTCTAAAACGACATTCTGAATTGTCACTAAGATCACCTGAAGCTACATCAGCTGCAAGAGCAATGGGCTTTAATAGAGCTGTGGTGTCATCGTTTTTTAATCTTTTAGATACACTTTATACAAAGCACGCTTTCAATCCCACACGAATTTATAACATGGACGAGACTGGATTGACCTCTGTACCAAAAAAAATAGGAAAAATTATATCGGTCAAAGGTAAAAAACAAGTTGGTGCCCTAGCTTCAGCTGAACGGGGACAGTTGGTAACGGCAGTGCTTTGCTTTTCTGCAGCTGGACATTATGTTCCACCTCTTATGATTTTTCCTCGCGTACGTATGAAGAGTGAGCTTTTGGATGGTGCTCCACCAGGCACAGTAGCTGTATGCCATCCAAGTGGTTGGATGCAACAACATATTTTCACTGAATGGATGCGTCACTTTATCGGCCATGTCAAACCAAGCAATGAAGATCCTGTGCTTCTCGTCTTAGACGGTCACGCCACTCACACTAAGAACCTAGAAGCTATTGAGTTAGCTCGTGCTCATGGTGTTATAATGCTCTGCTTACCACCTCACTGCACGCATCGCTTACAGCCACTCGATGTTGGTTTTATGGGGCCTTTGAGCACGTTTTACTCGCAAGAAGTCCAATTATGGCTTCGTAATCATCCAGGGCGTGTTGTCACCCAATTCCAAATGGCATCTTTGTTTGGAACTGCTTATAATCGTGCCGCTACTATGCAAAATGCAGTGTCTGCTTTTACCAAAACTGGAATTTGCCCTCTGAATCCCAACACGTTTACAGATGTAGATTTTGCACCATCACAGACAACAGAAATAACATTTGTACCACCAACCACAAATGAATTCTCTCCATCAAATACAAAGGATCCATTGCCTCATGAAAGAACTCCGTCTCCACAAGCAGGAACATCTACAGAAGGACAAACGTTTTCAGATTCCATAAGTCTTGTATCACCGAAAGATATCATGCCGATTCCTCATTTTAAAAAAAACATGCGGCCGTCTGCGCGTCGAGGAAAAACCGCAATTTTGACTGAATCACCGTATAAAAATGAACTGGTAGATAAGGCTATGTCATCAGTAATTACAAAAAAAGGCAAAGGTAAAGGTATCTGTAAAAAGACGCATAAAGAAAACTATCAGGAGGATTCGGAGTGTTTGGTTTGTGGCGAAAAGTACAGTCAAACTAAGTCCACAGATGAATGGTACCAATGCACTGCTTGTCTTAATGGGCTCACGAAAGTTGCATCAGTTGTTCTGAGCAAGAATTATTATTTTTTGTATGCAAAAACTGCGAATAATTTGATTATTTACATTTATTGTTAGTATCTGTATTCACCCCTTGAATAAAAAATGCCTATCCGGTTTGACCCATAGGTATGGGGTGAATTCGGATTAATATTTTTTATTAAAACAATTTTATTTTGTAATTACTAAGATTGATCTCAAACATTTTTATGCCAAAGTTATACCTAAGGTATACTTAAACACTTATGACATTAATTACCTCAATAAATAACATAGTAATTTTTTTATTGTGTCTTATTCTTAACTATCCGGTGTCCCCCCACCTTCCCCTACATATTAATTTTTCTAATAATTTAGTGGTTCAAAAGGGGTTTAACGTATGTACGCAAACAAAAACACAGGCTACAAAAACGTTAAAATAAACGGTTATAGGACTGCATGTGGTGAAATAAGATGTTTGCGATAAGTATAGACCCTAATTTCCACAGCCACTTGTGTGCGGTGTTAAAAGCGTTCCTGCAGAACAAATGGTTTGCTGTTTATTTACAGTATCTTTTTAGTGCAAACAAGGTTTTGTTTACCTTAAACATATGTATATCTTTTGTTCGTTTATTTGCTGAACTGAATTTAGGAGAGAGGTAACAAATTAAAACTGTGAAAGAATATGGTATAGTGGTTTTGAGAGCAGTGGTGGCGTAGTCGTAATGGCTGCGACTTACGACTTGTAGGTCGTAGGTTCGAACCCAGACAGGCGCTTTGCTTTGTGTAAATTATTTCATCACCACTGCTCTCAAAACGGTGATGGAAAACATCGTGAGGAAACCGGCATGTCCTAGAACCAAAAATTCGAAGACATGTATCATCTACCAGCTGGGCCCGCGTGGTGGATTATAGCCCACTGCCTCTTGAAGAGAGGAGGCTTGTGTCCCAGCAGTGTGAATAATATAGGCGCTGGTTGAGGCAGGCCGCGGGAGGGGTGAGAGTTGCAAGGGTGGACGAAGAGACGTAAGCTCGGGTACGGAGAGACGGAAGCGCGGGGACGACGAGCCGCAACGCACCGCACCGCGGTTCGTGAGCTTGTCCCAAGGCAAGGCAATTACTTTACGACTCCGATTAGTGTGCGTTGCAGTAGGGAGTTTCATACAAAGAATACTGAATGGCTCGAGTTAATACGGTAACGATCCCTTTCCGATTAGATACGTGTTCTACCTGTACTCTACAAGAAGAAAACAAAAGAAAGATACATAGATCTGTCTTCGGATTTTTTTGTACCAGTAAAATAAAAGAATACACAAGACAAACTCATCACTTGCTGTTTTCTGAGCAAGTTGTAAAACAAAATAAACTAGGGAACCAGCTGGTGACTACTAGGACACGAAGCTTTCAAATGTAAGCGAACCACAGTATACAAAAGTGAATATTCAATTTAAAACCGCATTTAGCAAATAAAACCGCAAACTCACCAACTGATTTAATTCAATTAATTCCATTGCGAACCGAACTCAAGTTAATTGATTCATATTCCGGCTATAAATCTGAATTCCAATTTTTGAATCAAGAGTTCGGTTCTTGAAAAGTTTGAGAACAGTATTGAAATTAGAGCGTATTAATTTTAATATCTTTTGGTAATTTATGATTTTGCGTACTTTGTGGCCCCTGGGGTGAGCTATGACCTCACCCGACAATGATAACTTGACCTGACCTCGGGTATCTTGCCTACAACGGCTGTGCATAATGTGGGGTAGCTTAATGCAAAGGGTACGGAGGGTATAATTGAAATATTTCGGACAATGAGGTCAACATTTTGCCTTCAATATTGTGTTTGTTGTGAAATTGAATTGGGTACTCGTAGTAGCTCTAGGAACTAAAATCTTAAAAATAAGAATTAAGTAGTGCATAAATCGTACAGAATTTCTTTTATAATTTAATTACAAATTACTTTACGGATAATACCTAAAACGATATTAGAAACCTAATTTTGCACGATATTTTTTTTTCACAAATGTTATTTATTTATATTTGCATTATTAACCGACTTCAATTAAAATAATAATACATACAAGGACATTATGTTAAATGGATGGGAAATAAAATCAAAGGGCATCCAAAAATTCGGCCGCATTGCTGTCAACAAGAAAAGTGCCCAAAAGGCTGGCAGCATAACACTAAATTCGCTATGAAATAAAATTCAAGTGTCTGCAAGAACTTTTTTAGAACTCATAGTTGAATCATTACTAGACACTTTAAAAATGTTTACCCAGACATTTGAAAAACGTTACAAAAAAAAGGGTTCTCGTGTTTCTATTACCAGAAATAGAACAAAACTAAGCTTAGATTCGACATTTCACTCAGGAGTCACTGTTCCGTCCCTTGGAGTAGCTCGTTTGTCTTTCTGTCCGTTTCAGGCGGGAATCAAAATCGAAGTCGAGGTTCGGGAAAAGAAAACTCTGTATCAGTATCACTACATTTGTGAGTGTGTGTTTTTTTGGGGTCTTAAAATCTTTGTTTCAATAAATGATCTGACAACTCAAGATAACTAATAAAAATTTCATGTTGTACCCAAATTACTTTTCGAGGCGAATACTGAGAACTGTTTCGTGCTTGAGAACGTTAGGGATAACCGCGCTATTTTATTTTTGTAACGTTAAGAGCGTTTACGCCGTACGGCATTTCATACAAACTTTCAAGCCCTTATTTTTCGAAATGAATGAACCGATTTTAATGAAACTTCATACGCATAAGCAGGATACAAAAGTCTAAAAAGTTAGTAGAGGCTTCTGTGAGAGTGTAGGCTTCTGTGAGAGTGTAGGCTTCTACACAGTTCAAATATAAATTGTATATATACAGGGTAGTTCAAATGTAAATTGTATATATACAGGGTAGTCAAAAAGTCGTGGATCAAACATGTAATTTCCAACAAAAAATCTTTACCTACCAAATTTCAAGAGCATCATCATTATCATCATTTCAGCCGAAAGACGCCCACTGCTGGACATAGGCCTCCCCCAAAAGAGGGGGTTTGCCATAATCGCCACGCTTGGCAGGCGGGTTGGCGATCGCAGTATGGTATGGTGGTGGAATGCATAGAGAACGCTGCTGCCCATTCTCCGGTACGCCCCTTAGTCGCCTTTTACGACACCCACGGGAAGTATGGGGTGGTGCTAATTTCAAGAGCAATTAATTTTTTTCCAAAAAATTTTATGGGTTACCAAAAATAATTTCTCACTTTTAAAGCGTTGGACCTCCTTTTTCTCCTTATTTCGTTTGATCCGTTTGATCCACGACTTTTTGACCACCCTGTATAGTCTACAGATAGTGTAAAATAATACAGACAAAGAAAAGATGGTAGGACTGTGTAGAAAATGATACGGCTGGAACTTTCGAGATGACGACTAATAGAGAAGTATGGAAGAAAAAGACATGGTTGCGCCGACCAGAAATAAATTGGAGTGAGGGGGGGAGAATGATGACTCTCATTTTGAAACAACCTTCCGGTGAACAACTCTAAGGGCTGATTTTTTCATCGCCTGATAACTTTTATTCAAGGAATAAAATTGACATTTGACAGTTTTTGTATGTAAAAATTTCAAAATTATTCCTCGAATAAAGATAACAAATGAATGAAAAATCAGCCCTCAGTACACAAAATACTACAAAACTACTTCTACACACAAAATACTACATATATACATACAAATACATAAATTTTAAGTGTCTGTTTGTAATGTCAAAATAACAGCTTTTTACTAAATGCATATGAAAGTATAGACGGTTCTATAACAAAAACAATTAATTTTTAACATTTTTGTCTGTCTGTCTTGTTTTTCCGGCGAATCTTCGAAACGGCTAAATCGATTTGACGGGACTTTCACTAGCAGATAGCTGATGTTATAAGGAGTAACATAATTTTAGTAGCACATTCCCACATAAAAGTATGGATAATTTAATTTAAAAATGTTAAATTAAGGAGGATAATTTTACGACATCCATGCGGGTGTAGCCGCGTCCAGAAGCTAGTCTTCTACTTTATATAATCCCTCAGACAGTTCTCAAGACTCTCACAAAGAGATGAGAAGGATTATGTTGTTAAGAGGTTACCTCAAGAGGATCTTAGTGGTCTGTTCTTACGGTATGTTTGACTCAAGGATTAGGCATAGACGGGGCGAAAATGATATCCAAAGTTTCAGAAAAAGATTTAAAAAAAGGTTCGCTCGATAATGTTAATTGAGCTAAAAACACATTATCATTCATTTATAAAATGAGGACTAATTAAAATGCGCATGTTGGACAAGTAATAAGACTTAAAAACCAGTCCATTACTAGTGCATTAATAAATTCCTAGAATTTAAGCTTCTAGCTTTGTCCACCATTAACTTATTTCATTCCTTCCAGAAGCAAGCAGCTTACTCAAAACGAAATCATAGCCCAAAGAGAAACATTTCAAAGCAGACGGAAACGGTATAGGATTTAATCACAAGATATTTCTGGAACACTCTGGGAATTTTGATTAAGAATTTCGTTAATTTTCGTACTTTCGACGACTGGTGCAAAAGTGACATTTACAAAATATCATTGGAGTGAAAATTTTGAAGATCCAGTAAGAGAAATGGAAAGTATTTATTACAGCGTCAATTATTTGAAAGTTGATACGATTTCAGTTTCAGCAAAAAGCTTGGATTGTGAAATGTGACTTTATGTTGGTTTTTGATAAAATATGGAGCCATCGTTATTTTGATTTTGTGGAATTACGGGCTAATGTAAATAACAGCACTGTCACTGTATGGTATCGCACAAGCCCTGGATGTAGGAAGATATTGCAGGTGTTCATTAGTAGCGGTGACCAATGGCGATCAGCTCAGCAGTATCCCGCTTTCTCATTTGGATTGAAAGACATTGCTGATGCTGTAGAACTTTGATTCTCTTCTGGAGTATTTAAGGTAGGTTGTCCACTGCATATGGCCTTGTCCGCCACAGTATTGGCACTTAAAGCTAAGAAGTAATGCATTGAATCATTGGATCGGCGATCTTTAAAATAAAAAAAACGGCCAAGTTCCGTAGTAGCCCGTTATCATAATGTAGTACGATTCTGTTGTTCTTTATTCTGAATATAAAAAAAAGAAACATATTTTGTTTTTCAATGCAAGTCTTTACCTTTTATAAACAAGCAACTACATACTTCATCTTAGTCACTTTAAAGGATTTTGTATTTGGTACAAAATTATCCAGCACCCAAGTTCAACTACTGCTAAACTAATAAAGTTATCATAACCGCTATACTTTTCCTTTAAAGTTCATGAAATTCACTATCATCGTGAATTTTTCCAGATTTTTCAAGCAAGCAGTTTAGGTTTTAAAGGGGGGACGCCCTACTGGAAGAAAAATTAGCACTTTAAAGTTTAATATTTCGTAAATGGAGCATTAAATCGAAAAGTAATTTTAGCAAACCGCAAGTCGTTTTAGAAGACCCATTCAACGATACCCACACGATGGGGTAGACGACGAAAAAAATATTCATCCCTACTTCACATATAGAGGAGCTACCCTAAAAAAAAAAATTTTTGAAAATTTTATTTTACCCCTTTGTCGGCGTGATTGATATACGCACTCCTACAAAATTACAGCTTTCTAGTACTAACGGTCTCTTAGCAAAACCTCGGACAGACAGACAGACAGACGGACATGACGAAACTATACGGTAAGGGTTCCTTGTAGGAACTACGGAACACACGTTTCTTGTTTAAGGACTCCCTTTAACTTTTAACATTATTTAATATTTACTATTTGTGTTGTTATAGCGCCATGAAAATTTCAACTGTTACTACTGTTCTACCTAATGTGGTTCATGATATACAGCCCGCTAACAAACAAACGGACGGACAGCGGAGGCTTAGTAATAATGTTCCGTTGGCCGCCTTTGAGTACGAAACCCTAAAAAGTAAGATCAGAATAAACGGAACTTAAAATGACACTAATATAAAATGATTAAAGTTATTAATAAAGCACGAAGCAACAAGTTGATGTTGTTTGTAACTTTGAAGACTCATAAATATCTGTACAGGCAGACAGATTTATCGTTTTATTTTGGTACAGAGAACCATTGAAACAAAGTTATGATTATTTAGGAACTATACTACTATATAACTATATTTTTTGCGGGAGTACAACAATATAATAAACTACCTAAAGAAGTAAAGAATGCGAACTCGTTTAATATTTTCAAAGCCAAATTAAAAAATCACATACCAAACATTACTACCATGAATAGGTCTGCCCTACTGTTGTGTTGCTTTGTTGTGGCACCGGGTTCGCATTCCTTATCTATTATGAACACTTGTGAACATAGTACCTAATTATTTCTTTTGCGGGTGGATTGAGAAGTTTGAAGTTTTGTACTTGCTAATGTTACTTGCGAACCTACGAAGTGAAATGTTATTAACTTAGATAATATTGCGTAAATGATTTTGTTGTAAAGAAAAACAATAGCTGCTTAGTTTGTGTGTCAAAGTTCTTATAATATTAATAATGAATGAATGATGAATGAATTGCACCGATCCCAGCGTGGTTAAACCAGACTCGATTAATCGAATGAACCCCAAGATTCGCACTAGCTCCTGTAGCCTCATGTTCATGGTGCTACAGCGACCATTGCATATCAAGGAATAGACCGGGGGGCGCGGTAATGGTAGGGAAGACGTGCCCGTAGGATAGGTAAGGATTTAAGAGCCTACCGGATATGCATCCTAGAGTAAGCATTGGACTAGTGGAGAGATGGGTAATTATTATCTATGGATGGGCATCTTTTATCGACCTTGCTGCCAGGTTGGTTCAGGTCGAGCTTCGTCGGTGCGTCTTTTGGCGGGTTTCTACTGCTTTCTCGGTTCTTTTGTATGTAATCGCTTGTTTTGTTGTGTCAGATGTTGCTGTTTTCAATGTCTTCGTCGGAAGTTTCGCTACTATCCGTTTCCGGTTTTTGTAAGTTTCACTAGCAGCGATCTTGATCTTACTTCTATCTTCAGCTGGCATCATCATCATCTGCCTAGCCTTTTCCCAGCTGTATCCGTCCAAAAATTGATTCCCTTGTCGAAGTACCTCATGTCCTGTTTTAGATTGTCGTTCCATGTGTAAATAGGTCGGCCTTCTTGGATTTGGCCTTGTACTGCATTGCTGCATGCAGTAGGTGTGGTTGCGGTGCCCGTAGACATTTGCGAGATAGCACATCCTGTGGTTCTTCATGCGTTTGGTTACTGTTTTTCCGTCTACGATTTCATGCATTTTCTTTTGTCTTCGTTTTTGTCTTGGTAGAGTGGTTAATCAAGTTTCTAATGATAACTCGCTCATATCTTCTGAGTCTTGACCTGTAAGTTCGAAGAGTTTTTCTGTTGCATGTGGCAATAATTTGATCCAATTGAGATTTCTGAGTGCCCTTTAACCATGTTATCCTGCATGATGATCTCGCTTTTGTCTATTTTTTTTGCAGTTTTTCTGTGTTGGTTGTAGAGCTCCTGAGTTTTTACATGTTTCTTGTCTGTTCCGCGTCTTAGTTAATTGGTAAAGGCTTATTATGTTGTGTTGTTTTGACGTTGTTTGATTTTTCATTAGATTAATCGGGTTGCTGTTGTAATGGTCGTCGTCGGTCATGGCCCAGCTATCATAGTGCTGGTACTTGTAGAGGATGTGCATGTTGCTGGGTACTGGTACGCCGGTAGGTGAATATACTAGTGTGTGTCTTGTATCCGTGTGCACGTGCAAATTTACAAGATAAAACTCGGACGCGACGATTAATATATCCTCTCCACCTCAGAACGTCTTGTTATATTGTCCTTTGTTCCTGGGATAGATTGCTGTTAGGGAGAAATTCTTGTATATTATTTAAGAGCTATATTATGAAGAAACCATTACATTATTTATTTGATGGGCTATAGCTATAGCTCGAACTAGACAATTGCCGTCTTTTGTCATACGCAAACTTATGCCCATTTTTAAAGAGAAAGCCTTTTGTTTTTATGGTATCGCAAGACCTTCTCAGCAAACATGTGCGTGGGTTTGTTTTTGAGAAACAATAAAGCTGACAGGGGACGCCTCAAATTTATGAGCCTTGCTATTTTTGTTTCTAAACTTAACCTTTTTTAACTTCGAGTCCAATTTTGCGCACATGTTCGAATCCAGGTACAGACGCCAGCACATCAAACTACTACAATCTGTCAAATTTCTTTAATAGATTTTCAACTTTATCGCTAAAGCATTAGGTTCAAAGTTGATTGGTAAAATTTGACAGTTTCGAGTAGCCCGATGTGCTGGCGTCTGTACATGGATTGTGATCAGACATATTGACATACATAGTGTCAGATATGCAGTCGTGGGCGCAGAATTGGGATACGGGTAAACGAGAGAAACAGCTCCTTTATGTACAAGACTTGACTTACAGGCTATGAAATAAGTTGCTTGTTCAAGGCAGTTTTGGTAATTTAGTACAATGTTAAATGAAGAAAATCGTGGAGTGCGAATTCTAGAGCGATACCGTATTTTAGGCTAGAGTAATAGAGTGTCTTAGTATCCCTCGCTCCTAGATATAATATGAAAACATTTCCCTAAAGCCTACTTATAGCTTACAATGATGTTAAATTCACTCGTGGCTTTAAAAATCCAAATTAAGAAAACAAAGCGCAGCCGGATACAGCTTCTAATGGAGATCCCTGAAATATACGGAAAGATCTCACCAAATTGGCCCGCTAAGGACATTCGACGCCACCAAGCTCCTCTGTTGGGAGGCTTAAGCTTCTGGCTTGTATACCAGGAACACACCCACACAAACAACACGCGATACACCGTTTCGAATTTCAAATTTGAGTGTCAAGCTGAGAGTTACGCCAGTTAGAGCCACGTGGTACGCACGTTGCATCAAGTATAAACAAAGGCTGGACCCGACACGTCCGTCCCCTTCGGCGGTCACTACCCGAATCCTCAAAGTTCTTATAATATTAATAAGTTTTAAAAATGTTCTCAAATAGGTAAGTGAAATCTTTGTAATTTTTTATTGAGAAATAAATTTCTTTAACCATAAGAACCGGGCGTCAGGGTCACCTGACGCTACTCCGAAAATAGGCCAAAAGTGGAGTACCTACCTACTGAGACAAGCTGCAAATTATCATCTGACTAGCGTTTTCCCAACTATTTTAGTGTCGGCGATCCAGTCTAACTGGGTGCAGCTGCATACAAGAGTTTTGTAGTTGCTGGTTAACACGATACTGAGACCAGCAAAACAATGTCCATAAAAAAGAAAAGTCCTGGACTCACTCACTCTCTGATTGATGAGTCAGTCTCATCAACGTCCAACCCAAACCCTCGAACCCAGAAAGCTGAAATATTGCACAGAGGTTTCCTTTATGATATAGACAAGGAAAAAGGCCTAATATTTTGTAACTATGTAATTTAAAAGAGTGTCCATGGACTTTCTTGCCCATTCTTCTCCATAGGTACAGACTCAAGCACATCAAGCTACTACAATCTGTCAAATGTATTTAATAGATTTTCAACTTTATCACTAAAGTATATAAGTTCAAAGTTGAATGGGAAAATTTGACAGTTTCAGGTAGCTTGATGTGCTGGCATCTGTACCTGCTGCGCTTTTCATCATTCTGACTGACCGACTCCTTGACAATTTAAAAGTGACTGTAATTGGTTTAATACAAATAATATATATGCTTTTAGTTCAAGGCCGAATTTTTTGAAATTCTATTCTATATACTAGCAAAGTCCTATAAACTGATGTTCTCTTGTTTAGCAATATAAAGGTTCTTGACAGGACCAGTTCCAAGTTTTTCCCTCTTAAAAGAAACTCGTGGAAACGACACGGGGTTAAGCTTCACAAAGGGTTTGCTCCTATCATAGTGTTAAAGGGAAGTTTATTCTAGAAACATGAGCTATTTTTCCTTTTGTGTTTTAAAAATAGATGAAGCCGGATCATTCAAGAGCTTGGAACACGTGGAAGGGTCTTGTCGTTGTTTTGATAGAAGTTACTCGTAAGTTTATTGGCAAATGTGCGACTAGAACTTCGCCATAGAATCTTTCTACGATATTAAATGGCTACTGTCACCATTTGTATTTGTGAATTTTGTGGTGGACATAAAACTTTAAAAAGGTTCGACCGAAGTGGCACCTTGGTCGTTCCGTGCAATTATAATAATTTATAATTAGGTTTTATGACTAAGGCCCGTATTACAGAACCTCACTTAAAACTCAAGCATTACTTATAACTCGTTTAAAGCGATTCGTTTGGTTACGTAATGCTGTAAGCTTCTGTAATATGGCATTTAGTCACCTTCAAGAATAGATTCCGAATTATAAAATTATCATTAAGTCCTAATCAAGATCGATCATCACCTGATTACGTAATCGTTGCGTTCATATGAAACCTTTTGTTCGGACAACCAGAACGAGTGATCGCTCCTTCTGGTTTACCGAAAAAATAAGAAAGTGACGATTGCGTATACGCGCGAAGATTGTTTTTCTTTAACAACTTTGTCGAACTTGGATGACAGTGACACAGCAGCGTGGAGATTGCAAGAATAAAAGGGAGGTCTGTGGGTGAGTGGGTGGAGTCCGGAGAGTCCAGACTATGGATGATCATGATGGCGAACCAACAGTGCTAAAGAAGAGTTGCAATAAACAACCAGTTGAGCACAAATCGATTGTCAAATTATCTACAACTAAAAACATACTGTTTTTTCAAGACATTGCCGATAATAACGCATAAGAAGTTTATTCCTTCGCCGTAAACTAAAGAAATAAAGTTAACAAGACGATGTAATAAATCTGTCTGATTTATACACACGATTTCGTTCTTAATAAAGTTATGAACTGCTGACCGTAAGGTTAAATGTGTTGTAAACTATTTTGCCAGCTAGGCAAGGCTAGGCAAGTTTTTGAATTATAATGTAGTTCTTTGGTAAAAGATGTTTGTATGAACGTACTTGGATAAAGAAATAAAACTTCGAATTGAAACCATATTTCCACTCCGATCGCGAAATCGAAGTCGTGTGAACCTGTGGTGACATCTACATTGCCAACAATTGACGTCACGCAAAATCCTGTAGGTATTGTGCAAGCAGAATTTCCCGCTCAACTAGCATATACATATACCACGTCCCGACATCAATCGTCGGGCAGTTGCCCACCAGACACAACACCCGTCTGGTCGGAGGATCTTCCCTTTTCTATGGATGATGAGTGAACTTTACACCCTGTTCCTCATACCTCTATACTGGTGACCCCTAGAATGATCGTCCGCGCAGCCTTCATGCACCTACTTCAGCGTGACGTCATCACAGCCAGTACCCACAGCTTCAACGGGCATCCTGACTACCAGCATGCAGCAGACGCGCATTCCTGGTCGTCATCCTCAGCCTCAACAACAGATGAGGCTGCGGATGACTTTAGCACAGCATACTGTACTGTCTCCCAGTCCACAAGCAGAGTCCTTAGGTAAGTAAGTCCTCTCTTGGTTGACACCAACAATCAGCCACAAACTGGCGCTGTACCACATCCGAAGCACTGGAACAGCGCAACAGTTGCGAGTTGCATCAATCAAACTGCCTTGGCTTTTCCCAACTATGATGGGGTCGGCTTCCAGTCTAACTGGATGCAGCTGAAACCAGTATTTTACATGAATTGACTGCCCATATGACCTCCACAACCCAATTACTAGGTCACCATGATACCCCTTTGATAAGACTGGTTGTCAAACTTCGGGTTTCAGGGCTTATAATACGCCAAATTTCGCTAAAAAGCCAGCTTTTCAGCTTCTGCTGATGTTGTTAACTATTTGTCGTAACTATTTTATCTGTGCCAACTTTAGTGTAGTCTATCGTGGTGCTGTTTCCAATTTGTCAATATTTTGGCCCATAATGCGACATATGTTTGCCGCCTACTTCCATTTCAATTTGGCGGTCGTTTAGGAGGAGTAAGCCAAAGTATTATAGAATCATTGCGTATTCTATTAAAAATAATGTAAAAAAAGCTGAAGACTGGGAATAGCACCATCTTAGAGATTTTCACAGATGATAATAATGTTATTGTACTCTTAGGTATTACAATTTCTTTTTACGATTCTTCTCTTGCAATTGCTTTTTACACAGGTAAAGGAATATCACCGTATCCGCTTTCTTTCTTACAGTAATTTTTGTTTTCCATTTTTTCCTTTTATTTTCCCTTGTAAAGTATCACGGTGAGTGATACTTTATTCACATTACAATCCAGCCTATTCGCTAATAAGTAATTGAAATATAACTTAAACTGCTAGGTAACTATAACATTAGAAATCGACCAATAACGTATTTCTCATTCAGGAGAAGACACTTGACTATATCCCTGTGCACTTTGTTTTGGAATCGTTGTATGATTTGACGATTGCTTTGGCTGGTGCAGCCATTACAGCTAAATATCATAGGACGACAGGCTTTAAAACTTGTTTATATAACAACAATTCGGCGTTTTCGCCTTGTGGTACGGAAGCCTTCGTGTGGGAGCGCGCCTCTCACGTGGACGCTTTTTTTTGTTATATCATCATCACGTTTTTGAAGTTTCGCCAACTAATTTAAATTGACTTTATATAATAATACAATAGTACATTACGCCCTACGTAACAAAGGGTTACCACAAACATTAATAAGTCTAATAGATTTACAAACACGATAAGGTATTCAATGTAGCAAAGTTCAAGGTATTTCAGTTAGTTTATTGTTTTGATTGTAATCTTGCGTCGACTTTCCGCTGGGTTTTCATGTTGGAAAGACGTGAATTATTCCGTAAGGGGCTGGTAAGTTAAGGGGCGAGTGGTGTCAGGTGTAAGATATATGGGCCATATTTCAATCTAAGACGTACGTTTTTAAACTTTTAAATTAAAAATGTTAAATGTGATACTTCTTCTTAGCGTGTCGATGGCAATCTAAATGGACTCGGCCCTGAATTCGGCTACTTGTTTGGTGCCATCACTAGCGTCCATCAGTTCCTGTAATCTACATACTACAGTACGTGCAGGACACAATATTAAATGTCCCATCGTTTGTATAACAGCACCACATTTGCACTCCAAAGTGGAGTCGTCTATGAATCTCTATCTGAACAGATTTTCCTTGCTTCGGCCAACCTGGGTCCGGAGTCCGTTTGTAGACATTAGTGAGTGGGAAGGGACGCCCTAGGAGGACGTATTGTGACCTTATTGATGATATTATTCAGACAGGTCAGATGCGTAGTACTCGCAACAGGCGTGAGTGTATAACCAAATGTAGTAAAGAGCATTAAAGATGCCACTAGTCGATATTTTTTCCATGCAAATTTCGGGTGAGTATTACTCCACTGTTTGACATTGTGAATCCAAGGTTAAACATGATATCGTCTTATCTTATTATTAACTTGCCTGTACGGAAAAAGAATAGTAAAATAAAAAGCCATTAAAAAGTTATGAGCCAACAAAGATTCGTTTTTCTTGCTATTTTCAACGTAACTTTGGGTGTAAATAAGTAATAAAAGAACTGTAAGCTCTTCAAAACAAAGTCGGTACCGACAAAGCTCAGTTAACGAAAAGTTCAATAAACTTTATTTGTATTAATTTATGCAGTGGTTTTTTCATAAAACTCGATTTTCCAAAACACTTATCGAATTTTTTACGCGCCTTTCAGTTCGGAACGGTGTTTCTGTGCATGAGAACTAGACGTTGTGCGTGTAGACTAGCGTGTAACTGCTCATTATTGGTACTATCTCTGTCGGACACGAAGCCAGGTGAGACAGCGTGCTTTTTGGCCATGACCACCAGTGAGTTCGAGCTCGCGACTAGTTCCACCTTAAAGATCGTAGCAGGTGGCGTTCTGTAGTTTCTGCCCCATGTGAAGAAGGCGTGGGTTCTGTATGTTATGTAATCTGTAGCACTGAGCTAGGGTGGTGACTATTGCTATTTCAATCTCTATGAATAGGTACCTTACTCCGTAACCTATAACTTAGCTCTTTAGTACAAATTACAAGCTGAATTCTTATTATTATATCCTGCCTATTATCTTTGCTTTCTCTAGGCCTAGATAAACCCAACATGTTATCGTGACGTGTAAAATATTCGTACGTCACAACTTGGAGGATTGAGTTATTGCAATTTGTGATTGTTGGAGTTGGAGCTCTTAGGATGAATAATGAGGACATTCAGAGAGACGCCAAATGTAGTAATGTATTAATAGTTTGACACAATAGCTTAGAATGTATGTGAAAACTTGTTTAGGCGCTTTGCGCTCTTTCTGACCAGTGAACGAAACTGAACCGTCACGCTCAAGTCGGTGACGCTAAATCAGGTAAACTCGGCTCTGAATATAAGCGATTCAGATATCCGATCCTTACCACGTGTCCACGAGCTACACGCTCAAATGACACGTGTCTTGCGACAGCGACTGCAAAGAAAACAAATGAAAGAAGTTGTTCAGAGCATGCCACGTGTCACCGCGACGATCGAAGCCGCGACGTAATTTGTGGAGTGAAATACGGAAACATGACGCGCGTTCGTGTCGCTTGACGCAAGTCACGTCGAACGTCGCGTTAAGGCTCCTTGAAACAGGCGCGACACGCAATAAAATCGCCGGCGACACAAAAGCACCGCAGGTCGCGCAACGAGCGGTGCCTTTGTGTCGGGCGCGATTATATCGCGTGTCGCGCCTTTTTGTAGGAGCCTTTACACGTCGCGTCGCACGTCGCGTTGCATCACAAGTCGCGTCGCATGTCACATCGCTCAAGGCCGTGAACGGGCCCCGAAATCCTTCAAACATTTTAAAATACGTGAATTTGAAGCAGATGATGTACAAACGAAGATTTACGGCACCAGGGCAAGGGCGAATGTTGCCACGCTAGTAAAGTTTACTTCCAAGTAATCCTAGGGGACACACAACATACTGAACATTCTAAGAATAGCTGAATAGCTCCCTTGAGGAGGCTTTCTAATGGTGGAGGAGTAGCGTGTGAATTTAGAAGGTTCATAAATGGGAACGTTATTTTTATTTAATGAACATCATGCTTGTGTTGCCGGAAGGGGTTACACTGAAGTTAAAAGTACACACCCTCATTTCAGAAGTTATGTATGTAACTGCAAGAAAATCCTTATCATAATCCGTAGCTCTTCAAACTATGTCCTATGAAGACACAGAGAAGTTATTACTTGTGCTAAAGTAAATATTGTTTTCGTATTATATAATTTTATACACTTTTCTACATATGTACCAATAAGATAAATGGGTCCATATTGGCTCACCTAAAGTTCTTTACCCGAAATTGTTCTTCCTAATAATTTGTAATCCGAATGATCAGTCTTCCTAAAAATTTTCATCCTAAAGTTTTATTCATACTATTTGTAGAGCTACCGGCTCATGTTTCCGAAAATTGTAATTAATAATATCATTAATGTAAATATATTTAAACTCCTACTGTTTTTTATCATAACGCTTTTATCCCTAAACATAATTACCATAATATTAGAAGATGATATTTATAGTTTTAATTTGAGGGTATGATTATTATTTGGGGGTATGCTTTACATAACGTACCTACTGAGTTGTGTCTATGGAACCACTGTACTTGGCGCTTTTTGATAGTAGCTATTTTGTTTTGAATAGAATAGACTCTTTTTTATATAGATTTTATATAGATTCTTTTTTAGTGTAAATTTGAAAACCGCAAAGTTAGCAAAATCATAGTGGCCGAGAAAAGAAATCCCAAAGTTTTTTTTTATCTACAAAAATATGTGGTTAGGGTTATAAATAAAATCTAAACAAAAAAAAAAATCTAAACATAAAAGATATGACTTTGAATAATAGTGTAAAAGATGGTTATGTTGAGAAAATATAGGAAAACAAATAAAAGTATAATTGATGTTTATTGCTACTGACATTATGAAGTTGAATGCTTCGGAATTATGAACATTAGAGACAGAGTAGTTAGGAATTGTGATTGTTAGGATGAAAAATTTTAGGAAGAACATTTTCGGATTTCCAATTATCGGAGTTGAAAATTTAGGTGAACTTTGGCGCACCCCACAAATCTAGACTTTGGTCTGTGATTAAGAAATTCCTAATGGAAAACTGCAATGACACTGCATGACCAATGACCAAACTTTGGAACTCACACTGGACAGTAAAGTGGTGATTAAAAGAAGAACCAAGTTATTTCATTTTACGAACGTATTTATTTCATTTTATCATGGTTTGAAATCAACCAAATTAAATAAACTCGTTACTATAATGCCAAAATCTTGTATTCAAGTCTTTTTAAATCGGGATTAGCATAATAATAAATATTTACTACTAAAAACCTTGCAAATAAAAGATTCTGCCTAATCTCCCAAAAGTAATTGCGAAATGTTTTTGTTAAAGGAAAAAAGTCTATTTGTGATCATGAGGCTGAAAGATAAACCCAGACAAATGTCGGGAGAGTAAAATTTTAAACAAAATTCGCTGCCACTAAAGGTCTTAGGGTACAAAATGGGGATGGAGAAAAACATGAAGTGTTGTACTGAAAAAGGGTGTAAAAGGAAATTTAACAACATCTAATTCTTTGTGGGTCAACGTTACCCATCAGGGTCAAGGCTGACATAATAAAATAATATGGAACAATAGTAAAAGCTTCTCGAGAAAATTTAAAAGGACATGTCTACCAACATGTTTATAATATAATAATAATCGTTTATTTCGGAAATCAGGTTCCATTTTGTTAGTATTACAGTCTTAAAAATAACGTTAGTACGTAAAAATATTATACTAATCGGGCATAAAAGGAGAACCACTCATCTCCTGTTGCAAAGAGAGTGCCACCCCATCCACGCCTGCAGCATTGGTGAATCCCACCGTTCAGACAAGGTCTTCAGGAGAACGTTAGTGGTGACCCGTATCCGACTCGACAACGAAGCGCAACGCGTGCGCATCACAGCGAAGAAATCCTGTGTGCGAGCTTCTGCGAACATGGCAGATGCGCTGCACCACCGCGGCAGCCCCAGCATTTCCCTGAAGGTGTTGTTATATTGGACGCGAAGGGCACTGTACGCGCGATGCGTATAATTCACCCATAGCCCGCACGTGTACAGTGTCTGGCAGTACGACTTGAATAAAATAATGTTTAACTTATCTGTTATTACTATTACTTAATATGTAATGTAGTAGAATAATCATTGCTGAGACACCAGGCCTGCTCTCTATGAGAGGGAGTGGACCGTAATCCACTACGCGGGCCCAGTGCGGGGTTGCCTAATGTCACATGTCTTCGAAATTTTTGGTTCTAGAATACGTTGGTTTCCTGACGATGTTTTCCTTCACCGCTTTGAGAGCAGTGGTGATTAAATAAGTTTCACAATGTAAAACGCCTCTCTGGGTTCGACCCTGTCACTCGTAAGTCACGGCCGTTACAACTGGACCACCACAGCTTACATCTATGATCATCTATCATCATCATCATCATCTGCCTAGCCTTTCCCCAACTATGTTGGGGTCAGCTTCCAGTCTAACCGTATGCAGCTAAATACCAGTATTTTACATGGAGCGACTGCTTATCTGACCTCCACAACTCAATTACTGGGTAATATGATACCCCTTGGTAAGACTGATTGTCAGACTTTCGGGCTTCTGACTTCTCGTAACGACTGCCAAAAGATCCACGAATGACAGCCGGGACCAAGGGCTTAACGTGCTTTCCGAGGCACGGAGGGGTCACGGTATGTAAAGATGGTCACCCATCCACAGACTAACCACGACAAGCGTAGCTTAACCTGATCGATCGACCTGTGCGGCTATTATTATTGAGCCACGGGCCCCTCTCCTTCTATGATCTATGATCTATGATGTACGATAATAATAAAATGTAACCTCTATAAAAAATAGTGATCCTGCGTGTTAACTTGTATTAGGGTTTATTTAATACAAGTTAACAAGTTAACGTGCCTCCGGAGAAATTAAGACTGCAGCATATTTTTTTTGAAGAAAGTATTCCTTTAAAAAGTAGATATAATGGAGCAAAAGTATACAAAACAGAGGGTTCTGTTTTTTGTATTTTTTTTCTACATTATTCATACCTTTATTTTTTCTTATTCACCTAACATAAACTATTAATGACTACATCTTTCAGTCGTCGTCTAAACTTTGAAATTAATTCTGCAAGGATCTACATTAAGCTTTAATGTTTGGCTTAATGCTGGTCCAGCTCCACAGGCACTTGGGCTCAGTAGTTAAAATTTCACTATTTGGAAGAGGTACTTCCCTTTTTCTTTTTTAGTGTTTCAGACATTACGAACATATTTCTTTTTTAATTTATTCACTCAAGTTTTAATTGTTGAATATTTCATTATTAAATATCTCTTCCTGTTTGGTAGTAAAATTTTATTAATCTCTTAAATAAATTGCAAACTATACTTTTTTTATAATTTAGAAGCATTTTTTAAATTTTGTGAATGTAAGAACCATGTATCCGTTTATTATGATATTTTGATGTTGACTTGAAAGAGCATGGCAGTTGAGAACGTGTCATACTCACTTAAATGTCTCACTGATGGTGGCGCGTGTGTTAGATCATTCGGTTCCCTACAAAATAGTTGAGATGGATGGTGCTGATCCACGCGTCATGTTCGTGAACGGGCGCCATCATTTGAGACTGGTCATCTCTGAACTGCCAAGGCATAGTTTTAATCTTATATTTTCAATTGTTTCTTCATTTGTGTCTTTTTTTACATTGTTCTCACATATAGAAGCAACAAGAATAATGTCCCAGGATTTTGTAATATCTTGATTTAAAAGAGTATCCATGGAGTTTCTTGAACGTTCTTCTCCATAGAGATCTACGTTTTGGAATGGGCAACTAGCTTCAACTTTCTGACTAACTGACAGACTATTTAATTTTGACAATTCAAAAGTGCTTTGAGTTTGAGTTAAGGGGGATGCTCTAAGGTAGCCTGCTAAATTCAAATTTACTTACGATTTTTTTTTGCAATTTGTAGGTCAGTGTCAGCGACAACACTATCGACGATTTTTTAAGCGACATAGGAGACGAGCGGAAATGACAACGACCCTGTAAACGCGAGAATTGCCTTCCAGGTTTTATGTTGACCGTAACAAATAATATGACTTTACAGAATTATAATCAACTAGCTGCGCCCCGCGGTTTCACCGCATAAGTTTCGATCCCGTCGAAATATCGAGATAAAAAGTAGCCTTTAAATTAATCAAGGGTGTCAGCTACCTCCATACAAAATTTTATCAAAATTGGTCCAGCCGTTTGAGCGTGAAGAAGTAACAATATATATAAATATACAAACACACACACACACTCACAAACTTTCGCCTTTATAATATTAGTGTGATAGGATCAGCTATACAACTCTTTGTGTTAGATTATGCCTCAAATGTCATGCTTTCATGAAATAGTCATTCAATAGGGTAATATGAATTTAGAGTTGTATTGATGATTTTTATGATTATAATTTTATAAATAAATATTTGTTACCGCCACGGATAACTTCTACAACCTGATACTGACCTGCAAATTGCCAAAACATTAGAAAATTTGAATGTCGTGGGCTAGCCTGACGTTTTCGCCCTAAGGACTACATCTTTCAGTCTTCGTCTGCTGAAATTAATTTGATCACCAAGGTTCTACATTAAAAGAATTTAATTAAAGGTAAGGGGACACTGTCCTAAGCTATTTCATTCTTTACTAATTACGTGAAATTTCTCTGGGGGATCTTTCTTATGTACCTAGCCAGTATATGTGTTAGGTAAGTTTAGGTTCTTTCATTTTGCTAAGGTCATTGGTCTTTCCTTACGTAACGAAAGTTGTAGTGAGAGGGACAAAGTTTTAATTCGGTATGTCGTGTCTATTATGTTCTTTCGTTTTTTAGTTCGAAAAAGTATTAAATGTGTCTTTTGTAGGGTTCTGTGCCTCAAAAGGAAAAAACGGAACCCTTATAGGATCGCTTTGTTGTACGTCCGCCCGTCTGTCTGTCGAAACCCTTCATCTCGGGAAGGCGTGGAGGTATCGAGTTGAAATTGAAACCATATACTCAAGTTTGCAGTTCCTTGTAGCTGTGAAAAAATCAAACACTTCACGTAACATAAAAAAGATACAGCCGTTTATGCCGCAAAAAGTGTATATTTCGACAATCTCAAGGGAATCATGAAATTTGGCAAGAACCAAGATCATGTCGCACAAATAAAGGAAAAAAACTGAAAACCGTAAATTTGTACATACATTTAAAAAAACCCGTGATAAAAGTACGGAACCCTCGGTGCGCGAGTCCGACTCGCACTTGACCGGTTTTATAATTTTTTGCTAGTTAGCTTATGCCCGCGACTTAGCGTGGAGGCTGGAACTTATTCCACGGGAACGTAGGTATTACCTGGACTGGATAAAACGTATCATATATAGGATATATGATACGGTCAAAGTCATGTCTATCTATATGCCAATTTTCATTGACATCCGTACCGACGTTGAGGCGTGAAAAGGTAATAGACAGACAAACTGTCTGTCTTTCACATTTTATAATATTTGTATAGATTGTCAGTTTATTAATTTTGTTCACGATTTTACAGTACGATGTCACGTAAATATACTAAAAATTTCTTACTACAGCACATTAAGAGCGTTTACGCCGTAGGGCATTTCATACAAACTTTCAAGTCCTTGTTTTTCGAAATTAATGAACCGATTTTAATGAAACTTACATACGCATAAGCAGGATACAAAGGTCTAAATAGTTAGTAGAAAACATTTTCGAAAAATGGTGTTACAGCTAAATTAGACCGATTTTAAACTTTCCATAGAAACAGAGATTTCCAGTTATCTTTATTTAAATAATACATTTCGAAAATGTTTTCTACTAACTATTTAGACCTTTGTATCCTGCTTATGCGTATGAAGTTTCATTAAAATCGGTTCATTCATTTCGGAAAATAAGGGCTTGAAAGTTTGTATGAAATGCCCTACGGCGTAAACGCTCTTAAAGCGATTTCATTAAGACTTACTGACTTTAGTAAGAAAAAGTGTTTGTAAAACAGTAAAAGACAAAACAGTAACTTTTAACGATTGAACATACTATTTACTGTAAAAAAAAGGAAAACCACAATTACTGTAATGTAAGTAAATTTCTATGGTTTGAACGATATCACCAAATGAATAAAAACGTTAATCCTTTTGGCTACTTAAAACGTTAAAGTTTAGTGTCATGACGGTAACATTTTGCCTCAAGTTTTAACTGTTTTCGGATCAGTAAAAAATACTGTTTTGAACGTTAGTCTCATATGGAATCATCTGTTTAAAGCAGTTCAGATCAATGTTTTTTCATTTTTATTTACTACTTATTTCTTTTAGTGTGAATAATTTCTATATAGCTGAAATAATTCCTTAAAATCAAATTTTTAGGGCAACTTTTCTTACTCTTGCGCTGTTTTTTATTAGATTCAATCCACTAGTTTTATGTAATTCAACATTAGATAAATCTGTCTTTAACGGCGGATTCCGTACAGTTAGAGCAATAAATACTGTCAGTAATGTATTGACCATCGGTCCTAATGACCGCATTGCACTAACTTACTTCAGCAACTAATTGATTGCTTGCACATCGTCTTGCGAATACTGCTGCGATCTTTTATATAATCTTTGTGAGAAATTAGTAGGTTTTTTGTTTTGAAATTAGTAATTTAGTTTAAATCTGAACTGAAAAAATAAAAAAAAGTGAACGCGTGAGTGAGTGTGAAGTGAAGTGAGTGAGTGTGAAGTGAAGTGAGTGAGTGTGAAGTGAAGTGAGTGAGTTCACTGATTGCCCTAAAACTCTCTCAAATGCATACCAAGCAGTCGTATATTCGTGTAGGTTTGAGAAACTCATTCAATTTGTATGTGAACGCGTGAGCAATGCTACTTATATCTTTAATAAAAATTAGTATGTTATTAACTATTGCATGAAATTGTGACATTGTTGAATTGTTTTAATTGACATTCGATTACATAAATATGATATTTTGTATGCCTTTTGCCGGGACAAAGCATGTACCAACGTTTTTTGTATAACCTCTGTAGGTATAATTTAACCCTATGTTCACAAAATTTTGTTACTATTTGTAAAATGTTTGGCCCTTGGAAGAGATACCTGTTTCCGCCATCAAATAATTATTTTCATATATTTGAGAGAAATGGACTAAGAAACGATAAGCACATCACCACACGAGACCTTTCAACATTACACACCAACTTCTGCACCAATTTCTACCATAAAAAAAATACTTTACTCCAATTCGAAGGGCATGGGCGCCACAGAAATGTTAGTCATATGACACTTTTCAACTTTACCTGGAAAATACAACACACGTGCGCCATGAAAGGTTACCTCTTTGATATTGCTGGTTTTCACAGGCAGCGGTAACTATTTTCTGTATGTGGCTACCTTTTTTCCAACAAAATAACATTAAAAAAACACTGGTTGGCAAGAGCAGGGTGTAGAGCGTTTGGCGCCGCAGTGTTCCACGTGCGCCACTCGAGAGTGGGTGCGGCCATTATAGGAACGGCCACCCGGGCCGCACGGAGGTGGGACCCGCCGAGGAACAGCAGGTCTAGGCCTGTCGGGGGAGCGATGAATGCTTATGCGAACCCCGCACCCCCGGCCATAGGTAGAGGTGGAACACCGCGGAGGTTTTAATCGGTAACAGTCCGGCATGCCCCTCTGTCACCCCCACGATGGAGTCCATGAGGATTTCCACCGCGCAACAAAAAAATAAAAGAAGTAAAATTAATTAAACACTGAAGACCTTAGTTTTGTTTATTTTTGTTGCAGGTATTATTTAGCTGAGGTCATAAATCACATACCTACCTAATCATACAATACAGCTGATGATAGATAATCCAGTTTTTTTTAGCCTTTGTTTTAAATACTGTTCCTTCATGATTCACATAATAGATATCTGAGGTCATCGGAAAACCTGAGACTAGAGATGCCGATGCATTCCACCAGCATCTATGATAAATATTTTACTGTTCAAGCAGTACGTTTACGGCGGTTCGTTTATGTTCGTTTATTTTTTTTTTTATGGAATGACTTGCCCGTGTCGATAAGGCGTGCTCAATCTTTGTCAACTTTTCAAATTATGATAAAAAAGCACTTCCTCTCTCCTTAAACATCATAATTATATTTTCTTTGCTCCTGTTTCATGTTTATTATTAATTTATATAGATGAGTATAATATACTTTATGTATGTATTTATTGTATTATGTAAATGGTACACCGCCGACTACCTACAGTATTTGTTTCTCCTTTCCCTTCTTAATCCATCCAAAGGTTGTCTATAAAAGCAATAAGATCGCCCATTGTGTCACCCTTTGTACAGTTTCCATATTTCTGTGTGTAATTTATATGGTGTACATAATAAATTTATCTATCTATCTATCTATCTGCATAGGTACTGGCTTGCATCGTTAAAAGGGCGTAATCTGACCCAGTTTGTTAAAACTGTAAAAATTTACAGGTCAATAAAAAATCGATGTTCAAACCGGTCGTAACGCATATCAGGAAATTCTGATACGGGATATACCTAGAGCGGCCGTAACGTACAGACGAGCAAACTCTGTCATATGCTAGCCACGTTGAACGTGTTAAAAAAAAAAGTATTTTTTAAATTTCCCCAATATAAAAATGTTTAGATAACAGTAATAATTAATGGCACAAAACAATTAAAAGTTAATAATAATGTAGGATTAAGAAGTTAATTGTTGTTTAAAAAATATATATTTATAGACACTTGGGAAAATACACTTTCATTTTTTTGGCCTAAAGACAGTACCAACACTAATGATGCAACCCATACTATCGTAAACTAGAGACATTCATTTGTCTATTCCACCCTATTTTTTTTTCGTACAGCGTGGGGTTAGTTTCCATACAATGCTGCCCAATGATTGAAAGATACTAAGATATCATAGTGCATAAGTAAGAAAAAATAAATAAAAATCAGCTGTTCCCTACAGTTTGACGAGTTATGCGAACATAAATGTAGGGAACAGCTGATTTATTTTTGCGACCGATTTCGTTCGTTTTTAGGGTTCCGTAGCCAAATGGCAAAAACGGAACCCTTATAGATTCGTCATGTCTGTCTGTCTGTCTGTCTGTCTGTCCGTCCGTATGTCACAGCCACTTTTCTCCGAAACTATAAGAACTATACTGTTGAAACTTGGTAAGTAGATGTATTCTGTGAACCGGATTAAGATTTTCACACAAAAATAGAAAAAAAACAATAAATTTTAGGGTTCCCCATACTTAGAACCGAAACTAAAATTTTTTTTTTCATCTAACCCATACGTGTGGGGTATCTATGGGTAGGTATTCAAAAATGATATTATATTGAGGTTAGATATTGAGGTTTCTAATATCATTTTTTTCTAATCTGATTAGTTTGCGCGTGAGACACTTCCAAAGCGGTAAAATGTGTGTCCCCCCTGTAACTTCTAAAATAAGAGAATGATAAAACTTAAAAAAATAAATGATGTACATAACCATGTAAACTACCACCGAAAATTGGTTTGAACGAGATCAAGTAAGTAGTTTTTTTTTTAATACGTCATAAATCGTAAACCGCAATTTACCATTCATTCAATCAACTCAAAAATAAAAAAAAACATTTAATTTCATAAACATAAACCTTATGCATAAACCCGGATGTTACGGAACCCTCGGTGCGCGAGTCCGACTCGCACTTGCCCGGTTTTTTTTGTACATCGCATCGTCAGAAAAGGCGATAACAAGTGTGTGGTATTAGTAGATTATTAACCAAGGGGATAAAGCAGTTTCTTCTGTCGCGGGTGACGATTTAAATCGCGAGCGTAACGATTTAAATCGCGAGCGTAACGAAGGACTCGAGGTTTACTCTTGCGCGTAGCGAGGGTGTTAAAAACTTAAATCACGAGAGAAGCGAGGGATTTAAGACGAGTCCTGAGTGTAGCGAGGGATTTAAGTTCACTCAAGACTAAGACAGCTTTATCACCGAGGAAAATACTCTACTTTTCCTATCATTTGCAAAAAAATTAACACAATACTAATATGAGATAAGCCTTTATTAAAAATAATGACAATTAAAAATAAATTAAAATAAACTTAACGTTTATGTATTTGAAGAAAACAAAAACGCGGCTAATTCCTAGACTAATATTTTTTTGTCGGAAAAGCATCAAGCTCATACGGTCTCGTCGGTTTTCGTAATTTTATTTAGGGCTGATTTTTCAATCATCTGATAACTTTATTCGAGGAATAATTTTGAAATTTTGACAGTTGTTTCGTACAAAAACTGTCAAACGTCAATTTTATTCCTCGAACAAAAGTTATCTGGCGATGGAAAAATCAGCCCTTAATAATCATAACTGCATAATAAATGCGTATTCCTTTTTCAAAAAGCTTTATAATGCTTTATATACAACCTCAATGGTGTAAACACAGATGTAGTTCAGTATAAATTTCGGTAAGTATTCCAAATTTAAATCACATTCTCCCCCTAGAGGATTTGAGCAAGTGGTACGAAAAATTTATTTTATGTGTTTTCCATACTGTATAATCTACAGGGTGAAATTGAATACATGCGACAAACCGAAATGGGAGATGGAACTCATCATTATGAACAACTTATACTAAGGGACCAAAGCTGCAATCGCGAAAAAAAAATCACCTGTTCCCTACATTTTGACGAGTTATGCGAACATAAATGTAGGGAACAGCTGATTTTGTTTTCGCGATTTCAGGTTTGGATCCATAGTAAAAGTTGTTCATAATGATGAGTACAATCTCCCGTTTCGGTTTGTCGCATGTTTTCAATTTCATCCTGTACTGTAATTATTTGTCACAGAATAGATTTCGGGACCTGAGGGCGTACCTACTCTCTAAGCACGAAGTCCGTAGTTACGGCCGAAAATATGGGCTATGCTCCGATCCACCTACAGACATAAGAATTGTTTAGGTTCCGACCTAAGAATGAATGACACCACAATTTGACAGTTTTCCCTAATCTTGATGTGTTTTTGCCCGTTTGAATAAGTTTATTAATCAGGTGTAGGATATACTTCAAAGTTTCCAACTACTTTCAGACAAGTCCGTGTCTTCGTTGATGGAGGTAGAGAGTATGTTCCCAGATTTCACCAAAAAACTACGACGACATTCGGTGACAACGTACGAAAATGTAATTTCTCCAGATTTATAACCCCACTTGCCATTTCTACGTAAAAGGGTAGTGACGTGAATATTTCTCCTGCCCTCGGACATAAATTCCGAGTTTCTATCGCCGATATAAAAACAGTGATAACCCAAGTTTCACGATAAATAAATCTGATACATATAATGAAAGCTTTTACTGTAGTTCGCGATTTATGCCCAGTGTCATGTGTTTAGGACACTTATATGCGCAAAGAAACCGTTTTGTTTACTTTCGGGACACTAAAGTTATTATTTTTATCGGTACATTATATGTTTAACATTATGGCCCTTATATGAAAAAGGGAGAAAGAATCACCAGGAATTATACATAAAACTACGATTATAGCCTTGTTCTTTTCAAGTGGGCAGTATAAAAAGTTCGACCGTAACAAAACTTTCGAGAATAAAGGCTCATTCAAAGAGGCGCGACACGCGATAAAATCGCGCGCGACACAAAGGCACTGCAAGTCGCACAACGAGCGGTGCCTTTGCGTCGCGTGCGATTAAGTATATCGCGTGTCACGCCTGTTTCTAGGAGCCTTAATGCGGGATATTACACAGGCAACTACTACGACTAGTCACACGATTTTCGCCGCTCGGTGAAAATCGAATGTCTAAATGGCAATCGGCTAAGTCAAAGGTGACTAAAATCGCAAGTTCCAAAGTAGAGAAAGTTTCCACTTTTGTCGGGCGGCGACAGCTTCAGATCGCATGCATAGTGACTAAATCTACCGTGAAAACGCACATTTGCAGACCTGGTAACCTGATTTTTATGTATGTGTGTAAATGGGATGGCGATTCAGCTTCTAAGGCAATTTGGTAAGCGACCAGACGCACGGCGAAAATCGACACAGTGTAAATCCCGAAATTACTAGTTGAAAAATGCTATAGGCTGTCAGTGAATTTTTGAATCATAACACCCTATGACATTGCTCAATTAATATTTCAATTTATTAAATTTGCTATATTTCTTATTTTGTGACTATTATTTTTCTGGTGAATTTGACTTTTAAGATGACATAAAACATTACCTTACAATTTTGTTATTCCCTTACAATTATTATTATTGATTAATGTTGCATGCTTTACGCTAGAATGTACTGGATCCAATTGTTTTTCTTTTTTACGCCATCAAAACTATCTTCTGTTACCTAAGTTCTTTGCAAATAAACGATTTCTGATTCTGATTCTGAAATATGAAGGTACCAGTTTGACTAAACATGGGTCTACAATATATATCTTTGTGGTAACTCAAAATCAATCAGTAACAAAGTTTATTTTATTTACGAGTACCTATCCACTTTACTCTTAGGCCCTTTGTACGCAGAACGGTTTCTTTACGATACGGCGTAAACCGCGTCTTATTAAAAACTTGTCTGTCAATATCTAAAAAACACTGAAGACCGTGCCTTCACACGGCTAAAAAACTATAGTTCTTCACGACAAAAAAAAACGTGTGTGTACAGCTTTCTAATTATTCTTGTGAAGCGTATTAATTCATTTTTCATCCATAGCCCATTTTCATTTTATCTCACTTTATAAAAAAAGTTGTTTTATTATGATTAAATTATTAAATCAGCATCACCTTTTAAACTTATACCACAAAATATGGTAATGTTTCATAAAGGGACAGGCAGGAAGGGCCTGGATTTGCGAATGGTGTGAATAAAGTCTTGTTTGGTAGTGGAGCTTTGTCAATAATTTTATTCAAAGATGGCCGTAGCTCATAAAGAGGCTATCTATGTAGCCCTACCTTTACCAGTACAGGCTGGTTATAATTGCCGGCGTGTTCCATTCGAACGTTCAAACAAGTGTCAAATATTCTCGGTATTTTTGTTTAGTAGAGTCAGTGCCTCCCACAAGGTGGTCCGACGACCTAGTGAAGGCCGCAGAAACCCGTTGGCTCCGAGAACCACAGAACAGGTCAAAGTGGAGGTGCTTGGGGGAGCCCTATGTCCAACAGTGGACGTCTTTCGGCTGAAATGATCATGATGATGATGAGAGTCAGTGCTAGAAATAACATGGTAATGTAAAGTCTTCCTAAAAATATAATATATTCGAGTCAAAGCTACTGCTATTTTGTTATTTTGTAAAGCTCCTATCTAGAGTTTCGCAGTACCAACATTATAGTACTTCTACAGTAGGTACGAGCGTTCCATTCCAAAGCTTACAGTTCTAACAGTACAATTTGTTACAAGCACAGTTCTTATCGGAAAGCATTTCGTTCAAACAGGTGTTTCAAATATCCTACATTCTCTCTTAATAAAACTGTTTCAAGAAAACCTTTTGTTTTAAAATTGGTCATAACATCTCGAGCACCTGCACACAAGAAATATAGCTATTGTTGTCCAAGATTAGCTACTATTAAATTAAATTAGCCGTAAATAATGTTTTCAAGTTTCAAGAGTAAGATACTTATAACTCGTGCTAGGCACAAAGGTAGCTTTCTGCCAGACATAATTTAATTCGACCTGGTAGTTCGGTGATCTAAACGCTAAAAGGTAAGACAGTAGGTATCTAATGAATTAAAATAAAATAAAAATTATTCAGTTCATAAAAAAATTACGTACAGCCGTTTTGCGTTTTGTTTTTTCTTCGTGTCATGTTTTACCGCGATTAAACTTATTCTTTCGACTTTGTAAGAACACCTCGTTTATTAAACTTGATTTACGCGTTTAGCCTCAAAGGTAACATAGAGAAATTACATCCATACCAACCAAAATCCTACCCTCCTTTGAGAGTCCGCCGCAGTTGGCTAAAAAGCTGTTAAATCTAGTAACTGTTATTAAATTTGACAGTTTAACAAACCAACCAATCTGCCTAGCCCTTTCCCAACTATATTGACGTAGGCTTCCAATCTAACAGCATCAGCATCTAGGCTGCATCCGGTTAAAAAAAAAAAAAGGCAGTCGCTCCATGGAGGACAGCGCAGGCCTGTCAACAAGTACCAAGTACTTGATAGAATAGAAAAGGGTCTACAGATCTAAAGTCTATAAGGCCTACAAAGTCCTCACATTTACAAAATAAGAATCTATCAAAAGCATAAATAAAAAAAAAATATATATATATTAATAAAAACCTACTAAAACCAAGTGTTATGATTCCTATTAAAACCACTAATAAAGAGGTGAAAAATTTGAATTGTCTATATATAATGTCAAATAGTAAAGAAATTATGTCAAAAAGTATATAATGTCAAATAATGAAGAATAATAAAGTAATTATGTCAAAATATATGTAAAAAAAATAAAATAAAAATTAAACATCGTAATTTGAGAGCAGTTTCATAGTTATGAGAAGCCAGGAAAGATGAGAAGAAATTATTGCCAGACTACCTTTTCTTTTTTTTTTGCGGATGGGAAATCATCAAATGACTCCTCCCGCTCTGGGTGGAGCGGAAGGGAGTGTCAGACTCTTAGGGCGCTTTCAATTTAGACGTTTCGTGTCGGACCGCTGCGGCACCGAAGCGGTGCGGTTGTTGTATTGCGCACGGACGGTCGTTTGTTTTCATACAAAGCGCGCGGTGCGGGTTGTCGAGCGTTCGCGGTACCGACGCCGCACTGTTGCCGCACCGTGCGCTTTGTATGAAAACAAACGAACGTCCGTGCGCAATACGACGAACGCACCGCTTCGGCACCGCAGCGGTCCGACACGAAACGTCTAAATTGAAAGCGCCCTTACTGACTAAAACCCACCCGTGTTCCTTCCTTATGGAGGCCAGCGGTAACCCTTTCGGACAATCCCGCTGACCCGGCAGGCTTCAGCCCTAAGGGGTTGCCAGACTACCTTGTCTTCAACGTAGATCGTCGTCTTGTGTCGTCGTGCTTTTTTTGACACGTTTGATGAGGGTTTTGAACTTTCCATCGCTAAGTTACGGTTACGGTTACGGTTTCGGCTTCGGTTACGATTACGGTTTCGGTTTCGGTTTCGGTTACGGTTACGGTTACGGTTTCAGTTTCGGTTTCGGTTACGGTTACGGTAGCGGTTACGGTTACGGTTACGGTATTGGTTTTGGTTTCGGTTTCGGTTACGGTTTCGGTTTCGGTTACGGTTACAGTTTCGGTTACGGTTACGGTTACGATTTCGGTTTCGGTTTCGGTTACGGTTACGGTTACAGTTTCGGTTACGGTTACAGATACGGTAACGGTTACGGTTACGGTTTCGATTTCGAGTTCGGTTACGGTTACGGTTACAGTTTCGGCTTCGGTTTCGGATTCGGTTTCGGTTTCGATTTCTAAGGTAAGACTGGATGTCAGACTTTAGGCTTCTGACTACAAAGAAACGTTTATCGTGCTTGCCGAGGCATGTATATAACGGATGGTCACCCATCCACAAACTGAGCGGAGCTAGCGTAGCTTAACCTCCGATAAACCCCTGCGGCTGTTATTATTCAGCCACTCGTCGTTCGTAGTTGTTTCAGCCGATAGACGTCCACTGCTGGACATAGGCCTCCCCCAATTTTGGGGGGGTTTGCCATAATCGCCACGCTTGGCAGGCGGGTTGGCGATCGCAGTATGGTATGATGGTGGAATGCATAGAGAACGCTGCTGCCCATTCTCCGGTACGACCCTTAGTCGCCTTTTACGATACCCTCGGGAAGTAAGGGGTGGTGGTATTCTTTAAGTCCGGCACCACACAGACAACCACTAGCCTCTCCAAAATAGCTAATCTACACTTCCAAATAATAATTTTTGTAAGTAAGATCATAAATTCAAAGCTTTTATAAAGCGAAAACTATGCCAGAAAGCCTATTATACTGTAAAAGACTATATTGAGGACAAAAAGGCTTGGGATTGAGCTGCTCCAATAGGTTTAGACAGTGAATGTTATTTTGCAATTTTTACACTTTAATATTTTCTTTTTTTATTTTTTAAGTATCTATTTACTTACACAATGACATGTACATTTACTGTATAAAGTATTATATTATTTTAATTATTGTGAATGTGAGGACTATGTGGGTCATTGTTTACATTTTAATCGTGGTCTGGCAGTTTGAGTAGTTTATGCGGCCTACCCAAATGTCCTGTTTTTGGTATTGTTCGTCGAATCGTTGAGCTCCTGAAGTTCTGAGTTGAGCTGCACGGTTACTGACAAATGCGTGCACTGACTGGACAGGTCCACTCAATCTGTGTGGTTCTTTCCTCAAAAGATCTTTTCAGACACTAATCTACATGGTCCTCAAAGATTATGTCCGGATTTTTATATACACATTGACATTGATGAATTTTATTTAGACAATGACATGAATACTTACTTTGTAAAGTATTTTTTATTTTATTTTTCTTTTCATTTAATTATTGTGAATGTGAGGACTATGTGGGTCATTTTTAGGGTTCCGTTGCCAAATGGCAAAAAACGGAACCCTTATAGATTCGTCATGTCTGTCTGTCTGTCCGTCTGTCTGTCTGTCTGTCTGTCCGTCCGTATGTCACAGCCACTTTTCTCCGAAACTATAAGAACTATACTGTTGAAACTTGGTAAGTAGATGTATTCTGTGAACCGCATTAAGATTTTCACACAAAAATAGAAAAAAAATGATAAATTTTGGGCTTCCCCATACTTAGAACTGAAACTAAAAAATTTTTTTTTCGTCAAACCCATACGTGTGAGGTATCTATGGATAGGTCTTCAAAAATGATATTGAGGTTTCTAATATCATTTTTTTCTAAACTGAATAGTTTGCGCGAGAGACACTTCCAAAGTGGTAAAATGTGTGTCCCCCCCCCTGTAACTTCTAAAATAAGAGAATGATAAAACTAAAAAAAATATATGGTGTACATTACCATGTAAACTACCACCGAAAATTAGTTTGAACAAGATCTAGCAAGTAGTTTTTTTTTTAATACGTCATAAATCGTAAACCACAATTTACCATTAATTCAATCAACTCAAAAATAAAAAAAAAACATTTAATTTCATAAACCTTATGCATAAACCCGGATGTTACGGAACCCTCGGTGCGCGAGTCCGACTCGCTCTTGCCCGGTTTTTTTTTCTGTTTTCCTTCTTAGTTTTAATCATGATCTGGCAGTTTGAGTAATTTACGCGGCCTACCCAAATGTCCTTTCTTTGGTATTGTTCGTCGAATCGTTGAGCTCCTCATTTCTGAGTCGAGCTGCACGATTTTTGGCAAATGCGTGCACTGATTGGACAGGTCCGCTCAATCTGTGTGGTTCTTTCCTCAAAAGACCATTTCAGACATCAATCTACATGGTCTTCACACGATCTGACCAAGATTTTGTCTGGACTTTAAAAGAGACTGTGACCTCTGAGTTTGTTTCGGCCTTTCTTCTCAGAGTAGTCAGATAGGAAACGCCGACCACATCTAGTTTAAAAAATATGATGACGTGTAAAAGTGTTTGTAAAAACCTACTTACAGAAAATAAATCATTTATCATTTATCATTGGTTACATTCTCAAATAACCCGAAGTACTAAACTAGCAAAGTTAATGTAGGAAAACTTAATATTTCGTATGTACTCGAAACTTTACATAATAACTGATACGTATTGCCAAACTTAGCAGCAGTATGTACCACAGCCATATAAGTTAGGCAATAACGAATATACTCTGCCCATATTTTAACTTTATAGTAACTTCCTTAGTTGCTCACTTATCTCGTCTTTCATTAAGATGGCTGTAGTGGAATTAATTGCTAAAATTAGAACCCCATTCAAACTATGCTAATACTAATATATATATATATATATATATATATAATAAAGTCGGGTTAGTTACACCATTTGTGTGACAAGAATGGCTGGACCAATTTTTATGATCATTCATTTGTTGGATTTACGCTAATATTATATAGGCGAAAGTTTGTGTGTGTGTTTATATGTTTGTTACATCTTCACGCTTAAACGACTAGACCAATTTTGATAAAATTTTATATGGAGGTAGCTGACACCCCGGATTAACATATACGCTACTTTTTATCTCGATATTCCCACGGGATCGACATTTACGCGGCGCAGCTAGTGACTATTAAATCATGGGAAATGTTCACGAAAAAAAATCTATGAGGATCATTCATATTCTTAGGCGGTACGAAGTTCGCTGAGTCAGCTAATAAAATGTGTTATTTAGCTTAAGAGGAAATGCGGATGGTCGTTTCTCCATAAAAACGCTCTCGCCTGTTTCCTTTCTGGTTCATTAACCAGAAAGGAAACAGGCGAGATGGTCATTACCATAAAGCAATGATTTTTTACAGAATAATAAATATTAACTACTTGTATGCCCCTGTGTTTTCCTTTTTGATGATACATTATTTTTATAAGTACTAGAACCTTAAAAAAATGCCGATTTAAACCGCTGTCAACTGAGACCTAGTGTACAAATTTGACAACTATTAATGAAAAAAGAAAAACACAGGGACACATTATATATCCTTCTGATTCATTTATGAAATATATTTTAAATTGGTCCAATATTGGAGGACGATATAGGCGAGAGCCAAATTTCGAATTGGGCCTTTTACTTAAGCTTTTTTAAAAGTCTTTCCAACCGCATTTCCTCTTAATAGTATAACGAAGTAAAAAGTAGAGCAATCGTGAAAATAGCTTATAAAGGCGTCTAGTATCTACTATTTACCTAGCGGTATTACCCGTTGAGTTTTGTACCTCGAATTCCTTACAGAATTTTTAAAAACCCCTTCATATTTTTATTATTAATACTGTATCTACTCCTTTAAAAATAAAAACAAGAAATCCTGAACTTAAACCTTGGAGAATATAATTTATCTCGAAGACGAAATTAAAGGGAAACAGCTCTGCTACAAGATATAAGATTTAAAAGAAATCCCTGCGGGTTGGGTAAATTATTATCTTCATATTTGTATGTTAGCGATATTTTATTCTTATTTCGCTCTTCTAGTCTTTAGATAATGTTTAGGAATAAAAGGTAGCTTTGGAATAATATTTATCTATACAATAAAGCTGAAGAGTTTGTTTAAAAAATTATTTTTGCATTTGATAGCCCGATTCTCGAGCAACGCTACGGGCTTCTTAACATCACTTTGAGACCCTTTGGAGTTGAGCTCAAAAGAAAAAAAAATAGAAAGAACGCTGAGCAAAAACGAAAATTTCACGCGGACCAAGTCGCGGGTAGAAACTGGTACAAAATAAATCTTAGAAAGAAAAATACTCCTTTTCCTTATTCAGGTTTAACACTCCTAATTAATGTGTATGTAAATTATTTTATTATATGTATTTAATTATATTTAAGCAAAGTAAGGTAGGTAGTTCTTAATGAGTTCTGAGAAAAGGTTGCGAAGAAATTTTTTCCCTAAAATGGGAAATGAATGGAAAATTATTTAACTCTATTGGGAAAAGACACAAAAGAGTTTTACATAAAAACTGTTTGTGTCTAATTTTTTATTTCTGTCTAGAAATTGTAATAGAAGGTACAGACGCCAGCACATCAAGCTACTACAATCTGTCAAATTTCTTTAATAGATTTTCGACTTTATCACTAAAGCATAAGGTTCAAAGTTGATTGGGAAAATTTTACATTTTCGGTTAGCTTGATATACTGGCGTCTGTACGTTACAGAAAGCACAGCTGCCGTTTAAATGGATCACATTACGACAAATCTTGTGAAACTCGTACAAAGTTCGTGATTGGTGCTCACTAGCTTAGCACGCTAGAGTTTCATCTCCTAGCGAATATATGGAGCAGAAGCAAAGTGTCAATATGGATGGATAGACTTGTGTTTAATAAAATAAAATACATTTTATTCATACAAAAACCTTTGACATTGCTTAAAACTAGGATACATAAGTTGGGTAGCTAAAGGTCATACGGATAAGGTAAACCCTGACTCCTAAACTAGGTGATCCTGTGACTTAGGAGTCAGTGTAAAACTTTGGAACCTTGTATGACTTTATTTAGCAACTTTTTTTTTTTTTTTTTAAACGTTGCCTCCCACACTAGGAATTTCTCCTGTATCGTGGGTGCCTTTACAAACATTTAAACTCACAAACACAAACAGCCAGACCCGGAACAACTACTTGTAGGTCATACAAATATTTGTGCCGTGCAGGAATCGAACCCGCGACACGCGGCGCAGCAGTCAATCGCTTAACCTCTGCGCCAACCGTACCGTCGTATTAACCCACAAATAAACTAGTTACTGCTCGTGTAATTTAGTTTAGTTTTAATAATTATTCATGTAACGTTCTCAACAAATATTTAAAGAAGTTTAAGGGGGCGTACAGTAGCTCTACCATGAGTTTGCACAGCCAAAACTCGCTAGCGTCTACGTAAATAATATGTATGAAATATTGTACAGCGCCCCTAGCGGTCACCGGAAGAATTAAAATTCGTACCATGAGCACTATAGATTTCGATAGGTAAGAAACCTAACGTAATCTATTCGATAGTCACTAACGTTTTTCAGCTGTCGCCATACAAAACGGCACCATGAGTTAATAATTTGACAGACGCTATCGAAAAATACGCTTACGATAGTAGTTACGTAAGTCACTGGCATTTTGACACGTGAAACATATGTTTACATTGAAATTATATACGTTTGTGAGTATTTTGAGTCAAAATAATGTCTGGAAGAGCTTATTTAGCATAGAATATGTTGGCGGCCACTGACTTTGAAGACCAACGACATAAACAACGTGAATTTCAAGACAAAATTACAGGAAAATGAAATTCTAGCTTACCAATGAGCGGGGCATTACGCAGCTACCTAGGAGGCTTTCTGTGATGAAAATTAACTTAAATTTAAATAAAAGACATTTTACTTAAACAACCTTTTCATTTATTTTATTATTAAATGGGAAACATACAGCATATTTATCAAAATAAGGAACACAAAAATTGAAAAACATGTACTTATTATCTATTGAATACACAATTTTTTCTTTAAACATTGGACACTAGGATTTCCCCTGTATCGTGGGTGCATTTACAAACACAAATCTCACATGCACAAATACCCAGACCCGGAACAATTAGGTATCTTTCTTTGGAAGATTGGATCACACAACTTTTTGCTCCATGCGACAAATGAACCGGCGATTCTTAGCGTAGAAGCGACAGGCAGTTTCTAAAAATTGTGCCATGCTGGTCCTCATTGTATTATTGTCTTTTTATAAACTTATTTAACTGAATTTTATTAAAAAACGCCGTGAACACAATGTCAACAAATACAAAATTACAAATTGTAAACGACACTCGATGACACAACAGTGACATATAAGGAATAAAAATTCAACAGCCACTAAATACCTTAAGAAGTTCACTAACCGCCAACCATTCTATTTAGTCGGATTATTGCCTATCATAACATTTTAAGCATAGGCGATAGCACTACATTTTGAGCATAATATATGCCGTTCTCTCTCCTTATTACTGAGAAAGAAAGAAACAAAACTTAAGGAAGTGACGTTACATACGACACGATCTATCGAGCTCACCTTAGCGCCTGCGTAAGATACCGTAAAACTCATGGTGCAAGCATTATCGAAATCTATTCGATCCACGTTAATACGCTAGCGAGTTTGACGCTAGCGACTAAGTTTTCGATAACAACTCATGGTAGAGGTACAGAACCTAAACAAAAAAAACGCAAGTTTTAGAAACAATAAAAGTAGGTTTATGATCGACTACAGTAAACAAAATCAGAAAAATATATGATGTGTCCACAGATGCTTGATTTGGAATACCTAAGTAGGGATTTTAATAAGAACTGTCTTTTAAGGAGTTTGTAAGGATAATAGCTGGTGGCGTACAGCAGTACGCCACCAGCTATTACCCTTACAAACTCCTGCCCACCCTCATGGGAAGGCGTTTGGCTATGTATGTATGTAACTGTCAGTTCACAAAAAAAAAATACAGACGCAATTTTTTAAGTTTCAATATTCATGCCAGGTTTTTACCAGAGTCTTAACTTTTACGATAAAACACTTAGGGCAGTAAAATTCATCAAAACTTTGCCCATGACTTCCAACTTTTGCACTCATCTGGAAAAAACGACTTAATAGAAGTCATAAATTCACTGACAGACGAAAAACTGAAACGCTGGGTTTTAAAGCTTGACCTTTTCCATAAAGGTTCCTTATTGAAGCACTTAGGGAGGATTTTTGGAAATTAATTTTCTCAGAAGATTAATCTTTTGACCGCCCACGTCAAAAAATCAAAAATGTGCCCTCGGTGTCAAAGTCTGTCATGTAGTCGAACCGTGGCGTGCTGGGCATATTTTGGTTTGTCATCTATACATGACTGTGGCGGTCAAAAGATTGGTGTTATCAGCTTGTATGGAAATTCATCATCTTTTTCGACGAGAAATCCCATCGGGCATTCATAATATACATAGTCAGCGGAATGTTCCCACTGCTGGGGCACACGCCTCCTCTCTGTGAGAGGGAGTGGGCCGTAATCCACCACGCGAGCCCAGAGCGTGTTGGTCGATGTCACACATCTTCTAATTTTTTGTTCTAGGACATGCGAAACTGGCATGTCATGTCACGATGTTTTTCTTCACCGTTTTGAGAGCAATGGTGATGAAAATAAATATAGGTGTTATGTGAAATTCCTGTCTGGGTTCGAACTCCCGACCTATTTCTCGTATGTCGGGGTCGATACCACTGGCACACGGCTTGTATTATAAAATTTTCAACCAAAAATTTTTTTTTTCGTCGTTATTCTGCTAAATACCAGAAAATACACTTCTTTTAAAAAATCCACCATCCTTAACTTCTCATTATCATGCGATCAATCTTCAGATATGAATCCCATCTCCAAAGAAAAGAACTCGGTACAATACAGCGGGTAAATTATCTTAGCATAAATTTTGAACCGTTTTGTCTTAAAACGGCAAGGAAATGGTTTCGTAAAACGGAACGTAATCGCCTCTGCCTTTTAGGGGAAGTATTTATAGAGGCAGTTTTTTGTGGTTTTCGAGGGTAACTAAGTAGAATATTATTTAGCCAGGTCTCATTTAGTCGGAATTCAAGCTACCCTTATTTATCTTCTTGCCTCAGAACGGTCTGCTTTTAAATGGCTAATTACATTATTTAGAGCTGATTTTTCCATTGCCAGATAAGTTTTATTCGAGGAATAAAATTGACGTTTGACAGTTTTTGTAACTGTCAAAATTTCAAAATTATTCCTCGAATAACGTTATCATCATCATCATCATTTCAGCCGATAGACGTCCACTGCTGGACATAGGCCTCCCCCAATTTTGGGGGGCGGTTTGCTATAATCGCCACGCTTGGCAGGCGGGTTGGCGATCGCAGTATGGTATGATGGTGGAATAAATAGAGAACGCTGCTGCCCATTCTCCGGTAAGACCCTTAGTCGCCTTTTACGACACCCACGGGAAGTAAGGGGTGGTGCAATTCTTTAAGTCCGGCACCACACAGACAAGTCCGGCACCACACAGACAAGTCCGGCACCACACAACGTTATCAGATGATAGAAAAATCAGCCCTTAGAAATACAATAAACTAAATGAAATCTTTAAATTAATTATCTTGAAAATAGCTAGCAGCGAATCTTTAAGGACGGGGAGATATTAACATCAAACTATAATTACTACAGGTATAATTGGTAACTTTATAAAAATTTAAAAGTTTGCATATTATAAAAAAGTCTCCTAGTCGCGTCTGTCTGTCCGAACGTGATTAACTCAAAAACTACCGAAAGGATTTTCATATGGTCTTCACCAATGGACGGAATGATCCACGAGAAAGGTTTAGGTGTATAATTCATTAAGGTTTTGTGTAAATTGCCAGGAATATGACGATAATTGTAACAGATGTCAGAAAAATCATACCGACTAGGAGCTTTACTGGCATGCGCCGCGTAAACCAACAGAGTTGTATAAAAACAATGTATTGCGAAATCAATAAAATTGTTTACCTGGTTCACATAAGGTACTTGTAATCCCGGTGGTACGTTCCCGTGGGAAATTTTCCATCATCCACGCGGGCGTATCCGCGGGCAAAAGCGAGTGATATAATAATTTCTTTGACACCATGCTCCCAGTCTATTTTAAAGGTACACACGTGCTTGGAACAAATCCAAATGCTGTCACAATTGATGTAATGGCCATTAAGGGGCTTGCAGGGCCTAAACACAAAAAACGCAAGTTTTAGAAACAATAAAAGTATATGATCGACTACAGTAAACAAAATCTGAAAAATATATCATATTCTTCAGGATATATGCTAGGTAGATAGTGTGCTGAAAACATAATACAACTAATTTGATATATAGAAAAAAATCATGAAAATACCTCTAAAAACTTTCTTTTTACAATAAAACCAAAATAACCACTTATACAATCATTCTGATTTTTTGTCAGATTATTCTACAAACAACATACCTACTAAAGCACTAGTGTTTAAAGTTTTTAGTCCAAACAATAGATTTATTGTAAATAGATAATTGCTTCATATTTTGCAAGAAATTACCAGCGTTCTGTCATCTCGCTTCTCTTTCTTTTCTATGCAGTCCGACAGCGACCCTACTTTAGGTCATGTAAGCCCCTTAACAGAGCACGAAGGTGCCTCGGCGGCCGCTGCTAAAAGCAACATCATCAATGCTTCCCATACTAACCTCGCCGTTTACTTGCCCTACGACACAAATGACGTATAGAAACTGACGTCTTTGAAAGCGGTCTTTTACAGAAGTTGTGCGCTGGACGCACTATCATCGCCACGAATTTGATTAGAAATGCTGTCTCTAGACCGAAGGATTCCAAATGGCGGACCGCGGACGAAGATTGATAACTTAAATTTAATTAAAAAATAGTAAAATAAAAGTTTTGAGTTTTTATTTGCACCAACTTTACTCCACATTTCAGGCAGATAGTTCAAAGTAATAAATTACATTTTTTACACTAATATTAATTAAGTACTTGCTTTGTTATTTTTGATCAATAAATAATATTGTTTTATTACTAGGTAATCTTGGTTTCCAGTAATCGTCTACCAAACGGACCGCGAAAGTCATATTAGTTTTTAAAACGGACTCCCAATGAAACATAATTGGTGATCCCTGCTCTAGACGCTGCTGGCTCTGTGGAACCATTCTTAAGAAAATTAATTACCTAACTACACCTCCACCATCTCCTCATTTCGTAATCCCCACCAAACAGTCTCCTTACTCAACTCATAAAGCACATAAACTTGAAAGATACAACGTAGCCTAAACACTAAAGCCATCTGCAATAGCAATAAAGAGGAACTAATTACCTCCTCCTCATCCCAAGACATGGTTGAAGCTGAAATTTTGACAATTAATTTACAAAGAGACACTTTACAGATTCTCTGGGCTATAAACTCGTACTTCCAACGCTTAAAGAGTTTTTTTTATTAATCTCTTTGCAGATTACTTAGGTGACTTTTGAAGAACAATGTTCGCATCAAATTAAATTTTTAAAGAGTTCCTGCTTTCTAGCGTGAATACTTTGCATGTCTGAATATTTTTCTAAATGAAAAAAATGGTGGTTCTTGCCTCCCGGCTTTCTAATACCTACCTTAAATATTTGAAATGGGTAGTCATTTCTGACAATATGATGTTTATTTTGCCACAAAGTCCCTTAAATTATTTACAAAATTCAACTTGAAATAGTAGCTATATCTTCACTACTTTTCAGTGTTCATAATTTACTATTTAATCCATACAAGTGTTGATAAGACTCACCCTTAAACACGATTAAAGGGTAACGCCCTTACAGAATTTGCAGCGAAGGCAAGACAAGACCTGACTGGCTTGTTTAACATCGCAAACTAAATGCAATTCCTGTGAAATAAAGTGCAGCGCTGAGCAGAAACTAAACGATGTTGTCGATCTTTAGTATGCTGGCAATACCGCCTTTATTGTTCCGTTGCGAAGGGGATGCTTGTTCTGGAATATTGGATGGCAAGGATAGTGATGTACCTAGTTGAATTCGATTATAGATTATGGGCTAGTTTAGTTGGTCTATTCTGTCTGAAACTCGCCGTGAAAACTTGGGTTTAGTGCGCTCGTTTTGAGCTGGCATCCCAACCGGTTCCAGGGATTGACAGTTTACTTTAAGATCAAGATAAGATAACATTCATTCATTCTTTCATTCATTCAGTCATTCATTCGTTCATTCATTCATTCATTCATCACTTCACCTAGGTTTCGTGGTGAGATTTTTCCAGAATAAACCTTCTAGTGTTATTGTAACAAGGACTGAAGTCTCCCTTTTGTTTACAAAAAGTATGTTTAAGTATATATTTCATGTTTTTTTTTTTTGTTTTTGTGCCGAAGAGTTATTTTGTGAGTAATTTCGTCATGTCTCTTCTTAAGTTTTTTCTTTTAATTTCTCAGTTTCTTATATAAAACGTGTCGCTACAATTTCGACATTAATTTAGCCCATGGGTAGGGCTAGTGGCCTGTAATTATAATATTTATAACTACATAAAATTGATGGCAACAAAGTACAAACGGACATCTACATTTTTGCGAAAATGCTTTTTTTACAAAAATCTGCTTATTTCAACCCTATCTAAAAGTCTGTATTAAAATTATCACAAATTTCAAAATAATTAAGAAAATCTAGCACGTAAATAAGGACATATACACTCGATTTAAAAAAAAAATCGCACTAGAAACCTATATTTGAATTTGTCCGCCTTTACGTCGGAGCTTTGACAGATTAATGAAACGTCAACAAAGACTTCAGTCACATGTCACATTCTAGTGTGTACAGGTCATATTTTCGTGCCTTTTTATTGAATTGGCTTTGTTAAACGTATTCTACCTTCAATTAATTATTAAAATATCAGTTAATATTTGAAAATGAGTGCCTCAAGGAATAAATTACTTTTAAATTATATAAAATTTTAAATTCAAAGTAATTAAAGATATCTACAAAATTTGATCAAAAATATGTCTGTGTGGTGCCGGACTTAAAGAATTAACCCACCCCTTACTTCCCGTGGGTGTCGTAAAAGGCGACTAAGGGTCTTACCGGAGAATGGGCAGCAGCGTTCTCTATTTATTCCACCATCATACCATACTGCGATCGCCAACCCGCCTGCCAAGCGTGGCGATTATGGCAAACCCCCCTCCCAAAATTGGGGGAGGCCTATGTCCAGCAGTGGACGTCTATCGACTGAAACGAACGACGACGACAAAATTTGATCAAAAAGGATATCATAGCAACTGTTTGCATGTTGCTTAGATTTTCTTTAAATATCCTTAAAAGTATTACTGGAGATTATTATCTTAGATTATTAGATATTTTAAGTGAAGATAAAGACAAAGATAATTTATTTGTCAAACATGCGTTTACATACAAATTAAGCATGCAAGATCTTAAATACAGGTAACAAGGTACAGGTTGACTGGTAGAAAATGCCTATGGCATTAAGTCCGCCTCTGTACATTTATGTGCTTGAAGTATTAAATAAATAAATAAATAAATAAACAAGTCCATACATGTTTTGCCTGACGAGGCGTACAAATTATTTTTTTTATATAACAAACAAATAATTACTTCAATAAAGCAAATACTAAAGACGGGTTCACTAACATCCATTATTAAATTTTATGAGAATAATATTGGTAGGTACTCACAGAAATAATAATATAAAAGTTCAAGCATGTCAAAAGGTATCTGTCAAAAAGTCATTTATACTAAAATAACATTTATCTGTTAGTAGATTTCGAATTTTATTTTTAAATTGATTTGTTGGCATGGCTTTATATGACTGTGGTATTTTGTTGTATATTTTCGGGGCCATACAGAAAAAGCTTTTCCCCATGAGGGCAGTTTTTGCCGAGTGCAGGCAAATTTGACTATTGTCACATCTGTTTCGCGGAAAAATGTCAGATCGTCGTGGAAAGAGTTGGGGGTTAGACTTTACAAAAGATGCAACTTCAAAAATATATAAAGACGGTAAAGTTAATATTTTGTGTTTTTTTAAACAATGGTCTGCAGCTTTCTGTCGATTGTAGTTTAAACATAGCCCGAATACATCTCTTTTGGACTTTAAACGCTATTTCTTTGTCCGTAGAGTTACCCCAAAAATGTGAAATGGGCGCTTAAATCAAAAGACAACAAACAACGTATAAACGGATATCAGGCAGATGTCTTCTTCTACGTCGAAGCTTATTCAGAGTAAAAAAATACATCTACATTATTTCAGTAAAACAACGATAAGCGATAAAACCTGTTACACAATCAATTTAGAAGGTTATTTCAATGCATCAGAAAATTTCATTTTAATCGGTCCATAAATCTCAAATTGAACACGATTATTTAGTAAATCTGCTCTACTGTAAAATTGCGATTTTGTAGATGTCTTCTTGTACTTTGCTGCCATCGTTATGTAATTTGATAACTACCACCTGCGCCGCTCGCCGATATCTCTCTTTTCTTCAATTCGCTTACTCTTTGGAAGTAATTCATTTAATTTCATTGATACGATGTTATGATCCGTGACCCCGGTAAATGACCCCTTTTTTTTTTCGGGTGGGAAATCATCAAATTACTCCTCCCGCTCTGGGTGGAGCGGAAGGGAATGTCAGACTCTTACTGACTAAAACCCACCCATGTTCCTTCCTTAGCCCTTTTTGTTTCGGGGTAGGGGTAACCCTTTCGGACAATCCCGCTGCCCCGGCAGGCTTCGGCCCTATCGGGCCCCTTCTCTGAGGCGCGCTTGGCACACGTACGCGCCGTGATCGGACGGTGAGCTACCCATTACTCTCCGCCCGCAGGCCCGCGCCTACGGGGGCCGGGAGTAGTCACGCGGCTCCCGACGCCCGGAGCGTCTCCGGCGGTGGCTGGGACGGCAGGCTCTCTCCCCTGAGCCGTCCCGCCACCTCCTCCGCTAGCATGACTGCTTCGCAGAAGGAGGCGACTGCCTCCCACTCCCTCTCGCCCTGGACCATGGCTTGCACCAAGCCGGGCGCGAGAGGTCGCCGCCGCTACCGATCGTCTCTACGAGGACACGGCGGTGCCCCGCCCCAGCGGGGCAGACCTCCACCATGTGCTCCACCGTGTCCTCTGGGCGATCCTGGCAATGGTGGCACCCGGGCGTTTCCTCCCGCCTGCAAATGACCCCTGCGCTACAGTTCTTTAAGTACAGGTTGAAAGTAAGGAAATACATATATTTAGCACAGACCAGGTTGCTCCTCTTTGTGCTAAATAAAAATCTCCTCTTGTGGTTGTTGTTGTGGTTGTTTTAGAAAACCTCCCTCTCACTGAGAGGAGGCCTGTGTCCCTGCAGCGGGAACATTACAGGCTGATTATGATGATGATGATGATAAAATGAAAACGCGAAACCATATAGGTACGTGTGTTACAGTAACGCATGTTTTATAGCGGGTGACAAAGGTTTTAGCTTACTCGTATATCTTCTTTTTTTTTAGTTTATATCTTGTGCAAAGATTATTCATCATCATCATCATTTCCGCCGAAAGACGTCCACTGCTGGACGTAGGCATCCCCCAATTTGGGGGGGGGGGGGGGGGGGGGTTTGCCATAATCGCCACGCTTGGCAGGCGGGTTGGCGATCGCAGTATGGTATGATGGTGTAATGCATAGAGAACGCTGCTGCCCATTCTCCGGTCTCCCTTAGTCGCCTTTTACGACACCCACGGGAAGTATGGGGTCGTGCTATTCTTTAATTCCGGCACCACACAGATTATTACTTTGGCATTATTTAGATATTATAATCATAATTATAGACTTTTATAAGAAAATTAAAGCATAGATATCTTAAAAGTCTAAAATCCACTGATAGCCCTTTACCCAATTGGAAACCTTATTGCCTATTGTTAGAATAATACAAAACAGATTGCTTTGAAATCTCAAAAATCAAGCAGTTTTATGAAATACGGACTATGACAACGCGACGGTATGACACGAACATCTTACAAATAGACAAGAAATTCAATATCATTTCATTTGAAGAAGGCCTGACCAGACTCGATTAACGAGTCATTTTATTTCAGTTTAGATTTTCGATCATAAATATCAATTTGACTTGATTTTTTTTATTCGTCCGTATGTATTTACTTACATATTATCCAGAATCATGCAGGTAGATCGAAAATCTTATGCCAATCAATTAGACGGCAGCTGTTCGCTTTCCAAATAAATAATTTTTCAGTCGTGAATCAAATGTAAATTACAGCGGACGAATTCTGAAAGAGAATTCAAAATATTACGTAAATTCCCTTTTAAAGTATGATTACTTTTATTTGATTAAGCTCTGTTCGGGAATGAAAGAAAGATGAAATGAGTTATCGGCTTATCTTTCGTAAGATGGAAGTCAAATGGAGGGAGTATGACGAATGGAGATAACGTTTTTGGATTGAAAAATAGGGGGAAAAATCCATGCGCAGAATATTTTTTATTTCTCTATATAATATACAAATTGGATTTCAGATTACTTTCTCGGTACTATTAGTTAGTAACATTATCAAGAGTAACATAGATGAGATTTTCTTGCCTACTGGAAGGTCATCATAATCAGCCTATAATGTTCCCACTGCTGGGAAACAGGCCTCCTCTCGGTGAGAGGGAATGGGCCGTAATCCACCACGCGGGCCCAGCGCGGGTTGGCAGATGTCACATGTCTTCGAATTTTTGGTTCTCGGACATGCCGGTTTCCTCACGATGCTTTCCTTCACCGTTTCGAGAGCAGTGGTGATGAAATGAAACTGGACAAGGTGTCATAGCAGAAACAAGGAAGTCGTGACGTACTGCTAACCTGGAGGAACAGGATGCGTGTGATAAACTGTCTGCAAAAATGCCCCAGTGCATCGGGGTGGCTCTGTGTTATGCACCCGTGTGGCGGATCTGGTACAGTGCCGGATTCAGACTGACGGCTGGCGTCGACCAGTAGAGGGTCTATCTTATTTTGTGGACCGACCGAAAGTGCAGTGTGCTGTGCCAAGGTTGCTGATGAGAATGAGGATGGTGAACAGGAATGTGCGTCCACTGCATGCTAGCATAGCACTGCATGGTCAGTATACTCGTTGGTGCTGGCCCGCTGTGTGACTTGCTGCTCGAAAGCTTGAGGAAGTGATGACGATGACGTCAAGCGGAAGTAGTTGCACGAAGGCTGCGCTGACATTTATACTCGTGGTCACCAGTATAGAGGTATGAGGCCAAGGGTGTAACGCTCACTCATCCTCCATAGAAAGCAGAAGATCCTCCGACCAGACGGGTGTTTTATCTGGTGGGCAACTGCCCGATGATTTATGTCGCGAGGTTGTGTTATATAGGCTAGTCGCGCGGTAAACTCTGCTTGCGCGATACAGGATTTTGCGTGACGTCAGTGTGATGCGTAGTTCGCATCTGGCGATGTAGATGCCGCCACAGTTATCTAGTAGGTAGCTGGCTGCCCATTCTTTATTCATCGGAACTTGAAGCAAATATCAAAATAACTTAAAAGCCCAAACTGCGGCCAAGAAGTTGAGCCATCCTAAATAGGGTGGAGCGATACTTTACACCTGGTCAGCTTTTAACCCTTTACAAAGCGCAAGTCCGATCCTGCATGGAGTGTTGCAGCCACCTTTGGGATGGCTCAGCGAAATACCAACTTGCCGCGCTTGATTTGGAGGAACGCAGAGCTAAGAGGCTCATTGGCGACGTAGAACCGATGGATGCCAAGCTTCACATCATGGCTCGTCGCCGCAAGGTTGCCTGCCGGTCTTCTACAGATTATACTTTGATGAGTGTGCCCAAGAACTCCACGACATCATTCCACCGGCCCCCTTCTACCTTCGGACATCCAGACGCACTGCAAGTTACCATCCCTGCCTTGTTTCTATTTCAACAATTCGCACTAAGAGTTTTCAAATGTCCTTTTTAATGCGCACAGCAAAAGAGTGGAACTCTCTACCTGCGACTGTGTTTCCGATCGCATACGACCCGAATATCTTCAAAGTAAGAGTGAACAGGCTTCTTCTGGGTAAGCTCACTCCATCGTCGACTTTGTCTCTGTCACCTCTGACCTAGACTAGAGTCAAGAGCAAACCCATTCCAAATTAAAAAAAAAATCAAGAGGCTGAAATTTCTTAGAAACTTTCCCAAAATCTCGATACACAAGAAGCGTAAGTAATTATTATTAATATCTTTTTTGTTACGCCACCTATTATACAACTTCCCTTCACCAAGTCTGAAGTTTCTCCCCCATTAAAAACTTATGCATCAACGTACCTTAAAATTTAAGACAGAAGGCTCTCTGCTTAATTTCATCACACGTTTATACGGTATTTAGGCGCACTCCCACGCAAACGACAAGGATTTACCGACGACTGGAATGGGTACGATGTGACTGACAGTTTGTGTCGGGGTAATGGAGCATTATGTGGCGGGAGAGTTGCGTGTGTCGTTTTACGAGTCTGTCACTTCTAAGTTTGGTGGTGGATGTACAGTGGGCTGCATCAATTGGGTACCCCCGTTGTATGAAAATTTTAATACAACTGGGGTACCCAATAGATGCAGCCCACCGTACCTATGACAATATTATGAGGTACTATTTTTTACAGGGACAATTAAGCAGATGTTTTCGTGTTTTAAGTTCCTAAATAAATGAATGTATTATGAAATGAATGAATAATGTTTTAATTTCGTTATAGTACAATTAAAATAAAATCCTCCAGACCGTATTTCGGCCACGGCGGCCAATTTCAACGAGGTATAATAGTGCACAAGTGTGCGCGCAAACACAGGTGCATTCCACCTTCTCTCACCCTATGGGAGGGGACGGCAATCCTACATGACTGGAGAGAGATCAGGCGCAGGACCAACGGCTTAACGTGCTTTCCGAGGCCGCCGACTTCGAAACTCCGGGCTGTTAGGTACTAAGAAATGCCTAATGGAAAAACTCAAAAAAAGAAAATAAGTATAGTGTGTATAATTAAAGTGTATATTACAGTTACAGAGCTAGTGTACTTAGTTACAGTTGCTAGAAATACACTTCTGGTGAACCCTTCGAGGATTACAGATGTGATATTATCTGTGATATGTATCTGTCTTACAATTCAGCTAAGTTATTGCATCACGGGATCCATTTCAAATACTACCCATGATACACTAGCTATTTAGCACCGTTCAGAAACTCTACATCATGATAACCGTCATGGTCGAATAGCTACTCTATGTGAGTAAAATTATTTTGGATTTCCTCCCGTAAAGACATAAATCTCTCATGTACAAACGCTTGTCCATAGAACCATAGTCTCTCGTGTGCAAAAAACTGTAGTGCAATATTTACGCATAACTTTCCCCAGCTATCCCTCTACATTATCCCCACTTGCACAAACCAAAAAAACATTAATAAAGTTTTCTACTTTTACTTTTTAGTTGCAGTAACTACCCCACGCATCCGTATACCTTCACTTGCTAAGTAACAGAGACAAGAAGTTATTATAACTTATACTAAGAGGGAAAAATATGTATTACAGAAGCTAACTCAAAAACCGCGCTTCAGAACTTGATCAAATGTATATGAGACCATCCCATTAGTACATACATCTTTTCAAACATCATCATCATCTGCCTAGCCTTTTCCCAACTATGTTGGGGTCGGCTTCCAGTCTGATCGGATGCAGCTGAATACCAGTATTTTACATGGAGCGACTGCTTATCTGACATCCACAACCCAGTAAGTGGGTAATATGGTACCCCTTGGTAAGACTGGTTGTCAGACATTCGGGTTTGACTACCCGTAACGACTGTCAAAGATCCACGAATGACAGCCGGTACCAACGGCTTAACGTGCTTTGCGAAGCACGCAGGCGTCTCGGTATGTAAACATGGTCACCCATCCACAGACCAACCGCGGCAAGCGTACCTTAACCTAATCGATCGACCTGTGCGGCTGTTATTATTTAGCCACGGACCCCCACAGACATATTTTCAAACAAAAGAAGAATTTTACAAATCGGTTTATAAGTGACGGACTTCTGACAGTTCTTTATTTATTTATTTTTATTTATTACTAGCTGACCCGGCAAACGTTGTTTTGCCATATAAATTTATATCTAGCTGCCCGGCGCTACTTCGTTCACGTGGTGTCCTACCCCTTACCCTACCCTAACCCTACCCTACTCCTGCCCTACTCCTACACTACTCCCACCCTACTCCTACCCTACTCCTACCCTACTCCTACACTACTCCTACCCTACTTCTACCCTACTTCTACCATACTCCTAACCTACTCCTACCCTACTCCCACCCTACTCCTACACTACTCCTACCCTACTCCTACACTACTCCTACCCTACTCCTACCCTACTCCTACCCTACTCCTACCCTACTCCTACCCTACTCCTACCCTACTCCTACACTACTCCTACCCTACTCCTATAAGTATATAAAATACAGTACAGCCATTCTTGAGTTATAAAAAGTGTAACTAACACGACTTTCCTTTATATACGAGTATATAGCTTTTTTGCCTATGTTGTCCCACTGCAGGGCCTTTGCCCTGCAGTGGGACAACAAGACAAGCTCAAGACAGAGAAGAGTGGAAAGGAGAAAGAGTTCTCCTTTCCACTCTTCTCTGTCTTGAGCTAGTGTGGACCAATCCTTTCTGTAGTCGTCAAGCTCATCCCGCTATCTTCTCCTGGGTCTGCCTCGATGTTGCCGGACGTTTTCTGGCACCGACATGGTGGTAGATTTGGTCCATGACGCATTCGACATGCGGCAAACGGTCCAAAAGACAAATAGCCGACGTCACCAAAACAGCAGTCAATCCTAACTGGAACGGGACAGCACAGTTCTAACTAACAACAAAAAAATACGACCGAATTCTCCTCTTCTTTTTTTGAAATCTGTTAAACATCTACCGTCCTTCACCCGGTTACGACGATTTATGAATATGAAGGCGCGTCCCTA
>OU744806.1:26199740-26352879 GCA_916614155.1 Mesoligia furuncula | reverse complement strand
CCCAGCTCTCGAGATCTGTTCATTTAACTCTGGTGGATGGGGAGGGGATGAAAAGAATTTGCAGGCTTATGTCACGGGAGTAGGTTTCAGAAGTTTATCGCATTTGAGCCAAGATACTAGAACTTTCAGACCATAAACAATCACCCCACAAAAAAAAAACCAGTAGGTACGTACATAGGTTGCGTGCGTTTACAAATATCATTTATAGTCGATTTCAGGCTGCTTGCCACCAGCAATGAGTGGCGTGAGAGCGTTTGGACGCTGCTAATAAATAAAGAAACGCACTAGATAATTAATCCTTACATAGTATAAAACAAAGTCGCCGAAATGTCTGTACGCGCATAACTTCCGAATGACTGCACCAAATTGGGTAATTCTTTTTAGGGTTTGTAACAAAATGGTAAAACGGAACCCTTATAGTGAGACTCAGTCTGTCTGTCACAGCTGGATATCTCAAGAACAACTAATGCTATCAACTTTTTGGAATAGTTTTAGATGACGTTTGCCCAACTATTTTGCAAATAAGAAAGATTTTTTTTTTCTTGCAACAATGTCTGAAAATATCGAAGTGGGGCTACTAGGGCATGTGGGGTATCATATGAAAGAGCGTAGTTTGCACATTCTCAAACATTTTTTCTTATTTTTTAGGCCGCATAGTTTTCGACTTTTGATGAAAAAAAAAAATACCGCCCCCCCTCCCTTATCTCCGAAGTTTGCAAGGAGAAAAATCTGAAATAATTCTACGTGATACAGGTTACAGGAAAAATAAAACGATGTTTCTAATTAGCACACTTTTTCAGAAATCATTAACAAAAGTTACACTAGTTGCGCTATCAGATCAAGAGAGGGCGCTGACCTAAAACTGCAATATTCTACACCGCAGTGCGCAGTGTTAAAATTCTCTAACAAATATAGCTCTCGCCGATGAAAATTTAAAAATATGATGGTACGGGTACGGATCCCTCGGTGCGCGAGTCCGACTCGTTCTTGTCCGGTTTTTTCGTTGTGTTCGGTATTGCCAGGAAAAGGTTTCTAAAAACAAAATTACGGAAATTCGAAAAAAAATTGCTCCAGTTGGAAGCTGAGGCGGACCGCTAGTTTAAGATAAATATATTAGATAGGAGTGGAATTAACATACTTAGTTCACAAATAGGAATATTATTATTTATTTTGTTCGTTTATGGTTCGGACACATTTGGACACATTCCTTTTTCGCAGATTATGACATAACAGACAGAAGATACAAAATCTATCACCATAGACATAATAAAGTAATGAGGTTGGTTTAGTTCAAAAAGTCCAATAAAATAAACAATACAAGATCAATCATCCTTTTTTTCGTGGAGTGACTGCCTATCCAGAGAGCAATTCTCGTAATTTTAAGAATTTTCAGTTGATCTCAGTCTCAATTTGTCAAAAATACCTTTAGCTGATTTCCCTACATTTTAGGAAGTTTTTGACATTTGCTTGTCGCCGAAATGCGACTTCGACTAGATTTTGAACGTTAAAATTTACGAAAATTGGCCTTCTGACCTCCACAGTCCACATCCTCCACATAATACGTTACCATAATCAGCCTATAATGTTCCCACTGCTGGGACAGAGGCCTCCTCTCGCTAAGAGGGAGTGGGCCGTAATCCACCACGCGGGCCCAGTGCGGGTTGGCAGATGTTACATGTCTTCGAATTTTTGGTTCTAGGACATGCCGGTTTCCTCACGATGTTTTCTTCACCGTTTTGAGAGCAGTGGTGATGAAATAATTTACACAAAGTAAAGCGCCTGTCTGGGTTCGAAGCTACGACCTACAATTCGTAAATCGCGGCCGTTACCACTTGGCCACCACTGCTCTCATAATACGTTATGTGCTTTTTTTTCCAGGGTGACTCCGGCAGCCCTCTGATGTCAAGCGAGACTGGCACGCAGATCGGTATCGCATCCTGGGCCTTTCCGTGTGCTCGTGGTATACCTACCCGATATGTAAGTATACGAGTACCAGGATCAGTTCATCTAAGGAGTTCATTCTACGTAGGTAATTCATTCAGAAAGTAAGTAATATAAGGGCTGATTTTTCTATCGCCAGATAACATAAAATCGAGGTATAAAATTGACGTTTGACAGTTTTGCATGAAATAACTTTCAAAATTATTCCTCGAATAAAGTTACCATGATTGAAAAATCAGCCATAATTATGTGAAAGATCTTCCGTTGTTTTAAAGTTAAACTGTTTACAAAGTATGTGCATACCTAAACCTAAATAAAAATGTTAATAAACTAAAAGTTTTTTATTTGGCTGTAGACCTTCCAGGCAAACAAATTCATCACATAAAAAATTAAACAACAATATTGTAGGTACAGACCGCAGCACATCAAGCTACCCGAAACTGTCAATTTTTCCCAATCAACATTGAACCTTATACTTTAGCAATAAAGTTGAAAATATATTAAAGAAAGACAGATTGTAGTAGTTTAATGTGCTGGCGTCTCTACCTACTAAAATTGGTTGATTCAAAGATATCGAGGTATTAGAATAAACATGTCTAGCAAAATAAAAATTTACCTTTACATTTGTTTACAAATAATCAATATCGAAGAATGATTTAACTTTTTTCTGTGACCTTTTTTAATGTGTTCATTAGTAATACTTAGTCTGTGTTCGCTGTTGCGTATATCCGAACGCAACGCTTGTCAAATGTGACAGTTTTAAATATGACACTTGATAAAATAATTTGTATACCTTATCTCAACGGATTAAAGGCTATTTTGTAGTATCTCAGAGCATTCATGATTTTGTATTCTAACCCAAACAAATTCAAATAAACAAAACAAACTTGCTTGACTGACTTATTTTAACTTTGATGCGATTCTCTATTCAAAATCAATACAATTTCCAGTTAGAACATATTTTAACGTATCGCTTTTGTTTTTATAAAAGTGCTTCTGTATTAATTGTCAAGGTTACCCACAAAAATGATCAGAGATAATAAAAAGCCAGAAATGGAGGGTAGATTCGAATATATTCGAAATACTCGTCTGTTACGTCTACCTACGCTCATCCTTTTCCTTGGCTGGCACCTTAGCGACACCAGGTAAGACGCCTTCAATTGATTAAAAATCATTTTTTTCTGCTCTCTATTTTGTTAATTACCTTCATTTAGTTTCACTTGATCTACGAACTGCCAGCAGTATGTATTCATCGGTATTTTTCAGGTTTAAATTTCGAAAATGGAAGGCGAAGAGTGTAACTCGAATTCGGAAGTGCCTCACCCAATACTGTTCATACCAAGAGTGTGCACTCCGTTGGTGACCAGTAGCGAAATAACAGAACGTTTGTTATTACATTTGAACATCTCAACACCAGACCCTGAAGGCAATGATATTTCCATATACAAGGGTGTCTGTGACGTAAAGATCATGGAAGGAAGGGATATCAACATCAAGTACGCATCACCAAATAGTTTCTCAAGCATTGACAACATAAATGTGATTCTGACTGAAGCTAGTCAGATAACAATACCTGCTTATAACGATTCTCAAGTCTGGATTGACCCGGCTAGGAGCCCGTTTGTCTACAACCGTTGTGATTCACCAGCCCTGGAGACATACACCATTCATGAGAGTAATGACAACCAGATTACGTTCGAGCAGCACAACACATACATAACACAGAATGTGTATAATTACAATGAAGCTATTCGGTACTCACCTGTCTCTGAGGAACAGAAGACAGTCAGGAAGATACAAGATAATGTCCGGAATTCAGACGCCCATAACTTGTACGAGGATGAAGAGCTTGAATGTGGGGTGTTTCTGTCTCAGCTGTCTGAAGAGATCAATGAGAAAGATGCAAGAGCACGAGACGAGAGGAAGTTTGTTGGTCTGCAGACAGACAATGGAGCGTTGAAACAGCTGATGTCTACAAATATACAGTCTGTGTCGAGGCAGCAGAAGACTATATTGTTTTTAGGTCATGACTCTGGGTCCGGACAGACGGTACAGAATATTGCCATTAATGATCCTTCTCTGGAGTGCGTTGGAGCTGGTGAAGTGGAGAGTGAATTTAGTATTGGTAAGTCATATTGTTAATATAATATTATTTACTAAATTATTACTATGGGGTTTATTTATAAACAATGATTCTCAAACTCAAAGCACTACTTTTGAATTGTCAAATTTAAATAGTCTGTCAGTTAGTTAGAAAGTTGAAGCCAGTTGTAGTGTTTAAAGTTAAGTGTCATTCAAACATTGCTACTCATTACTTAACTTTAAGTAATGTTTATGAATAAAAGGATAAGTGTTTCAAGAAAATAGAACACTAATTTTATATCATAACAGTCTATAAAAAGCAAATTAAGTTGCTGTATAAGATATGTTCCACACCAAAAATATTGACCTATTTAAATGTTTATTTATTTTATTTTTATAAAAGTCACAATTTTATTTTATGGTGCATAAAAATTTAATTTCCCTGTTGACTGTACAGTCACGAGTACTAATATGTCAACACTTGGCAACATTCAATTGCGATTTTTTCGTGAAATAACGAATGCAACGTTGAAATACGACAGTTTACACAAACCTATGGGTTCGAAAATACTTTGTTCGTAATAATAATAACATACAATTTCATTCAAAACTAAAGCAGAAAATCGTCTTTGAATAAAGCCTAGTGTATACATACTTATGCTCGTGACGGTACCTACATCTATTTAATACGGTTGTACTAATAGGTAAGTACTTGCCTAAAATACTTGTAGTTCTATACCTATACAACACATTGTAGGTATTGAACGTAAGCGGTAGACATGGTCAGCGGGATTGTCGGTCAGCGGGATTGTCCGAAAGGGTTACCGCTGGCCCGGAACATAAAGGGCTAAGGAAGGAACACGGGTGGGTTTTAGTCAGTAAGAGTCTGACACTCCCTCCGCTCCGCCCAGAGCGAGAGGGGTCATTTGATGATTTCCAACGTAAAATGGATTAGGCTGATTATTTATTTGGAAATAAGCAATTTACTTAGGTTCCTTTTGTTTGTTTTGGTATTCACCGCCTATTTTTATTTATTACTTGCAGCGCCCCGCGGTTTCACCCGCATAAGTGTCGATTTCGTGCGCATATCGGGATAAAAACTATCCTATGTCCTTTCCCGGAACTCAAACTATCTCTATACCAAATTTCATCTAAATCGGTTCAGCGGTTTAAGCTTGAAGAGGTAACAGACAGACAGACAGACACACTTTCGCATTTATAATATTAGTATGGATTTTTATTCATTCATCTAAAAGTTTATGGCCATTCTGACATTAGTTTATTATTTAATTTAAATTAATAATAAAAAATAAAAAAATCCTCAATTTTCATGATTGCACCACTGTTTGTCTCTGCATCACCCAAAGGTTGACTGGTAGAAAATGCCTATGGCATTTGTGTGCTTAGTATTAAATAAATTAAAACATAAACATTTACTTAGGAAATCATTCATCATAATAACTTAATATTCACTTCAACCATGCTTTTCTTATTAGGGTTCCGAACCCATTATTAAAATAATTATGATGATGTTTCTAAGTTACTTTGTTATTTTAGTCAATAGTTTGAGATATGGGTGTTTTCGATTACAACTGCAGTAATAACTTTGTTTTTCATACTTTATTCGAAAAATACCATGAAATACAAAGTTATTTTTGCGGTCTGTAAAATTAATACTGTGCTGGTGCATGTGTAAATATTAATCCTAAATACGGAACCCTTAATTGTGCCTGGACTGAGACGCACTTGGCCGTTTTTTTCACTTTCTCCATTACATAAACATTAAAAATAAACATTTCAGGGGACTCCAATATTACAGACAATCCACGCGCGAAAAAATACCAATGCAACAAATGCAAACAAATATTTGACCAACTATCTGCCTTCAAACTGCACGTGGTCAGCAGCCACCGGCGCTCCGTCTCCGGCAACCTCAAGTTCATGTGCACAGAATGCGGGAAAAGCTTAAAAAACCAAGAAAAGTTTGAGCAACACTGCCTCGGTCACGGCGACCCAGATCTAGAATGTAACAAGTGCCACAAAGTCTTCGCGTCAAAATTCACCTTACGCAATCATCTTAAGATACATTCTCGAATGTTCCCTTGTAGCTACTGTGCAAAGAGTTTTACAACGATGCAGGAATTGCACGCACATTCATCAAAAATTCACTTCAAATTTATGTGCGAACGGTGCCCGTTTGTTTGCGAAACTTCAACAGAGTTGACGGATCACCAAAAAGTTCATAGGAGCCGCTCGAACTCTTCGAACAGCTCCAGTGAATCTGAATTCGCTGAAGGCGTGTTTGAGGGGAGTTTCGAGGGGCTAAGTGATATTTCGGTGGCAGAAGAGTTAGTCAAACAAGAGGAGGAACATCTCCAAACTCCTGACTCGGTTATCGCGAAGGTGATGTCCAACAATATATTTCAATCTCAATCCAAGACGAACAAGACACAGAGGAAGTATAACAAGGTACCTATGCTAAACTTTAGTCAATGTATTTTTCAGACAGGTTAATTTTTTACATCTCGCGTAACACACGTAACACTATTAGATTCATTGCGTTATTTACGTTGTTGAGCTGACAATTTTTTCGAAAAAATTTAGAACATAATATGAAGCAATGGTTTAGCAATATGGCAATGTCCTTCAAAATTATTCAGAGTGTAATTGAAAGTGCTCCCGGGTTGAAAGATAATTCGTTCGTGTGCCCACAACTCCGCTCCCGAGTCGTACATCTATGTGTACGACTACCGACTCGCCGAGTTGTGGGCACACGAACGAATTATCGTTGACCCGAAAGCCGGGTGCTGGGCATTAAAAGTATAGCGTCTTCCATGCCGAAATCAAGGTTTAAATGCATCACGTTTCCGGAGAAAAAAAGATCTTTTCTGTCTCTTATCATGCGCCTGTCACAATAAAGGAGGCTATAACTTTCTCTGCCCATTCTGCCCAATTAAAAATCAGGATGTGATATGTGATGATGTTTGCAAAAATTGTTTTGTCCATTTTCCTCGATGGCAGGTCATTGTAGCGGTCTATTATCAAATCCATGTTCAGCAGTGGACTTGTAAGGTCTGATGTGATTTAATATGATCTTAACTGTCCATTGTTATTCCCTACTTAGTAGTGTCGACGCTACCCACAGCGCTGTAGGTATCTAATAACGACTTTGCCAAGTGGAATAACGTATGGATAAATATCACCTATGTCCTATACAACTTTAAAACCTGTTCTGAGTTTCTGAATGTCAGTATTACATAATTAATGCAATAATAATATTTTTCCAGACGTGCGAAGTGTGCCTAAAAAAGTTTGACCGAATCGGTGACCTCAAGAGGCATCTCATCGAACACGTGATAAGGAGCACCCTAGCCAAGAACCCAGTGAACAAGTTCGGGGTCCTCAACATCCGCTGCGAGATCTGTCAGGAGCGGGTATTTTCAAAGATCGACAGATACAAAGCCCATTTGAGGGAGCACGCGAAGCTCACTCTCTACAAGTGTACCTTTTGCGACAAGTCCTTCAGCGACTCCAGCAACTTTTCTAAGCACAAAAAAATCCACGGCACCACCTACTTCCAATGTGACATGTGCCAACGTAAGTTCAACTCCAAGAAAATGATCACTCAGCATATGGAGTACCACAACAAAACCCAGCCCATGAAATGTCAGTATTGCGACAAAGTGTTCCATTTTGAGTCTATGCTGAATAAGCATATGAGATGCTCGCACACCAAGGTAACGACGAGCAGGTTCAGGTGTAGGTTCTGCCGTCAGTACTTCAGAAGTTTGAAGGAGAAGTGGGACCATGAATGGTCAGCTCATAACGCTAGGAAGGTGATTGTGGACTGCTTGTTTTGTGAGTCCAGGTTTAGGAAATATTCGGAGTTAAAGAGGCATTGTATGGAGGAACATGATACCGTCATACCTCCAGCTAAAAAATCGCTAAGATACCGGTATACGAAGTTGAGAATGATTGAAGATCAGTAGGAAATGGCTGGGCCATGATTTAATTCTAGAGGGAGTTACTTATACTGGATTGTTAGATTTAGAAATCAGTAAATAAAACTTTTCTCTGACTGAAGTAAGTAGGTAAGCAGGTAAGTGTTAATCTTAAAACTTTTGCCGAGTTTAAAGTTTAGATTGAAGTAATTGCATATTTTTCTAATTTAAAAAGGCTGTTATAAAGACTGTTTATTTTTAGACATATTGTTAGTAATATCAAAGTGTTTATGTATTAAGAAAACGAGTTGAACTGATATGGTTAAGAAATCCACACTTCCAAAGTCAGTGGATCTCTGGATCTTCGGCCCACCTTCCGTCCTGGGCCGCATGGCCTGTCACCTGCACTTGATGATCTTATGACTGCGTCAGTGAACGGAGTTGAATTTTGGGCCAAAAATATTTAAACTTTTTACCATCGAAAAGCTAAATAAAAGAAGTGGATCTCAAACTTTTTATTTATTTTTAGAAACGTTTAAGTATTTATTTTAGTCTATTTTTTGTTATTTTTGTTTCACATTTATATACATAAAATAACATTTATATACATGTTAGATATTGTTATATATAACGTTTAAGCTTAAACTCAAAATATAATCATTGTTTTGAAACTTTTGGTATTAAAAAGTTTTTTTTATGAAGTGCTATGTTTAAGTTAGTTTTGATAATTATTGGGTTTTGGTGGCGGTATACTAACTACTTTGTACCTATAAGTCATTCTCTAAGTACGTTTTTTCTTCTACAATCACTATTTTGTAATCATGAACTTTCGTTATCAAGGTTGACATTTATTTAGTTTTTTAAGTTATTTTTAAGTTATTAAGTCGGCTTGTTTGCTGCCTTATTTCTGTTTTAAAACGGTATCACATACCTATTTTGTTATATTATGAGTAAGTATTTAAATAAAAATGTATTTGTTATTCTTTGTTTTTACTTTAATATATTTAAATCTGCTGTACTTAAATTCCTCATCTAAACTAGCACCCTATTTGCGTGACTCACTACGAATCTAAATCTGAATAATTTTGAAGTATATTGCTAATCCATTGCTTCATATGTTCGAAAAATGTGACTGCTCAGTAACGTGAATTACGTAATGAATGTTGTTGAACTGTCAAAATGAAAGCCATTGCTACTGTTAGTGTGTGTGTGTTACGCAATACCCCGCTGAATAGGTCCTTGTCTAAGGGTCTAAACAGACGGATTGCATTTCAGCTACAACATCGCAGTTTGGATACAGTTGACTCGACTGCTTCGAAAGCTAGTTATGTCAACTGCATCCAAACTGTGATGTTGCAGCTGGCATGCAGTTCAAATGCAGTCCGTCTGTTTAGACCCTAAGTAAGGCTATTCTTGTATCACCTTGTCTATGTATATTTTACCAATTATTACCTGTTACAGATAAAATGATAGAATGTAACTGTACCTACATTGTATACCTATATGTAGTCTGGTCAAAATAATTTACTTAATTTTGAAAATGTTTCATGACAGTTTTAACTAATATTTGCCGCGGATTATGGTAATATGCGTAATCATCGAGGACTGACTTCCTCTTAGACCTGTGGGGTAATCACTGGCAGCGGTGGGCGTGGTGATTACAACCGTCACCTCCCAGTACAGCTGATAACTTGAAACGTGGGACAGTTTGTCGTTACACTACAGTACTGTACACTGCCTGCCATAAATCTCATAATTCAAACAACGTGGGGACTTTATGCGCAATGGTGGCTGCGTTGTTAGTAGTGGTCATAGTCGTGTGTAAACACGGCGCCCGTACAGAAGCGGTATTCTCGCGCATGACCTTGGCCGGCGCGCATGCGCGGTGTCGCGGCCTGCCGACCCATCCAGCCACACTTAGGCGGCGCTCGGCTTCAGTCCGCGACAGCGCTCCGCCGCGGCAGCGTCTCTCACCGCGAATGCGGGATAACGCGGGCGCGTGATAACACAAAAAACCTTGCCTAAATCAAATAAATACTATTCCTGTCGATATCGCGACATTAACAGTTCTTATTGTGCGTGTCGTGGCCCGGGAGCACGGAATCGACACTTTCATAAGGTTAGTATGGCGATAATCTTATAAGCTGTCACGTTTCGACAATTCAATGCGCTGTTAATAGGTTCAATCCATACCCGGTTTGTTTGTCTGTCTGTTTGTTGATGTATAGTTGCGATCGGACTGTGGATCGTTAGTTTTTTATTGCACAGCAGCTCAAGAGGTAATGGTGTCTTTATACGACTGCCTCTGCCTGATTTACACTTAAAATTCAATCGAATTTGAAGGATTTCTTTGTCTAAACAGTTCTCTATTTAGTCTACCGTGTATTTAGGTGAGGCACGGCTTCTGGCGTAAACAAGAACTGTGTATATTTCAAGAAAAATAAATACTTAGTTGCACAATGACACAAAAGGTTGAGAAACACAAGTCGAGCTGTCAAAATTTTGACAGATAGCAAATCGATTTAGAGATTTGAATTCGAAATTATAGAACAGCGCATTGGTACCATGAACTGTTTTTACCGCAAAGTAGATTAGTTTATGAAGAAGTAAGTATCTAATTTTAGAACTGATTGGGCTGTAATACAAACATTCCTGTTACATGAGAAATTCGTAATGGTAGGTAACAATTGAACGCTACCAGTCAATGTTACTTCGTTATTTACAATAAAATGTGTTCTATTTATTTTTACGGCTGATAGGTACCAATCGATTGTCTATAGGTACCTAATGGTAAATACCTAATTTCGCAACAATCGGTTACTTTAATTATAACAACATTATTTATCCTTCTGTTGTAGGTATATAATTTATGCCACTTTATTTGTAAAGTGACACAAAAAGCAATATTGAATTAGTGAACAAAAAAAAGAATAATCAAAATCGGTTCATAAACGACGAAGTTATCCGCGAACACACATAAAAAAAAATAAAAAAAAATAAAACATATATACGGTCGAATTGAGAAACCTCCTCCTTTTTTGAAGTCGGTTAAAAAATAGAAACAAATGAAAGTGCAAAACACGTCCAGGAATCCTTTTCTACCTTCCTAAAAAGGTGTCACACTCAAATGTCACCATAATTTGATGCACTCCTGAAATTACATTCCGATCAAAATAATCTCAGGAGCCGAAAAAAAGTTTTATCATAACATCGGGCATGATTATTAACTCACAAAGGTAGGAGGGTTCACGTGATACAGTACCTACTTGGTACTGAGTGCTCATCATCTGCCTAGCCTTTTCACAACTATGTTGGGTCGGCTTCCAGACTACCGGATACATACCTTACATGAATACTTTACAAGAAGCGACTGCCTATCTGACCTCCACAACCCAGTTACTGGGTAATACTATACCCCTTGGTAAGACTGGTTATCAGACTTTTGGACTTCTGATTACCCGTACCTAATGACTATCAAAGATCCACGAACGACAGCGGGACCATCATAATCATAATCATAATCATTTATTTGCATTAGGTATTGGTACAGCGTTGGTCTTAAATTTTAAGTAAGTTTCCTAATACATAGTCAGACATTTGACATGCAAAATTTTACAATATTTATCAGTTTATCGGCTTAACGTGCTTTCCGAGGCACGGAGGGGTCTCGGTTTAGTAAAGATGGTCATCCATCCACAGACCCACCACGGCACCCCTACGGGGCCCTTCCTACATCCTGATATAATAATATCTAACGATCGACACTACTTTAAAACCTGATTAAATTTCTTGTTTCGTAACATGAAAATGTCAACAAAAATGTGGAATGTCGTCATTGCAGAATATAATTATAGGTAATAATCCTACAGACCGTATTTCGGCCATGGCGGCCAATCTCAACGGAGACTAGCCTTCGTCGCGGGACATATTATAGTGCACAAGTGTGCGCGCGGACACAGATGCACTCCCTCTTTCCTCACTCTCATAGTCCGATGAGATGGCAATCCGACACGCACACGACCGGAGAGAGATCAGGCGCAGGATCAACGGCATCTTCATTCTTTGGTCTACTTAGTCAGATGGGTACTCCAATGAGCCACAATGCAATCGTGGAGTTACACCTCAAACGATTCCCAAACTCCTCTTTGTTGCAAATCACTGGCACTATAAAAAACCTTTACGAAGCGAGTGATAATGCTGTCGACGTGGCTGAATTCTGGTCAAAACTTATATCATTTGGAATCATCGAAACGACGAAGAAAGAGAAGCCTAGCTTTGTTTTCTTGGCGTTGGTCTTCACGCACGGGCATGTCGTTTATTAAATCTCGCACTGGATTTTCAGCACTTAGTGTTGGGCCTTGAGCCGATTGCATTGAGAATCCAACACAGTGCATCCCAGCGCGTCAAAAACCATGGTTGGATTTTGAACTCTCGGCGTTAGGCAGTGTGTTGAAAATCCAGTAAGCGATAAAAAATCGCCAAGAATATAAATCCGCCGGGTTCAGTTTACAGCCCCTGTCTACCACTGCGTAATTGAGTACCTACCTACCTATGTTCTTTCTATGGCACCACAAAGAAATATACAGTAAAAATATTGGCACCTACCTACTGAAATCTATCTGCCTTAGACCTTTCCCAACTACCTAGGGGTCGGCTTCTATTCCCATCTGCCCCCTTCGAGCTTGCCACCTTGGTGGTGGCTGAAACTAAGGAGTAGCGTTTACCATCCCTGTGGTCAATGGCACTTACTTAGTGTCATCTGCTCATGTTCATGATTATAGTAAGGTGGTCGATTCTCATTACGTAGGTATGTACTGCACATTATCAATAGAAATTGCAATAGATATCATAGCAATAAAATTTAAGTAAAATAATGGCAAATATATGAAATTGGTAGGGAGCTATTACCTACCCAAGTTCCAAACTACAATTGCAGTTGATTAATTAGAAAAGTTTCCAATCGAGTACTTTCAATTTCTCTAGTTTTCAATTAAAACCCAGTCAAGTACCAACAATACCTTTCTCCGATGACATTTGATACCTTTTCTAATTAAAGTTCTTCAGAGTACTTTGTGTTACATGAAACTCTCAACCCTCGCTCACTATTAATTAGTTCATTAAAGAAGAAAAACTTATCGATTCGTTGACCTTAAGTGCAAGAGAAGAGGGGCAATTTTCGTAATTTCAAGAACGTTCACAGTCTGATCTCAGTCTCAATGATCTATCAAAAATAAGTCTAATTTTGCTACATTTTTGACAAGTTTTTGACATTTATTTGTCGCCGAGATGGGACTGCGACTGAGTCTTACAAAGTTTTATGCTCGACAAGGTAAATATCGCATTGGATGTTGTTGAACTGTTAAAATGAAAGCCATTGCTACTGATAGTCATCATCTGCCTAGCCTTTTCCCAACTATGTTGGGGTCGGCTTCCAGTCTAACCGGATGCAGCTGAGTACCAGTACTGTACTGGGTAATACAATACCCTAAGGGTATTGTATTACCCAGTAACTCATGACCCTAAGGGTATTGTATTACCCAGTAACTGGGTTGTGGAGGTCAGATAGGCAGTCGCTCCATGTAAAATACTGGTACTCAGCTGCATCCGGTTAGACTGGAAGCCGACCCCAACAACTGGGTAATACAATACCCTTAGGGTATTGTATTACCCAGTAACTGGGTTGTGGAGGTCAGATAGGCAGTCGCTCCATGTAAAATACTGGTACTCAGCTGCATCCGGTTAGACTGGAAGCCGACCCCAACATAGTTGGGAAAAGGCTAGGCAGATGATGATGAGACTGCGACCACAGAATAACTAATAGTACTTAGTAGGTACTAGATTTTGAACTTTTTAGATTACGAGTACCTAGGTAATTGGCCTTTTCTTGGGAGTTCCGAAACCTAAGATTTCGCTTGGTTTCTCTTCTTGTCTTCGTGTTAAGTCCTGTTGCATAAGTGTTACTACTCAACAAATGAGTTCTTAAATTAAAAAAATTTGATACAAAATTTAAATTAGACGACGACTCGCCTTTGTGCCAATAAATTGAATGGAATTTCATTTCTATGACATTGTATTAATTTTTTTTTCTCATTGTATTTAATAATTCTTGACATTATAATTAATAACCCTTGACATTGTATTTGATAGTAGTTAACGTTTTCCTTATCCTTGACATTGTATGTTTTAATACCTACTCTTTTATTCTTTGAAATATTTGTACCTACGCTGGAAACAGCAGAATATTATGGACATCATATACATATATTACGTGTAACACCTTTGTAACAACAATATTCTAACAAAAAAAAAAAAAAAAAATTATTCTTCTTCATCATGGTGTCCTCCAACTCGCACTGTGCCTTCGTGGTGGATTATATGGTGGATTACAGCCTACTTCATCTCACTGAGAGGAGGCCTGTTTCCCAGCAGTGGGAACATTATAGGCTGACGGATATGCGACATGTGTGCTGTTCACTGTTGTAATTCTTGAAGCTGCAAGCTTGATGGGAACATGGAGATTGAGTTCATCTTCAGGTGAATGGGTAGTTGAGACCGCGAAATTCAAATTTTCTTATGTTTTTTTGCAAAATGCAAGTCAGAGTCAAGTTGTATCTTGATCAAAATATGATTTGCGACAATAACAGGTACATATTTAGAGAATTATAATCATTAGAATCATTAATACATCTTTCTAAGTTAGATTTCTACCATTAACACTTTTCCATAAGAGATTGGTGGTTGGTGGTAGAAATCTAACTTAGAAATACATATTAATGATTCTAATGATTATAATTCTCTAAATATGTACCTTTATTGTCGCGAATCATATTTTGATCAAAATACAATCTGACACTGACCTGCAAATTGCAAAAAAACGTATGAAAATTTGAATTTCGCGGTCTACCACTATCCATTCACCTCAAGGTGTGAGCACCATCTGCGAAACATTGGAAATATTTATGTACATCTCTAGGGAGTCAAAATCATCATCTGCCTAGCCTTTCTCCAACTATGTTGGGGTCGGCTTCCAGTCTAACCGAATGCAGCTGAATACCAGTGTTTTACATGGAGAGATGCACACCTCGTGCATGTCAGATACTGGGTAACACGATAGATATCTACTTAACCTTTTGACCGCCACAGTCATGTATAGATGACAAACCAAAATGTGCCCAGCACGCCACGGTTCGACTACATGACAGACTTTGACGCCGAGTGCACGTTTTTGAGATTTTTTGACGTGTGCCGGTCAAAAGGTTAATATTATACGTGAAAGTTTGTATGTTTGTTACTCAATTACGCAAAAACGGCTGAACGGAGTTCAATGAAATTTGGTACACAGATAGTTTATAACGTGGTATAACACATTGGATACTTTTTATCTCAGTAGTACGTTCCCGTCGGACAATTTTCGACCGACATTCACGCGTGTGAAGCCGCTCTGGCAAGAGCTAGTACAGACGCCAGCACATCAAGCTACTGCAATCTGTCAAATTTCTATAATAGATTTTCAACTTTATCGCTATTAGCATTAGGTTCAAGGTTGATTGGGAAAATTTGACAGTTTTGGGTAGCTTGATGTGCTTGGCATCTGTAGGTAGGTACAGACTGTACCTCCATAATGGGATCAAGATATTCAATTCTAATTCTAATAGCCTTTACTAACAAAATTAGGTAGGTAGGTACACTATTTTAGTTCTTAACTAATACTGATGTAACATCTGCTCATTGTTTAGTAACAACTCCACGGCATGTCTATTTCCTGATCTGCTGAAAACCAACAAATCGAGTTGTTTATTATTTTCTTTGAGATAAAAATATTCTTCGGAAAACGATCGGCGTGTTAATACGAAATAGAAAATAAGTGCTATTAAACATACGGTTTCGGAAAAACCTGTCTGTTTTGCCGATTTACGACATGAGGATAAAAAAGTATAAATTCATAGGTTTGTCTATTTCTGGTCCATTACTAATGATATTCTCTGTTTTGTTAGCGCTATGATAAATGCAAATTCATATTAAGTACCTACCTAAATGCAAATTAATATTGGTGTGAAATCGTTAAAAATCTGGTGCAAGCTAGGCAAGGTTTTATCATGAACAATATCAATATGTTTATTCTCAAGTAGGTAAGTACATAAATTATGTCACAGATAATCGCTTAAGTATTAACTTAAGCGCACACAAAAGTGTTAGCCTTTGGGACCGAACTAAATAGACATAAGTACTTTATGACCATGATCACATTTTATTCATTCTAAAATGATCTTATGCTCCAAACAAATTCAGTCTTCTATTCATTGGGAGATTCTCATACCACTTGTGTTTACTTATCTATGAATCAATCCGTGTTCCCTTTGCTATACCTACTTACTCCAGTTGCCTTGCTCAGAACACCATTTCAGACACTAATATGCATAATCCTCCAAGATTATGTCTGGATTAAAAAAAAAACTGTGACCTCAGTTTGCTTGGGTCTTTCTTCACAGAGTACCTAGTCAGATAGGAAAAGCCGATCTCATCTAATTTTAAAACATAATTTATTCAATAAAAGTGTTTGAACATAACATATAAGCCGGTTGATTCTGTAAAAATCTCACCGTGAAAACTAAGGTGGAGTGAGTTTGTTTTTGCTAGGAATTGACACTATTGACAGCTCACTCCACGCTCACTTCACCTAAGTTTTCACGTGGAGATGTTTACAGAATAGCACCGAAGTACCTACTTACATAAATAAAATCATTTAGGTAAGTATAATTTATGAGGAATTCGGTTTTTTCCAGAAAATTAAGTTGCTATAGAAAATAACTGAAAACCTGTAAAAATCCAAACCTTTCCAATATATCCATGACAAGGAAACATAGAGCACAGTTTAGTATAACTAAAATGAAAATAAAATAAACCTACAAATAATATTGTTATACAGATAACAGGTGATAAGCTCTTGATAATGCGTTTAGTCATAATAAGTAGTTTACCATGTGACCACTCTCGTGTATTTATAGTGAACGAGTCATGGTTTAAACTGATTAAAATAACTATACTTACCTAAGTACATAATTGTTTTCAACCTATGTTTTTGACCCCATTTTCCTATTAACTACTAGGACTGTCCTGACCCGTACTCTAGTTACGTAATTCACGATCGATCGCCATCTGAATAATTTTTTTTGGTCAACACCTTTTATTTTTTGGTCAACAACGTAAATAACGCAATGAAATTCATTGATAAGAAGACCGTCACTATACGAAAAATGATGTTTTTCTGTTAGCAGTGCCATCTCTTAGCGCGCGAATATACAATTTTTTTGCAAATACACCAGTCGTTGTAGTTCTAAATTAAACATGATATCAATTTTTTATTCTTTCTGGTTCAAAACTAGTCATTACTGTTTTGTACATAAATCAAAAAAAAAAAAAAATTTTTGTCAAAAAATTGTTTTGTTAAATGCTTAGTACTAAAAAAAAACTGCTTTTTTCGTTAGTGTCACTCTTCTTATCAATGTGCAGAATGTTGTTGAAAAATGAAAGCCACACCCCAATTTTGTAACACACTATTCTCATACTTAATGAAAGCTATTGCAATAACTTTGAATATAGGTACAGAGGCCAGCGCATCAAGCTACTACAATCTGTCAAATTTCTTTAATAGATTTTCAGCTTTATTACTAAAGCATAAAGTTCAAAGTTGATTGGGAAAATTTGACAGTTTCGGGTAGCTTTTTCTGTCTGTACCTAAGTATGGCAATTCAACTTTTCGCTGTTTCAATATAATAGAAAAATCCGTCATCTAAGCACTACTTCGATATTGTTTGACCATGGATGGGTGACCATATATCCGTTACATACCGAGACTCCTCCGTGCCTCGGAAAGCTTGTTAAGTCGTTGGTCCCAGCTGTCATCCATAGATCTGTGACAGTCGCTACCGGTAGTCAAAATCCCGAAAGTCTTACAACCAGTCTTACCAAGGGATGGAACTGGGTTGTGGAGGCCAGAAAGGCAGTCGCTCCATGTAAAATACTGGTATTCATCTGCATCCGGGGCTCTGGGTAGACTGGAATTCAACCCCAATATAGCTGGTCAAAGGCAGGCACACGATGACTTCGATATTATTGAATTCCTCGCTCGATTGCTCTTGTTATTATGAGTGTAAGGGTAAGCAATTAGACTGACTTACTAGTATTCCATAGCCATACAAATATTCGTTCTCAGCAGGATTCGAGTCAAACCTTCAACCCGCCCAAGTTGACATTGTTTCAATCAATCTGTAACCACTTATCCTTACAAATAGATTGCTCTTTCCTATATAGTGTTACTTAATCGAGTTATTTATTATCTATTCTACGACTAAGTATAGTCCGAATTTTCAATGACACTTCTTAATAACTCATTTCGGACTGAGTTTAGAGACATGCATGACAAATAAGTTTCGTTTGTTACACTATTCTGTACTAGAAAAACAAGAATTGGATGATGGCCGCGAAAAAACAAAAAGACGCCAATTTGAGTCATTTAAGTAACACATAAGCTGTAATTTTACTGCAGCTAATTTGTAAGTCCGACTATAGTCTATTATTGGTTCAAACAAATAAACACAGCAAGGAAGGGTAAAAGCATCATCAGCCTATATAATGTTCCCACTGGTGGGACACAGACATCTTCTCTGTGAGAGGGAGTGGGCCGCGTGGGCCCAGTGCCGGTTGGTGGATGTCACAGGGTATTCGCCCTTAATATTTTTGCCCATAGTCTTTTAAGGAAGGGTAAAACACTAAGGACGAATTTCACTAATGAAACTGAACGCGATCAGCACATCTAAACTGCATTCAAGAGCTGTCAGTGTCATTATTGTTATGAACATAGATAAAAATACTAAATGTACAATAGATGGGCCACTGAGGTTTTCGTTTTATAAAAAGTCAGTACTCTGACCAAGAGATAGCGCTGCATGTCCCAATGTCCCCTTCGCATACGCTAGATGGCGCTTTTAGGAGTTTTTGTTTCTAGTATTAAGAATGAAGAATGCAAATCTTAGGAATTTATTTGTGTGGAATAAATTATAATTGTTATGTGTTTTATACACGTAACAATTATATTTATACCACACAATACTATGATGACAAAATCATATTCTAGTTATTGTCTTAAAGGAAATGTAGAATTTGAAACAGACACGAATTTACTTATTTCACTTTATTTTTATTTTCACAAAATCGAGGTCCAGTAATACATGTTGTTGGGACAATCGTTTACGTATCTTATCACAAGGTCCAAGGGAGAAGCAGGGTCTAACGTTTTATCAAGAAAACAAGCACAGTCCTAAGTCGTAAAAGAACACAAAACAGATCACCAGATCACAACGAACCGGGATTCGAGCGTGGTCCACCTTCTTAGTTCACCTGGGTGGACCACGGGCACTTTTTCTTGCCGTTGGATCACCTAAATGATGAGGAATATGCAAATAACATCCTCTTGTAATATTTTCAAAACCCAACTGACAGTTTGAACTCGAACTGTCTATCATCATTTACGTTTCGTTTCAATTTTGAAAAAGATTTTATTTATTGTGCTACTATATTTTATAAATTTATTTCTAATGCAATAGTAAAATAATAAATAATACTTGTTTATTATAGTTTAATTTGTATATTAGTTGTAGTTTTGTTGGTACTGTTGTAAAGTAGCTCTATCTAGCAGCTTAAAATAAAACTATGGCCATAGTTTCTGTACCCGCACGCTCAGATAGCAGCACTATCTATGAATATTTTATTAGAAGCCAATGTATGGAAGTTTCACTGCCCTGGTTATGAAATAGGTACTGACACTGACAGCTCTGTCACTGACTGACAGTTCTAAAGCCGATTGCTCCGCGCGGCAACACAACGCATTGCAAAAATCCTCCTTCATCACTTTAGTACATTTTCTATGAACCAACGCACACTACAGGCGGGCCGCACCGCTCTTTTTAGTATTATGAAAATGCGTTACGCTGTGGCCCATTGCGGCTATAATATGCGCTCGGCTATAAGCCGCCATTAAATGATTCACTTTTCTGTTTACAAGGTTCAATTTGATAGCTTCGCGCTTCGTCCAAATTGAAAGGCTAAACTGAGCCGTGTGACTCTGGCATAATGATCAGTAATCGTAGTCGGTATTCCACACTGCTTAATCAGTAGGTTCGTGTGAACAGTCGGCTACTGATACCAATCAGTTAGCGGCTCAATCAGTTCATGTGTGTATATGAAATAAACTGAAGCCAGTCTATTGATTAGTAGTTTAGCACAGCTCTTTGGGAAAGCATGCATTGCCTAATAAATTAGGACCTTCCAACAGAATACCTGCAGATATAAGAACTGAGACTAAAAAAAGGCATATGTTACAAAATTACTTAAATAATTCTACCTTAAGAATTTATAAAAAACTATCACCCCGCGGTTTCATCCGCATAAGTTTCGATCCCGTGCTAATATCGGGATAAAAGCTATCCTATATCCTTTCCCGGGACTCAAACTAACTTTGTAGCAAATTTCATCTAAATTGGTTTAGCGGTTTAAGCTTGAAGAGGTAACAGACAGACACAATTTCGCATTAATAATATTAGTATGGATAGTATGGATATTGCTGTTAGATAATATATTATTTACATTTTAAAAATTAACCTACTTACATTAAGTATCCGCACTAATAAACTTTCCCAGAGGCTAACCGTAAAAACGATTTTGTGCAGCATATCAGGTAGGTACTAATTCTACTGTAAATTATTTATAAATAAGTACCTAATAAAATGTAATAATACAAGCATAATTAAGCAGCCCATAACGTTTCCATTGATGGGGTACAGGCCTCCCCTCTGTAAGTGGGAGTGAGCCGTAATCCACCACGCGGGCCTAGTGCGGTTTGGTGGATTTCACAAATGTCTTTGAATTTTTGATTCTAAGTTAAGCTGGTTCGCGAAATAGTTCGGGGAACTCTGTTGGAAGTTGGAACGTATTCTACAATAGTCAGATTCCGTGCTAGAGGGTGTTTGTGCTAAAAATGACCATGTCATTTGCCCGTCATTGGTCATGGTCGGCAGCATATCGACAATGCCATTGTTGGCAGGTATCTGTAACCACTCATTAGGTAGGTCATTAGCTTGTTTTACAAATTAAGTCTTTATAAAAACATTCGTAGGTATTGAAGTCCGTGAGGACGGGGCCGGATCTTGCGGACAGCCAGTTCGGTTTCCGCAAGGGGCGCTCGACGGTGGACGCCATCATGCGCGTGAGAGCCCTCACGACGGGGGACGCGGTGTCCCGGGGTGGGGTCGTCGTGGCGGTGTCACTCGACATCGCCAACGCGTTCAACACCCTCCCCTGGAGCACCATTGTGGAGGCACTCCGGTATCACCGGGTGCCGCCCTACCTCCGTCGAATAGTCGAGGCGTATCTGACGGAAAGAGCCGTCAGCTACCCCGGTCGCGATGGGGAGTGGAACCGGCGAGAGATGTCGTGCGGTGTCCCACAGGGATCGGTCCTGGGGCCGCCTCTGTGGAACATCGGGTACGACTGGGTGCTGCGCACCGACCTCCCTGATGGCGTCAGCGTGGTTTGCTACGCTGACGACACGCTGGTCCTGGCGCAGGGGAGGTCGCATCAGGCGGCGGCCGACGCGATGACACGCGGGGTTGCGATAGTCGTGGAGAGGATCCGGCAGTTGGGTCTCGAGGTGGCATTGCACAAGTCCGAGGCCATGTCGTTTCATGGGCCCCGGAACGCGCCGCCATCGGGATCCCAACTAACGGTAGGAGGGGTTCACATCGGCGTCGGGATGACGATGAAATACCTGGGTCTCGTCCTCGACAGCCGGTGGAACTTCGTGGAGCATTTCCGACGTTTGGCCCCCAAACTGGAACGGGCCGGGGCCGCCTTCAAGCGGCTCTTGCCCAACCTGGGGGGGCCAAACGCCTCCTGCCGGAGGCTTTACGCGGGGGTCGTGCGGTCCATGGCCATATACGGGGCCCCGGTGTGGGCGCGTTCACTGCGGCGGCGAGCCGCCCACTACCTGAACGCGCCCCAGAAGGTGGTAGCCATAAGGGCTATCCGGGGCTACCGCACGATCTCTGGCGAGGCGGCAAGCCTCCTTGCCGGACTGCCGCCATGGGATCTGGAGGCGATGGTCCTCGCGCGCCTGTATGAGTGGCGCGCGGAGGCACTACGCCGGGGGGAGGATCCGCTTCCGCGGCAAATCGCTGCGGAGCGGACGGATCTCCGGCGCGATCTCATGGCGGCATGGAAAGAGCGACTGTCGCAACCCAGCGCAGGGCACGCCGCGATAGCGGCGAAAAGACCCCTCTTTGAGGAGTGGCTAGAGAGGCGCCACGGCGCCCTCACCTTTCGCCTGACGCAGGTCCTCACCGGACACGGAAGTTTCGGGAGGTTCCTGCACATCATCAGGCGGGAGGAAACGCCCGGGTGTCACCATTGCCAGAATCGCCCAGAGGACACGGTGGAGCACACGGTGGAGGTCTGCCCCGCTTGGGCGGAGCACCGCCGTGTCCTCGTAGAGGCGATTGGCAGCGACGGCGACCTCTCGCGTCCGGCCCTGGTGCAAGCCATGGTCCGGGGCGAGAGGGAGTGGGAGGCAGTCACCTCCTTCTGCGAAGCAGTCATGCTAGCGAAGGAGGTGGCGGAACGGCTCAGGGAGAGAGCCTCCCGTCCCAGCCGCCGCGGGAGACGCTCCGGGCGTCGGGAGCCGCGTGACGACTCCCGGCCACCGTAGGCGCGGGCCTGCGGGCGGAGAGTAATGGGTAGCTCACCGCCCGATCAGGACCAGGCCCGTGCCGGACGGCGCGTACGTGTTCCACGCGCGCCTCAAAGAGATGTCAGCATGGAGGAGGGGCCCCTTAGGGCCGAAGCCTGCCGGGTCAGCGGGATTGTCCGAAAGGGTTACCGCTGGCCCGGAACATAAAGGGCTAAGGAAGGAACACGGGTGGGTTTTAGTCAGTAAGAGTCTGACACTCCCTTCCGCTCCACCCAGAGCGGGATCCTCAAAAAAAAAAAAAAAAAGGTATTGAAGTCCAGTACCTACCAGTTCCATGATTCCAAACGCCATATTTTACATATTTATCACTGGAGGCCTACGAATAAGTGACTGGAGGCTTTTATTTAGGAATTACATTTTGTTTACAATAATATTTTTTTTTTTACCGACTTCAAAAAAAAGGAGGTTGTCAATACCTAGGCAATGTATAGAATATACAAAATTTTGTAGATGTATGTATACAGGGTTACTTTTCAAAGAACATCCAGTCAATTACTTTGCCTACCTACTATTGTAGAGAAGCAAGTTTTTTAACTCAACAGACAGCTGTACTGGGGAGTTTGTTTACACCACTTCTTTCTTCTTCTCAGCTAAACCACTAGGAACTGGTGAAGGGCGGGCGTATTGGGGGACTGTCTTACTGTTGACGTTCATAACGTGCTGATTCTCAGCCTAATCAGACTAAATGACATTTGATTATGTTCGGGTCGGCTTCCAGTCTAACCGGATCCAGCTGAATACCAGTATTTTACATGGAGCGACTGCCTATCTGACCTCCACAACCCAGTCAATACTGGCTATCACGATAAACGAAAACGAAATTAAATAAAAACGGTTCGTATCCTTTATTACGATCTTCATGGCAATGGCTGATAAAACAAATGTGCATATCCATTCTACAATCACGTCTTTAAAGTTTTACTGGCTATAAAATGTGCATAGCCATAATTCTTGAAACATCTTGTAACTTAATTATATTATTATTAAGGTGAATGGATAGTGTTAGACCGCGAAATTCAAATTTTCTTACGTTTTTTGCAATTTTCAGGTCAGTGTCAGATTGTATCTTGATCAAAATATGATTCGCGACAATAACAGGTACATATTTAGAGAATTAAAATAAATAAAATAAAATAGAAAACTTATGGTGTACATAAGGTATCCCTACAAATATCTACACCTATAATAGCTATTTTGGTCCATAGACCACGTCCCATACAAAATCGCCCAGTCTCCTTTGATAGTTTATAGTACCACTGGCGAAAAGTTAGTGAACTAATAATAAAAGTAAACCTCTGCTGGTTCCTTTAGGACATTCAGGCATGATACCTACCTATTGTGAAAACGTAAACGTAAAATTCAAATTCAAATGAGAGGTTTTCTTTTTGAGTATTAAAAAAAAAACATAGTTTCCAAGAACTCTGTAGATGGCGTTGAACTGACTACGTTACTAGGTGCCAAAGCCAAAATGCTTGGAAAAAAAAACATTGCGTCACGTCACATATGCTCGTTGAGTGACACTTTCGTTTGCTTTCGTTTTACGATCTCAAAATTACATCCAAGAGAAATAATCAAAAAATGATGTGACGTTCCGTTCCTTGCAGTACTTAATTTACCAAGTTCAGCGCCATCTATCCAGCGACTAGGGAAGAGTTAAAAAAGAAAATCCCTCATTGTTTATTGTGGTACACAGGTAAAAATATGGTGTTACAGTCTTACAGTTTATAAACGAAGCAAAAAGGAGTATGTATGTAAGGATGATCGTAGCAGGTGGCGTTTTGTAGTTGCTGGCGTTTCTGCCTACCGTCATGGGAAGAATTCGTGAAGTTTATGTATGTATCGTCTTAAATTTTAAATTAATATTATTTAAGTAGGTAAATAATAATTTTCTTTCGGTTGTTGAAATATGTAAATAAAATAATGTCCGGTTTATTTTATTCAATTGATAACATTTATATTCTATGCTAATATTTAAAATAATAATAATATGTACCATTTATATGAAAAAATAAGCAAAATAATCATAGGGCATCAAAAAATTCGTCCGCATCGCTGTCAACAGGAACAGTGCCCAAAAGGCTAGCATTGCCACGTTGTATGGCGATGCTAAAATATATTCAATATTATTTCAAGTTAAACAAATATAAACTTTATTTTAATGGGAATTAAGTTGATTTGAGAATGACTAGCACTATTGAAAAAGTTATAAAAATGTTTGACGTTGTAGTGTAAACTGAACTTTATTGTGTAGGATTTAAAGTTATTTTTCCATAAACTCATATTTGTTTACATTTTTGGCATTTGCCAAAAAAGTCGCGAATGCAGCTAAGTAGGTATGATTTGATAATATAATAATGTTTTTGTTTCAAATACAGCCTCAATTTATTGCTCTTGACAAATATCTAAAATCAAAGCTTTGTGAACCACTGTTTTCCCGAAACGCTAACAAAAGACGGAATGCAAATCAGATGTTGAATAAACCTAGGATTTGGTAAATTTCAAGTTACAGAATCAGTAAGTAAATAAAGTAATGTTTGTGTACCATTAGTATCAATCACAATGAAGACAAGTTACCAACTTGGTAGGGCTCATGGGCTGAATAATAACCTGGCCTTTTAAGGGGCTTACAGGACCTAAACACAAAAAACGCAAGTTTTAGAAACAATAAAAGTATATGATCGACTACAGTAAACAAAATCAGAAAAATATATGATATTCTTCAGGATATATGCTTGGTAGATAGTGTGTTGAAAACATAATACAACAAAGATACGATAGAAAAAAATCATTAAGATACCTCTAAAAACTTTCTTTTTACAATAAAAACCATACTAATATACATACTCTAATAATATTATGATCATAATCATTCTGATTTTTTGTCAGATTATTCTACAAGCAACATACTAAAATACTAGTGTTTTAATTTTTTAGTCCAAAGAATAGATTTTTTGTAAAAAGATAATTGTTTCATATTTTGCAATAAATTACAAGCGTTTTGTCATCGCGCTTCCCTTTCTTTTCTATACAGTGACCGCGCTTTAGGTCATGTAAGCCCCTTAATTTTAACTATGTTGGGGTCGATTTCTAGTCTAACCGGATGCAGCTGAATACCAGTGTTTTACATAGAGCGACTGCCTATCTAACCTCCACTAAGTACTCGTTGGCAAGACTGGTTATCAGACTTTCGGGCTTCTGACTACCCGTAACGACTGTCAAAGATCCACGAATGACAGCCGGGACCAACGGCTTAACGTGCTTTCCGAGGCACGGAGGGGTCTCGGTAGGTAAAGATGGTCACCCGTCAACAGACCAACCGCGGCAAGCGTAGCTTTAACCTGATCGATCGACCTGTGCGGCTGTTATTATTTAGCCCCTCTAGTACCATAGATGTAAATAGCTGAAAACATAAGAATATTTTTCACTACCTCGCAGAGTTTATTTCGTCTGATGAACACTTTTTTTTTTGCTTACTTACTGTTTGTTTTGAGAATGCATGGCCACAGGGAGAAATATGTTCCACTACCTTTTACTCGCGGCAATTATACCACAGCAACGTACTACCGGAATAAAAAATACCCAATGTCCTAAGCCCAGGCCGTATTTTCGAAGCTTATTTAAAACAAACAAATGTAATCATTGATGCGACGTAGAAGAAAGAACCCCAGTTCATCAACATCCATTGCGTTATGAGCAGACTTTTTCGAACATATTCAAGAGGCAATGGATTAGCAATATCCTTCAAAATAATTCAAATTGTGATTGATAGTGTGTTACGCAACTATACGCAATTGAGGGGCCAGTGGCTAAAAAATAACAGCTGCACAGGTCGATCGATCAGGTTAAGCTACGCTTACCGCGGTTGGACTGTAGATGGGTGACCATCTTTACATACCGTCACCCCTCCGTGCCTCGGAAAGCACTGTGAGCCGTTGGTTCCGGCTGTCATTCGTGGATCTTTGACAGTCGTTACGGGTAGTCAGAAGCCCGAAAGCCTGACAACCAGTCTTATCAAGGGGTATCGTATTACCCAGTAATTGGGTTATGGAGGTCAGATAGGCAGTCGCTCCATGTAAAATATAATTCAGGTGCATCCGGTTAGACTGGAAGCCGACCCCAACATAGTTGGGAAAAGGCAGGCAGATGATGAGTGTGTTACGCAATTAGGGTGCAGGTCATGGTCAGCATGTGCATCCAAATCCGTTCAGCCAGTAAGGCGTGAAAAGTTAACACAGACAGACAAAATTAAATTCGAAAGTCTGTCTGTCTGTCTGTCTGTATGTTACCTTTTCACGCCTAAACCACTGAACGGATTTCGATAAAATTTGGCAGAGAGATAGATTGCATCCCGGGGAAGGACATATGATAGTTTTTATCCCGATATTCCCACTGGATCGACACTTATGCGGGTGAAATCGCGGGGCGCTGCTTGTTATAATATAAATAGTATGAAAGTAGACATGGATAGAGAAAAGTATAAATGGTTGTTTGTGTGTGTGTTTCATCAATCTAGACTTCCCGAGTATGTTAGCTCAGTCTAAAGTCTAAATAAACAGTGCGGTTTGCGGTTCAATCAGCATAATGTGTTGTTTGCAATAGTTTTATACGAGAATTCTATTTAAAACAATGTAAATCTAAATCTAGAAGCCGTCTAAGATCATTTAGACTGTGTTTTGACAGTACTTAATAGTATGCTATTCGCGTAGGGGATAAAGCAGTGTCTTATATCACGGGCGCTATAGTCAGTGCCGGATTAAGACATACTTGATGCCCTAAGCAATCCACGCCAGTAGGCTCTCCTATCCACTAGCCGCTTCATATTTTTCCAAAACATCCACGAGCGATTTGTAAAGATTGGCGCACATCTCTAGAGTGACTTTTGGGTCTTGTAATATCTTGCTGCTAAACAGCCTTGCCTTTCATGTGCTAGCAAATAATGTTTCAGTGCTGTTTCCGCCTTATGGTGCCCCCCGAGACGTGATGCCCTAAGCAATTGTTTATTTTGCTTATGGGCTAATACGGCACTGGCTATAGTGAATCCAGGGTCGAAAAATACTAGTGCTCCGAGCGAAGCCAGGGAGTTCAGACTTACCTCCTGAGAATCCTGAGTGCAGCGAGGGAAATAAGCTACCTCAAGACGAAATACCTTTATCTCTAAAAAGAATACTGTACTTTTCACACCATCTGCGAATGAGAGGTAAAAAAAAGTTAAGTAGGTAAGTTTTTTTTGTAAAGTGTTTTATAATGAAATTCAGTACCTACAATATTATTGCCCGGCTAGACTCCAGAGTTATAATGACTTACTTTGAGCAGGTGGTGTGAAAAAAAATTTTAATGGCTTCATCTGTTATTATTTATTATCATTCAGGCAATGATGTCTGTGTGGTGCCGGACTTAAAGAATAACACCACCCCATACTTCCCGTGGACGTCGTAAAAGGCGACTAAGGGGCGAACCGGAGAATGGGCAGCAGCGTTCTCTATGCATTCCACCACCATACCTTACTGCGATCGCCAACCCGCCTGCCAAGCGTGGCGATTATGGCAAACCCCCCCTTTTGGGGGAGGCCTATGTCCAGCAGTGGACGTCTTTCGGCTGAAATGATGATGATGATGATGAGGCAATGATGAGTTAACAACAGCAGATTTGAATTGACTAGGATTCGTTAAAAAAGCTATACTTTTTATTAGCTCATGGAAAAGTGTTGACCAATTCCGTTTATTTTCCAGCCAGTAAAAAGTTTGCTTACTGAAATCGGGTGTACTGTAACCAATGAATAAGTTTTGTAATAACCCTTTCGTAGTTTCATGTGAACTGGTAACTATAATAATAACTGTAAACTCATCGGTATTATTAAGGTTCTACTCTGGTAAAACAATGTTTATGAAAACTTAATGGAAATTGTTCTTTACGAATGGCGTCACACCGTCTCGTCGCGCTTGTCTGTGGGGGCCTTTATGTTGTAACTTTCATAATGAGCGTGAATGTTGTGATAAAATTATGCTAATTAAATTACATTTTACAGAATATACTGAGAATAATTGATAATATTACTTTTAATTTAAAAATAGCCAGTTATGTGACGCAAATACACAATGGAGAAGTTCTCATTACCTTTTGTAAATAGGTACTTACCTACTAAATACTTTAACAGATGCATGAACGTAGACGAAACAAAAATAGTATGTACCTAGGTGGCGTTCTGTAGATTCTGCTTACCCCCATGTGAAGAGGGCGTGAGGAAAGTCATATGTGTAAAAAAAAAATTAAAAAAATTTAAAATCATAATCTATCTTAAATCATATTTAGCTCAATTACATACGCGAACCACTTAAGTGAGTAGGTACGTAATACTGTAAAGTTTAATGAATTATTATTAAATGTTCACTAATTGGGATTCTCTTTTCAATGAAACTGGTGTTGCATGAAAGTTATTTAAAATAATTACTTACGTTACGCCACGTCATCGAGCTTAAATTGAAGTTAGAACTTATTCGACATATTTCATGGTTTTATTATGCAATTCTTTGAGTCACTTTAATTGTTTTCTGAAGTGTGAAATATCGACTGTTAAGGGGAAGCGCCAGCCATCAAGCCATTTCATGAAATAGTCATTCAATAGGATTATAAGAACTAGGCCTGCAAATTGCAAAAAAACTAAGAAATTTTTAATTTCCCGGGATAGCTAGCCCATTTCCCTTATCGACCGACAGGCTTCCGAGCAGTTCTGAGTATTCTGAAATAAATTGTCAAAAATCTTAATGTAACTGAAAACCACCTTGTTCCTCTCAACCAAAGCACCTGCCATCCAATCTCTCCACCACCTTTGGTTGACTGGTAGAGAATGCCTAAGGCATTAAGTCCGCCTTTGTACCTTTTTGTGCGAAAAATTTTAAATACTTAAATAAATAAATAAAACCGCAGTCTGCTGGTAAGTTTTTAGCGTGTTTTTAGACAGACTTATAATAATGCAACCTACAACCTACCTACTCATATTTCTGCTCAACCAGGTTTCAACCTAACTTCACACTACGCATCTAAAAGATCATAACCTAGAAATAGAATAAAAATTCACACCCAGCTCACGTTACACAAGTTAAATTACGTAATAATGATGACGTCGAACCATAAACGCACAAGTCCTGTGACCCGTACGCGTTCTATCGTTAATGAAATAAACTAAATGTGTAGTGACCCAAGATCTTCGCTAATGTGGCGTGACCGAGGGAAAATCATATTATTTATAGCTCAAATGGACCCCGCTTTATAAGCCTGTTAGACCGTTAGACCCCCTGACGTAGGTAGATAAGGGTACGAGATTTCTTTTGTTCTTACTTCAAAGGCATAGTGTTGATATGTGGACGTTTTACCAGCAGTTGGATCATTAGTTTGTCTCTGAAAAACGCATTTGTTATCCTAAAGCATTGCTCTAGCAGTGGGGTAACTGCGTACAATTACAATAGCAATGGCTTTCATTTTGACAGTTCAACAACATTCATTGCGTTATACAGGGTTATTGGTAAAACATTAACAACCTCTTAAGAGGTCATTGTGCTCATCATTATGGACAACTTTTACTATGGGACGTAACCTGAAATTGGAAAAAAAAATCAGCTCTTCCCTACATTTTTGTTCGTATAACTCGTCAAAATGTAGGGATATGTAATAAACCCTGTATAAGTACGTTGTTGAGACAAACTTTTCGAACATATGAAGCAACGGATTAGCAATATGTTTAAAAACTGGCCAAGTGCGAGTCGGACTCGCACACGAAGGGTTCCGTACCACAAGGCAAAAACGCAGAAAAAAAACACGTATGTTGTATGGGAGCCCCCCTTAATTATTTATTTTATTTTGTTTTTAGTATTTGTTGTTATAGCGGCAACAGAAATACATAATTTGTGAAAATTTCAACTGTCTAGCTATCGCGGTTCAGATACAGCCTGGTGACAGACAGACGGACGGACGGACAGACAGCGAAGTCTTAGTAATAGGGTCCCGTTCTTACCCTTTGGGTACGGAACCCTAAAAAAGACGTTCAAGACGTTTTATGATGGTTGTTAAACAACACCCCAGTTGCGTAACATACCTACCTACTTCCAATCACATTCCGAGGATTTTGATATCCTAAATTCCTAACCCATTGCTTCATAGATTTGACAAATTCGTCTTCTCAACAACGTAAATAACGTAATTTACGTGGCTGAGCTGTCAAAATATAAGGCATTGGTATCGATTGCCATAGTATGTGTGTTACCTGCCTAACTACCACGCATGTTGTATTGCAGGCAAAGGCCATTTGTCTTATAGAATTTTGCAGACTTTTAAATCTATTACTTGCACTGGCTTTAGTTTTAACTGGTATACAGTCACGAGCATAAGTATGTATACACTTGGCTTTATTCAAAGGCGATTTTCTCCTTTATTTTTTAATGAAATTTTATATTATTAGGAACAAAAGTGTCGTATTTCAACGTTGCATTCGTTATTTCGTGAAAAAATCTCAATTTAAAGTTAACTAGTGTTGACATATTAGTGCTTGTGACTGTACATACCACTGAAAAAACTAAAGTAGGTAGCCTTAAGCCCTTTTATGTAAGTATCACAGTCTTTCAACGGAACTTTACCTGAAAATCATCGCAGATTAATATCTTAGTTATGAAACGTGTCTCACAGCGATTTGCGGCTTTCAGGCGATACCGAGTGTGTACTCTCGGCTTAAGACGGGGGCCCGGAGGGATTACCAGAGACGGTCGGTTTGGTGCCTCCATAGAAATAGTCGGTGAGTCGTTCGCCTATTCAAATATAGAGGAAACCGACGTTATCTGGTGTGCAGAAAAGCTTAGGTGGAGCACAAACAGAATGATAATAAAAGCAAAGCAATTTCGCCATTATGTGGAAGAGGACTGATTAAATTCCTTGTCACTCAACGGTCCTTGGTTTCGGACCCGAAGTGTGCCAACGGGACCCTATTACTAAGCATGCGCTGTCCGTCCGTCTGTCTGACTGTCACATACAGCCCGTATGTCATGAACCGTAACAGGTAGACAGTTGTGTTGTCACAGTGTGTATTTCTATTACCGCTATAACAACAAATCCATACAAATATTATGAATTCAAAAGTAACTCTGTCTGTCTGTATGTTACCTTTTCACGCCTAAACCACTGAATGGATTTCGATAAAATTTGGCAGAGAGATAGATTGCATCCCGGGGAAGGACATAGGAAGCTAGTAGGTAATAACATAGAATAAAGTTAAAAATTAAAGGGAAACCATACATGTAACGTATTTTTTTCGGCGTTGTCATAAGATTTGTTCGGGCCCCGAACTATCAATGAATGACAACACGATTTGACAGTTGTCCCTATTCCCTATTTGGCCGTCCGGAAAATTTTATTTGACACTTGTTTTGACAGATTGGGGCACAGGGGCTTCTGGCTCAATAATAACAGCCGCACGGGTCGATCGATCAGGTAAAGCTACGCTTGCCGCGGTTGGTTCGTGGATGGGTGACCATCTTCCCATGCCAAGACCCCTCCGCGCCTCGGAAAGCACGTCAAGCCGTTGGTCCTGGCTCTCATTCGTGGATCTTTGACAGACGTTACGGGTCGTCAGTAGCCCGAAAATCTGACAACCAGACTTCGTCGTTTCAGCCGATAGACGTCCACTGCTGGACATAGGCTTCCCCCAATTTGGGGGGGGGGGGGTTTGCCATAATCGCCACGCTTAGCAGGCGGGTTGGCGATCGCAGTATGGTATGATGGTGGAATAAATAGAGAACGCTGCTGCCCATTCTCCGGTAAGACCCTTAGTCGCCTTTTACGACACCCACGGGAAGTAAGGGGTGGTGCAATTCTTTAAGTCCGGCACCACACAGACATACTTACTACGTATTACCGGTAACTGGGTTGTGTGGAGGTCAGATAGGCAGTCGCTCCATGTAAAATACTGGTATTCTGCTGCATCCGGTTAGACTGGAAGCCGACCCCAACATAGTTGGGAAAAGGCTAGGCAGATATGCAGATGCAGACTTGTTTTGACGGATCCACTATTTTCGGACCGGTTCATGTTTCAAATTAACATTATTTTTAAGTTAAACAGTTGATTTCAGAGTGACTAGCACTATTGAAAAAGTTATATAAAAAATGTTTGAAGTTGTAGCGTAAACTGTACTTTATTGTGTAGGACTTAAAGTTATTTTTCCATAAACTCATATTTGTTTACATTTTTGGCAAATAAATCGCGAATGCAGAATACCTTTTATCTTAGGGACATAAGAAGCTTAAACACAGCTTAAACCTATAGGTAAGTAGTTATTTACACGGGTTACAGAATATTAACAAAATTCTCACAAACAATAGGCGTGACGACAAATAATCAAAAATTTAATGATGTTAGGGGAAAATACATATTAAAAGGATTTAAAACAGTGATTTAGTTTAATCTAAAAACTTGAGATTAATCGGATTTTCACTAAAATAAAAGATTAAAATACTGCAGTCGGCCATTTTGACTGAAACACCAATCACAGCGCATGACGTCACGCCTATGTAAACATCACTGTGGTTCACAGAGTAGGTACACTATACATAGTATACTGACGACATTTGATGTTTACCTAGGCGTGACGTCGGATCCGACGCCATGACACTGTGAGCTGTTTTCGCGCTCTATTGAAAAAATATTAGAAAACTTTTTACAAAAAAAAACAACCGACTTCCAAAAAAAACACTACAAATTGAAAAATAACTTTAATTTCGGAAGTCTGTGTCTTTGGTTCCGCATTTTCGTTTATTGACACCGACTTCCGAAATTAAAGTTATTTTTCAATTTGTAGTGTTTTTTTTGGAAGTCGGTTGTTTTTTTTTTGTAAAAAGTTTTTATTTTTCACTTTTTAGTGGGTCCATTTGTAATTATCTAAGTTACAATAGCCTAATGTCAACTGCTCATCACTTGTTACCAAATATTGTTTTTCCCGATGTTGGGACGTTAATTGTTGAGGAGTTCACCTGGTAACAACCAGAAGAACTCGTCAACAACTACTCACCATACGCATTGTGACGAGCATAAATTGCTTAGCAACCATATTAAAGTACTCGAATCGCAACCCGTGATATATTTGTCATTGAGTAGTTCCAATGCCCATCTGTGGTCTTCTTCATCAGCTCCACTTTACCAAATGATGATTTCCGAGAGCAAATGCTCAAGTTATTTAAAAAAATACCCAAATCGTTATAGCTTTGCTTATAAAATTTGAGGGTTTCCCTCGATTTCCATGGGATCCTCTCATCAGATTCCAACGTGATGATTATGGGACCACCTCGAGAGTATACCCTTTCAAACAAAAAAAGAATTTTGAAAATCGGTCCACAATTGGCGGAGTAATCGCGTAACAAACACACAAAAAAAAAAAAAAAAAAACATACCGTCGAATTGAGAACCCCCTCCTTTTTGAAGTCGGTTAAAAAATGGCTTCAAACTTCGTTAAACTTTAGTTTATTACCGAAATATAGGTGTTCTCGTAAATAGTAAATGTGTACGTACATTACGGAAGAGGATTTGAAAATCATTCGTCATGCCTATTATGTATCTCGAATTCTCGATCCAAAGGCAGAATGATTTGTACATTTTCGTCCATAAATCACAACAAAAATAAACAATGAGCGTTACGTGTAACGAAAAGGTAAATAATTAGGGAGATGTAATTTAGCTAGAGAACAGTCGACATCAAACGCCAAAGAGGGAGATGGCAACAATACCTACATCACAAGGATAATGGAAACAAAATTGAATTTTCTTGTTTTTGGCTTCGTCGCAGATTTGTTTGTTGTGGTAACGAAATTCATGTACACCTACCTAAAAGGAACTTGGAATGTTTTTTTTTGTTGTAATTTTTTTTCTAATCATTAATACTTGCCTACTCCTGTACCTAGATCAAAGAGAGACAATTCCATAATAAATTGATTAAAAAATAATTAGAATCTAAGGTCAGGGTGGCTAATTCCGGCATAGTTTATTTTTGACTTACATTTGAGTGCCCGTATCCGATGAACGTTTTGATTTATGATCAATGTTATGGTCTCATGAAAATAATAATGTTTTAAACTTTCAAATACAGTGATCTTATTTAATTAAAGTATCACCAGTACTAGGATATACAACTTTTTTTTAAACTTGACCAGTAGACGGATTTTCCCTTCTAAATCGGGAAAATCCGTCACACTGGAAGAATTTATTGAAATCTTTAGTGGTTTTAAGGAAATACGTAATAATGACATGCGTTCGTAAGAGACAGACAATTCTGTGCTTAACGATCTTAAAAATAAAGGCCCTGTCAGGTTTTATACATAAAAATCATTTTTGGGGGCTATTTCGGCATGTCTAAACAAGCAGAGGTGGTCAACATATTTTAGTGGACCGTTATTAGCTCATTTCTTATTATTAATTAAATAGGTATCGCTATTTTGCACAAAAAAAATATAATTTTAAGATTTTTCTTCTTATAGTACAAAACATTGGGTGATTCGATTTATGAGAGTGCAATCATGTTATTTGTTACTTACATATTTAAAAACATCCTAAATTAACATACATGATGTTTATTCCCGTAATATTCTTGTGAGATAAACAAATTTATGCTGACGACGTCGCGGATGAAATAAACACTTTAATTTAGCAAACTTAAGATCAAAGCACACAGAAAAATATGTAACTATCTGGATAAAGTTAAGGTACCTTCATAAAATAAAAATACACATTTGGTATCGTAAATCGTTTTAATCCAGTAACCAACTTATACTTATACTTGTGCATCTTTGTAACCACTTACGGTGCCATTATGCAATGCTAATACGGCTTCACATAGTTGATTTTATCATAAGCACCTCTATTTGTACGTCTTTTATATGTACGTGCCATCATGAATGACGGCGACTTCAATTTAGTACCAACCGAATTATCTAAATTCAGTATTTATACTAACGACTATTTGTGATCATCAAAAAACAAACAAATTCAGAAGAAATGTTCCTAAAATTGATTGTGGTGGCAATTATTCTGTAACTGTTACACAAATAATATAATATCTATTCTCTTTCAAATGAACTTTCTTTGAACTCCAAGTAAGTACATAACTGAATATTGATTGGTTCTCTTTTAAAAAGTTGGGACAAAAAAGGTTTACAATCTCAGAAAGGGGGCAAATTCGTCATATGACGATCTAGCCCCATTCAAAATAGAAGGAATTATGCACTTAACGATTTAGATGTTATAAATTTGTTACATTGAATAATCTAATCATTTGCAGCGTTATCTTGCAAAATAATATATGAAACCTTTACAAGGACCCTACACTATAATATTTGAATTCATTCGACACTGTAAGTTACATAATTTTAAACTTACCTTCAAAAATACAGCAGCGTAGGACACTCACATTTCACTTTAAAAAAGCAACTGAGTTTTTATAGCGACTAACGCCATCTAGGAAAGTTTATTTAAAGTTAAAAGTAATGCTGTTTTACCGACACTTCTACAAACGCTGCAACTCGACTGTAACGAGCATAATTTCAAGTAGACGGTTTCGCCCCATAGACGGAATAAGCCACCCTGACCTTACATAAGTAAATAAGACAAAGTCGGGTTAGTTACACCATTTAAAACTCAAGAACGGCTGGACAGAGCTCTATGATTATTGATTTGTTGGATTTGTCTCCGCCTCGAATAGCAGAACAATGATTAAAACATGGGAAAAATTCACGAAAAAAATAATAGGTACCTACCACCAAACGGGGCGAATAGTAATTGGGACTTTAAAATGGATTTTAGTGCCGAAAAGGACTCTTAATCGTTAATTAAAATACAATAAACACATTAGACTCCTTTTTGGCAACAAACTATATTATTTCAATGTTAAATCGCTTTTAAAGTTTCGTCCCGATTCACCCCTGCATCCCTATTCACCCTGTTTGTCAAAGTCAAAGTCAAAACATTTATTTCAAGTAGGCACTTAAAAGGCACTTTTGAACGTCAATACGACGGTAAGTAATGAAGATTTCAAATTCGTTCTTATTGATTTTGAGTCGGCTCGAAGTTTGCCAGGTCAGCTAAACTCCATTTAAAATAAAATTGGACATTTAAATAAACCTTTTTTACAGTTCGTTCAACCGATTCTGACTTCTATACCGTAGGCAAGGATGGTATTTAAAAGCAAAAAAGTGATTACCAACTGTTTACTGCAACTGCCATATTATGTCATGCCACCAACGCAATAGAATTCAAAATCGGTTGAACGGACCGTAAAAAAGCTATATTTAAATGTCTATTATTATTTCAAATGGAGAAGGTATAGTTAAATATAATTGGCAAAATGTGGGTGTAGGTACCTACTAAGGGTACCTTAGCACAACCACATTTTGCCATTTGCCTAAATCATTGAGGATTATAGGCGTTTTGTTATAATAATAATAATTTATTCATTTAACTTGACAACATAGGTCCAATGGTTATAGTACAAATGTAACTTATCAAGTAAGGGTTAGTAATATTAATGAATTAATTAAAACATTATTCATCCCTGCAAAACTCAAACTCAAACTCCTGCCGCACGAGCAACCGGACAGAGTGTCTAAGTATTGGTGCATCGTGTTTTTCGGCTAGGGTTTTCAAAATGCTGTTGGGGCTAGCCCTCATTCTGCTTATTAAGGACGCGATGCTTACGCGCGCGATGTTTTACCATTATAAAGAACATACGAAAAGTAGGGTCCTTCTGTAATGAATGAGGTGGTATTCATTTATCATTTCTGTGACACCCCCGATGAAAGAGGACGTCTCATATTTGGGTTCCTGCCGTTTTGCCGAAAAGATTTTGCCAAAATATCACTACCCAAACAAATTTTAGCAACCTTTTTTTATACCAATTCAATGTTTGGAATGATTTTAGTAGGTACGCACATTATTTCATTTAGTAAAATTTTTACATTATCAATAATAATGTCATTTAGGCATTTGGTCTTTAATCAAATGATTTAATACAGCAAACAATCTTTAAACAATATACATTTAGTCAAATGATTTGTTATGAAACAAATATAATATAAATATACAATAATTTTTTTTTTTTTTGGAAATTTCAAGGTTTTCCTTACATAATTACATTGCATGGTTGCGGTCGGTCGATAGACGACATAGGATGCAAGAGCGAGCGAAGGGCACCCCGAGGTTCGGTTTTGTTAGGTTACTTTACCCTTTTCACAGAAATAGGAGCACCGCAAAGCGGGGCTCCGTCGACATTGGATGCAAGAGCGAGCCAATGAGAATACAAATACTTTTACCTCATAACATATTAAACAGGGCCAATTGAAATCATAGGCAGACAGAAATACCCCGACGCCGCTGGTACTAAATATTTGGCTTAATTTATTTTGCGTAAAATATGTTATAACAACTGAAATATTTGACTAAATTAAAATTGGTAAAAATACTAGTTGGTAAGCAAGTTCAGTAACTTGCTTTTAAACGTTCACTTGCCAAACATTAGGTTTGCGTTACAATTTTTTGAGAAAAGTTTATTTGCTAAGTACCTAATAATAATAATATTTTATTTCGAGCAACAAGACTCATAGTGTTAGTAACAATATACTTACAAACTATGTTAGTAATACACATACAAAAACAAAAACACAAAAACAGATTGTGACATCACTGCTGCACGGTGACAGGCCCAGCCGAAACCTTGCAGCAATGGTTCACAAACGCACAATCAAACCTACTTGCTATCATAGACAGGATGCTGTTGGCGCTGCCCCGCACCCTACGGACCAAGGACGCACACCGCTTCCGCATCACCGCGTAGAAACAGTCCACGTGAGCTTCAGCGAACATCCCTGATGCGCTGCAGTACCGGGGTAACCCCATCAACACCCTGAATGCATTATTGTATTGGACGCGAAGGGCGCCGTATGATTTTTGAGTATAATGAACCCACAGACTGCAAGTGTAAAAAGACGTACAGTAAGCACTAAATATAGTGCGCTTGACCTCTTTAGAGGCACGCCTGAATCTGCGGGCAATCATGTTAGCTCTCACACACAGCGCCCTTCGCTCCCTGTCAATATCCTCACCGTCTTTGAGGCCAGAGGTCAATAAGTGACCCAGATATTTAAATCGATCTACCCTCACGAGGGGTGTACCGTTCAGCTTAACCGGAGGTACTGTTTCCGGGTATTTACCTCTGGCCCCAAAGACCATGACCACACTCTTCTTAACATTATATGCCAAACCATGCAGTCTGGCATATTGCTCGCAAGTAGCTACGAGTGTCCTAAGCCCGCTAATGATTTGGCAAATGAAACTATGCGGAAAATGGTTTGGGAAGTGATAATTTGGCAATTTCTTTTCGATGAAACAAGGGAGACCCCTCATATTTTTGTTAGAAACCATGTGAAATCAGCCGTGTTCGTCCTTTCACAGTTTTTTTACCTCAGATACAGCAACCTTAATAAAACGAGAATAAAAATCACTATGATTTTGATAGACTTGTCAATGGCAGCAACCCAAAAACAACATTATTGCAACAGTTATGCAATATCAGAAGTAAAATAATTGAAAGGAATACCACTAACACGTGACATGTAGGTCGTAGGTATGTACACTGCTAGAGTGCGCGCAAGATATTCAAATATGAGCGCAGTCGCGCTCACGCCCGCCACCAGTCGGTGGCGTGCATTTTTTCCTTCATTGTGGATTAACGTCTTCCAATCGAACATCTTTATCAGAATCTATGCTAGAGACCTTATCAGAAGAGTCAGATGTGTCGCCAGTAACATTCATTTTAAATATGTCAATTTCCATATGCAGCAGCCTAATTTGAAATATTTATCTTCTATTTTTTGTTGAATATGTAGAAAAATAGAACATAAATATTTGTTTTTGGCTCAATGTATGTACATTGAGCCAAAAACCAATAAATACTGCTGATACGAAAATATAATATAGCCATTTTTTTGTAATGGCAGCCCTAAAAATTACCTGTCAAATAAGCAATGAGACTTCTAACTTTGGAAAACGGTACGCAGGTCCGTTTTTATCTTGTTTTCTTCACAAGCACGTTTAACCTTTAAGATATCCCTGCCTGCCAGCACTTTTAATCACTTTCGGCATAATTGTGGCGATTATTTTCGAATACCTGACGAACATCTGACATAAACGTCAAGATGACAGTTCTGATTTCGGCCGCGCGCAGACTTATTTTGCGCCCACTTTACAAAGATCTTTTGGCGCTCGGACGCTGACAGGAGCGCGCTGTTGGTAAACAATTGACATTTTGTGCAATTAGTTTATGAAATGTCACTTGAAATGTATTCAAAATACCTACAAGATGACGGCGTGTTCTGATTTTGGCCACGCGCCAAAATAACTCTGTATTGCAGCGCTGTCATTATTTCTGACATTGATTTTTGTAATGATTACATAAAGCAATATTAATTGATGATATGAACGGAAAAGAAAGTTACCGACATAGCTTGCAGAGTAAGCAAACTGAAGTGGCAGTGGGCTGGCCGTGTTTGTCGAAGGACCGATGGCCGGTGGAGCAGACGAGTTCTGGAGTGGAGACCGCGTATCGGCAAGCGTAGTGTGGGACGCCCCTCCCTCAGCTAGATGGATGGACGACCTAAAGAAGGTGGTTGGGACGGACTGGATGCGGAGGGCGGAGGACAGGGTGTTGTTCAGCCTGGGGGGGGGGCATATGTCCAGCAGTGGGCTGTAATAGGCTGAGTTGATTGATTGACTATTAATTGATACTTACTGGAAATATTTTTGTTGCTTATTCAAATAAAATCTTAAAATTGATTGTTTGACTTGATTGATTGATTGACTGACAAATAAATCAATTCTGATTCAGATAAAACGGTTCAAAGCAGTATAGATCTACGTATTATGTACGTCAGATAAAGTGATAATAATTATGAATTTATTGACGCAACAACATGTTCACCGACGTCCGCAAATAATCTACTCTGTAATAATAATAAATAGCCAGATTTGACGAAAAGTCACCGTCAAGTAAAGGTCAGTTTGTCCTAGGGCTCATCGTCCACGACACTACTCATAACAACAACATAATGTCATAGCACTAGTAACTCAATTTAGTTAACGTACGAGCCGACCTGTTGCGGCCTTGCGGCCCGTGTCGAGTTATCACAAGGCCGTTATCCTTAGAGTACAGTCTATGCCGTTATCTGACAGGCCACGCCAGACACTGCTACGCCTGCAGCGGGAACGCGGCATAAGAAAACCGTGAACGGCCACACAATAAGGGCTATTTCGCTGGGCCCGACAGGGTACACAATTGATTCTATTGTTTTTTTACTTATCACCTGTATACTCATGTGGCATTATGGATGCGATAAAGACTGACTTGAATTGAATTGAATTGAAAATACAGAGCGTTTTTGACAAGATAATGTTTTTTGCATTTTCGTGGATGATGGGTCTATTAAGTTTGGTATTTAAATTTATATGACGCATTCCTCTTTCATAGCTTTGACGTCAAAACTGAGATGATTTTGATAGAGCTTTTTCCTCCTTTCCCCAGCCCAGTAGGTATATAAAATATAGAATTCAATAAATTTTGCACTGGTTAACTTACAAAGCCGATCCCACCACTCCCATTCGCCTAATTACCTTAATAACGTTATTTAATAATTAAACCAGTTAAATACCTGTAGCCAAACTGAAACCGCGGCTAATGTAGCTGAAATATACACTTATTGTGCGAAGTGGTGTGGTTGACCGCGAAATTCAAATTTTCTTACTTTTTTTGCAATTTGCTGGCCAGTGTCAGGTTGTATCTTGATCAAAATATGATTCGCGACTAAACGTATTGACAGAATTATAATCATTAGAATCATTAATACCTACATCAATTAATTTCTTACGCTCTGGGCGGAGCGGGAGAGCGTGTCAGACTTTTTCTGACTAAGACCCCACCCACAGGTAACTGAAGGAACACCTTCAGTTGCCTGTGCCAGTGCATTTTATTTCGATGCAACACAGTTAAAGGTTAAATTACACTACATTTCTATTATATTTTTTTATAGTCGTTTGGGTATATGGACTTTAGGTACACACGGTTACACATCAAGCTATATGTATATTTCCAGTTTTAGCTGACCTCGCAATGTATAGGTGTTTCGTACAATCTGAAGTCAGCTTATACTGGACATGTATAGCTTGATGTGTACCTATTTACTATTAACTCCCACGGCATTATCTATGCTTAGCATACGTCATGTCACCGATGACGTAGTTCAAAATCGTTATCTACCTAGAGAATTGTTTCCAATGACGTCAGTAGGTGAGGTTGCGTCAAAATCTTATTATTTTAGTAGTATTTAATTTAAGTCATATTGTTACAGCAAATCAGGGTTTAGAATCGTTTTATAGTTAACAGTTACGAAGTTGGTATCGCAATTCCGTATTTTATGAACGGATAATCCGCTCATTACCACGATGTTAACCTGAATTCAGCAGACGCAAATAGAAGGGTAATAGTAATACATAACATAATTATGTTATATATTACTATTAGGCTGCGTTTCCACCAGAGATGAGCGAGGATGCGTAGCGAGGAATGTGTGTAAAACTAACCAATAACAACGCTATCTTAATTCAAGCTGTGAAAATGAAGCGATGTTATTGGTTTGTTTCGCTCTTTTGTATCCTAATACAAAAGAGTGAAGGGCACCCCGAGGTTCGGTTTGGTTAGGTTCCTTTAAACCCTGCAGACAGAAATAGGAGTCCCACGCAGCGGGGCTCCGTCGACCTGACGTCGTTAGAAATAAAACATGCAATGCTTTAGAATGTTATGCTTAATCATTATTATGATTAGAGAAATAATGCTTAAAAATGTTTAATGCTTAATAATGTTATGCGAAAATGTAATTAGGAGAAACAAAAGTATGCCAAGTTATATTAGGTCATAAAATGTTATGCAAATGGATAGGGAACCGGTTGGCAGATGTCACATGTCTTCGAATTTTTCATGCCGGTTTCCTCACGATCAAAGACATTAAATACCTACTTAAATCTCTTTGCTCACGATGTATTCCTTCACCGTTTCGACTACGACACAAAGTATAGCGCCTGTCTGGGTAATGATAATAATAGGTACAACTTTATTCTAAACGTGCATCTAATAGTTTTCCTATTTTTATCACCCATTTAGTAGACCACTTGAGTTATTTTAAGAAAATTATGACTATTGATTCGGTGTACATACGATTTAACAGACTGGTTATGATAGCTACAATATTCAAAGTTTTCGGAATGCTACTGTTTAGGGTTCCGTACCCAAAGGGTAAAAACGGGACCCTATTCATGCACAAACAATCTGTCTAGCGTTATTCCAACTACGTTGGGGTCGGCTTGCAGTCTAATCGGATGTCGCTGAATACCAGTATTTTATATGAAGCGACTGACCACACAACCCAGTTACTGGGTAATACGATACCTTTTGGTAAAACTGGTTGTCAGACTTTTGGGCTCTACCCTCGGAAAGGTCCCGGCTGTCATTCGTAGATCTTTGACAGTCAATATGTCATGGATTCTCACCAATCCGCGAACCGACCGCGGCAAACGTAGCTTAATCTTCGATCGACTCGTGCGGGTGGTATTATTTATTTATTTATAGGAGAACCAACAGCTATAACAGAAGCATAACAATCTATGTAGGTATAAAATTCAAAGTCCTGACTGACTGATATATCAACGCACAGCCTAAACCACAGGCCCAAAGAGACATGACATTTGGAGGGTGTGTTCTTTGTGAAGGGTAGGTGTCCACTATGAAAGGGTTTTTCGAAATTCTACCTTGAGGATGAAATTGCACGCGGACGAAGTCGCGGGCAGAAGCTAGTAGTATGTGAGACATAAAGCCAAAAACAGCGGCGCTATTCTGTAAAAATCTTACCGTGAAAACTTAGGTGAAGTGAGCGTGGAGTGAGCTGTCAATAGTGTCAATTCCTAGCAAAAACAAACTCACTTCACCTAAGTTTTCACGGTGAGATTTTAACAGTATCGACCGGCTGGTTCTCACGGGTAAAAATTATAAGCCACGATGCAAAATATTATCAAAACTAAAATGAATTATAGAATACAATAAATACTCTTTATTGTGTGTGTAGATCCTATAAATAATTGCGAATCAATCCGCCTGAGTCGGACGACACATGCTCCAACAATGTTTCTTGCCATGCACGCGCCAACATAGGAAATAATACCTGAGCAAATACTAGCACATGTAAGTTATAACATAAATAACAGACGGGTAAACGAGGAGTAGGAGTAAGATAAACAATAACTTACACAGTTTCATGATTTAAACAGCAGGTGGCGCTGAGAACGTTCCACATTTCTGTATCTTTGGGCGTGTTTACATACCTACGGAATTCCTGTACTGTTGGCAAGATACTACGAGTAGGTGACAATAACACAGTGTTTTCTATTGAAGCAAATAAAAAACTGAAAGTGGCTATTTTTTTTAAAGGTACTGGCTCTGATGGTTTCTTGCAATATTATAAAGGTAATGGATTATTTCGAGCAGTGGTAGCCCACTGGTATCGGCTGCTCTCAAATCGGTGAAGGAAACCATCGGACGGCATGTCTTAGAACCAAAAATTCGAAGACATGTGACATCGACCACTCGCACAGGGCCCGCGTGGTGGATTTTGGCCCACTCTCTCTCGCTGAGGGAAGACCTGAGTCCCAGCAGTCCTTGTAGGCTGATTATGGAATAGATTACTTGAACATCGAAACAAATCATCATAACAATGACAAACGAAGGAAACAAACTAAATAATAACAGACGCACAGGTCGATCGATCAGGTTAAGCTACGCTTGCCGCGGTTGGTCAGTGGATAGGTGACCATCTTTACATAAAGAGGCCCCTCCGTGCCTCGGAAAGCACGTTAAGCCTTGGTCCCGGCTGTCATTCGTGGATCTTTGACAGAAGTCTGACAACCAGTCTTACCAAGGGGTATCGTATTACCCAGTAACTGGATTGTGGAGGTCAGATAGGCAGTCGCTCTATGTGAAATATTGGTATTCAGCTGCATCCGGGCAGACTGGAAGCCGACCCCAACATAGTTGTGAAAAGGCTAGGCAGAAAGAATGACAAATGAGGAAAACCTTGCTGGAAATGAAAAACAAACAATAAATAATTTAAGAGCGTTCTAACCTTTAATATCACATAACATAGCACACCACAGGCCGCGCCTGTACTCCCTGAAGGGTTAGGAACAGGTGTACCTAATATAACACCCACATTTCGCCAGATATTTTGAGGTCCCATATTTATACGGTACGAGCCTAAATAATAACAGCCGCACAGGTCGATCGATCAGGTTAAGCTACGCTTGCCGCGGTTGGTCTGTGGATGGGTGACCATATTTACATACCGAGACCCCTCTGTGCCTCGGAAAGCACGTTAAGCCGTTGGTCCCGGCTGTCATTCGTGGATCCTTAACAATCGTTACGGGTAGTCAGAAGCCCGAAAGTCTGACAACCAGTCTTACCAAGGGGTATTACCCAGTAACTGGATTGTGGAGGTCAGATAGGCAGTCGCTCCATGTGAAGTATTGGTATTCAGCTGCATCCGGTTAGACTGGAAGCCGACCCCAACATAGTTGGGAAAAGGCTAGGCAGATGATGATGATTATAGGGTGCGAGCCTATGGCAGCAGCGCACAAATCCAGACTCAGAACTGCTACTGAGAAATTCCTGATAGAAAAACTCAATAACACTATGATAGATCTGGGAGTCTAACCCAGGACCTTATGCTCATCTTATAGCGCTAGACTAGCGAATTACTTTTTTTTCAATTGCAGCACAACAAATTAAGATGCATACTCGTATATTCTTTACCTCACAATAAGCCACGTTTAATACTATAGTAGGAACATTAGGTAAGTGATGAACTCGGAGCTTCCAAAGCTCTTTCGTGTAACAACAAGGTTGTTTAACTGTTTACTGAGTCGAGCCAGTCAATTAAGGAAATGGCTCGCTGTGTTCACTGTACACAGAGCAGACAAACTGAGTCTAAATGAAGCAGAGCTATCTTAAACGATATTACACTTTGCATATAGCTCTATAATATGGTTTTAAAGCGGTTTATTATTTTAGTTTTGCATTGCTTTGCTTGTATTGCTATTGCAGTACATTTAAAGCACATTAAAAACTGGCATATGCGGTACACATGACGCAGAGACACGAACAAAAAAAAAACCTGTGGGGTTGGGGGACCCCCGGCAGGAACGAAGTTCAAAATGGAAATCCAAGATGGCGGCTGCGAAAACTTCGCCATCCTGTATTTTCATTTTAACCTCGCTAGTGGCTTTAGCGCCCTCGAAAACTAAGAAAACGACATCCGTGACAAAAATAAAAATAAATTTTAGTAGCCGCCATCTTGGATTTTCTTTTTGACCTAACTTTTTGGTTTCAACACCCTCGAGAACCATGAAAACGATGTCTCTCTCATAATAAAAGGTCGCATGGAGGGGGCATAACGCTTTTTCGTTACGTGACCATTTCTAAAAGTTTACTCCTACCGCAAGCTCCGTTAAAGAGCTTCGCTCCAAAAAGACCAGTTGGGGGAAAATATGCGTCACATCCACGCAAAACCTCCATCGCTCAGCATAATGCTAAGACCTCATGCGATCCTATCATCATTCTCATGTCCATATGCTTAATTATTTGGAGTCGCTGCAACATGTTTTTTTCTTCCATACTTCTCCATTGGTCGTCATCTCGATAGCCACCCCTTTTCTAGTCCGTTGAATGTGTGGGAGGAAAAAGTTAGTTTGATGACCAATTACTCCAAAAACTTGGTTGTAGGTGGATACAGCAAACAGCCATCCTTATGACGTTCACTTACATTTATGAAAGTGTGGGCAGAAAAGGGTCGCTCTATTTTTGGCAAACACCAACACAGCTAAAGCACTCATTTATTAATACGAAAGTAACAATGGGAATTTAGGCATTGTCCTAGAAAAACATGCAAAAGTACCCGTTGTATCCACAATATTCTGTTCAGTACATTCGTATCGTCCACAATGTAAGATTAAAAGATGTTTTCATGCGAAACAATGCAAGATGGCGCCGTTACCGGAACGTTTTCCCGCCAACGCGGCCGCCATGACACTTCCCTTAAACACGAACTGTCAGTTTCATTGTCCTGTTCGAGGCTCATTTAAAGGCAGACTCCACAAGTGTGTAAGTATAAACACTTTCGTCGACTTGAATGCTGAAAGCTTTAGCATTTTCTTTTTGAATGCTGACGTGGGTTGTTGAATATTTTATAAGTAACTTCGCTAGCGACGCTCTTTGTGGACCGACACCAAAGCGCTTTTGTGTGTACAAGTTGACATTTATTTATCATTGCAGATAGCAGAATTTATTTACCGTAATATAAGCAGACACATTCTAAGTAGTTAGACGTCACAATAAATAGAGATATACTTATTAAGATAAGTAGTTTTCTAAAAAAAATCGTAACACTATGCTGCGTTCCAAAACGGGTATATTAGATAAGAAGGCTGCCAGGTTCAAATGGGATTGGGTCACATCAGCCGCTGGGCAAAATTCTCCACACAATTATGGGTGCCTGAAGATGGATGGCGTGCCGGCGGCCCAGAAACCTGTGGCGTGATGACCTGGACGCGCACCACGAGGGCTGGTTTGATGTGGCGCGGGAAAAGTGTTTCTTACGACTTGGGGGAGGCCTTTTGCCCAGCAGTGACAAATTTCTAAGCCTACTGATGCTTTAGGAGGTAGGCGATCGCAGTATATCATAAGCGTTATTGTTGGCAAGTTAATAACACGGTCCAACCACAACAAACAATATTGTCGACGTAATGTCGGTATGTTGTTATGAAAGTAAATTGACTTGCGGCCAACAAGAAGGTAAATCAGCTTCTTTTCAGAAGCCCCGGGCTAAGAATCAAAAAATGTAGTCACCGGACTGAAGACAGTTTCTATTTTCTCTTCATTGCATCTGCATCCTTTGTTGCATCTCGCATTTGTGTTGTATTAGGTATAACTACCTACACTAGCTTCTGCCTGCGACTTCACCGCGTCAAAGAATCATGTCCAGTTTTGACCTGAAATTTTTCGAACGCGTCTAGTGATGTAAATTATCTTAAAAAATTGCATTTTTTTTGCTTATTTCGTATCACTTAATTGAATTTTCAAATGAAGCCAGGAAAAAATACAATTTATATTTTGTTTATCATTCTCAATATACTTTTGGAAACGGAACGTGTTTTACACACGTTCCATTTTAAGTGTACAGTTGACAGGTTACACGTAAAACGAACTTCTTTAGCCTACTTAGCAACGAATGACAGGCTGCCGCTGTGACAGCTGACAGTGTGACCGCTGTCATTTGTTTGACGTTTTGCAGTCGTTCGTTTCAGTACTGTGCGATTTTGGTTTTTCTGATACCCTTACAACATTTGCATTTTCCATGGACTTCGATAGCTACCACTTACGATTACTTTGGCCTGTGTTATACGGATACCGATTTAGTACTTTTGATTGGGATCTAAGTTATCGTAATCGCTCTTGTTGGAAAGTGTTATGGAGCCTTCTACGAGATTGCTTTGTATAAACTGCAACAAAGTGTTAATACGCTTCGGCGTTATCGGGCGCTTCAGCTTGAAAGCAGAGTCATCTCGCTAATTAGCACTTGGATATCTCCAGTAATAGTAAGTATAATAACAATCAAGTACCTAACGATTTAATATCCAGTCAACGGAGGCTAGCGTATTAATTGTTTTATAAAAAAGAATTGATATTTTAGAAGTGGTAAAGTATATTTTTCAAGTTACACGAAAAATATAAGTAGTACTACCTACTAGAAATAGGTGACGCCCCTAAGACGACCCACTGACCGAATGTGTTAGTTACATCTAGATTTTCCCCATGTTTTAGTTATAGTGGTTCTTTTAGACAGCTGTTTAAAACAAAAAATGTAAAAATACAAATTAAATATACATAAGTACTTATTTCCATGGTAGGCTTTAAAATCTCATAATTTACGAAGACACTGAAAATCTAATGACCCTTTGTGTACCCTATCTACCACACAAACACACTTACTTCACCACTACATCATTCACACACATATCTCTATTTCACCACTTATATTAACACACATATACATCCATACCTCATATCTTCAAACTCACCAAAAAACCCTAGCACTCTCAAATGGTACTTACTAAGACGAATAATTTAATAAATTAATAGTGAGTGTGATAGTGATTTAGTAGTCCTAAGATAAAAATTAAAATGTCAAAGCTGAACACTATCCCCTGAGATACAGGTTCCTGCCTAGTTTAGGGGCAAGGGTCAATATTATGTGCACCTTATTATGATCACCACAAAATGTTGAAGTACCTACTTGTAATGTACCTAGGTATTTGTATAATTGTAACTTTTAACGGTGAGAAATAAACTATTTTTATTTTATTTGTTTTTCAGATAACGGAAGAAGATTACATTTGTGAAGCGTGCTTTGATGTATCCATGCAGACTATAAATGCTCAGATTCATGGAAAAAATGAGTGTGATCCATCTGTTGGTTCATCTCGACGTGGTCATGCTCAAGTGTGCCCCGTTTGTGGTTGATCATTGCTCAATCGTCAAAGTGACCGCATTCTCAAAGAAAACCCATCAAGCCTCACACTAAGGATGATCAACTTAATGCATGATCACTGGCATGAAATCAACATTGTGGCTCCAGTGGCATTTTTAAATGAAGTGGTTGCACGAGAAGATATTGAATAAATGATAATAAATCAAATCCTGTTTTTTATTTAATTTCCCTGTCTTCGCCAAAAACATGTAGGTGGGCAGCTCTTTTCGTTATCTATTTATGTCGTCTGTCAGGCCAACTCCTGGAGTCTGGTCCGCTTCGACGGCGACGACAGATTTTGACTACTTCAATGAACTGCAAGTAGGTACCTAAATTGCTCAAACTTGCACAAAGTGTAAACAAGGATAGCACAACATCACACGAAGTCTTCATAACTCGGCATCGGCGGGTTATTACGAGAATAATAACTACTGTTTGCGACCGCGCGCCAATTTGATGATGATGATTTGATGTTATTACATTGAAGAGGGATTTATTTCTGAGTGATTGTAACTCTCAGCGATTAAGAAACAATTTGATTTTAATTATGATGTGATGATGACACGTACAGTTTTTGAGGTTATAACAGCTGTCAAACCTTATCTGACAGCTGCTATAACCTCAAAATCTTATTTACTTAATAACATTTTTCCCTGGCCTCTAAAAGAAAAGATAATAAATTATTGTGTTATTATGAACAATAATTGTTTTTATACAACACTAGTTGTAGGTAGACGCGACCTGTAAAAGAAATCAAGTGACAGGTCAATCAATGTATGGAAAGTGGGCATGATTCTTTCTTGATCCCCGATCCACCGCGTCCCATCGCATCACCAGCTCGCGCTATAACCTTGTGCTACTAGCGTTCTTTCTGACTCTTTTTATTTTGCTCAGCTCGTAAAGGTCTTCGCGTGATGTTATTAGCCTATAACCTTCCTCAATAATTGGGCTATCAAATGCAAAAAAGATTTGTTCAAATCCAACTGGTAGTCCCAGAGATAAGCGCGTTCAAACAAACACACTCTTCAGCTTTATATATTATTCAGCGCCTAGGGGTCATAGCGTGATGTTATATAGCCTATAGCGTTCCTCGATAAACGGACTATTCAAAACAAAAATAATTTTTTCAACACACTTACTCGTAAAGTGGCTTTTATTGAACCGCTTTTAGGTCCATAATTCAGTGTATTAAAAACGCGTGCTTTTTCTTTATCCACAAGTGCTTTATTTCCACAGATAACTATTTACTAGTCGGAGATGCGCGCTTTTTTAATCTCATCAATTCACTTTTTTTTTAAATAGTCTTTATTGGTGAATGCGCAGTGGTAGACCGCGAAATTCAAATTTTCTTATTTTTATTGCAATTTTTAGGTCAGTGACAGGTTGTATCTTGATCGAAATATGATTTGCGACTATAACAGGTACGTCTTTACAGAATGATAATCATTTGAATCATTAATACAATTTTCTTATGGAAAAGTTCTTAGGGAAAAAATCTAGCTTGAAAGATTCTATTCTAATGACTATAATTATGTAAATAGTCGCGAATCATATATGATCAAGATACAACCTGATACTGACCTGCAAATTACAAAAAAACGTAAGAAAATTTTAATTATTCACCTTAAACTGTCCGTGGTCCCTTCCGCAACTAAACGAAAAAGACCCTGACTGGCGTTCTATTATTGCGGATTCTTACTGAACTAATGTATATTTCTCTAAGCCAATAGTACTTTCTAATTCCATACAAACTAAACTACAATTTGACATACGACAATACTAAGATCAGTCTAAACATTATTTTGTGTTTATTATATTTTTTCTATAGGCTGTTTAGAGGTTTTGTCAGTGCCATAGACTAATATATTTAAAATTAGTCTGTGCTTTTATTTACACCTGCGCGCGCATCGTTAGTGCTGGCTAGAACGGCGGGCGCGAGGTAAATCAAAACTAGTGCGCCATTTTCCAAACAAGTTAATATTTAAAAATACAAGTCTGTTTTTTTCCTCGCAAGTGTGTTGAAAAACGTCGTAAGAAACGCGTGTGCATTGATCATTAGACTCTCGGCTTTCTTATCGAATAATACCGCCTCGAGCATAATGATCAACATAGCACACATGTATCATAATGTACTATTTCAATTCTAACCAGTAGTTCCGTTCCGAGATTACCGCGTTCAAACAAACAAACTCTTCAGCTTTATAATATTAGTATAGATTATAGATATAGTTAGCACCTGTACAAGCACGTACGTTTAGTGGTGTACCACAGAAGTTAAACAAGGCAATTAATCTCAAGCCACAATATCCTATTACCTACAACGTTGATCAACTTAGTGAAAACCACCGGTGAACCATAATGTTATACAACGTTATTTTTAGTATATGCGAAACCTGAATATACTCGTAGTTTGTTCAGAATAAGTAACTGAATCGCATCCAATAATTTTTACCCCATGTTATATTTTGTCCCAAAAATATTTAAAAAAGGTTAAAAGTTGGACACCGAGCGACACTAAGTAGGTTATCCCATCTCCGCGCTGAACGGTTAGGTACCTAGGCACTATTATCAATGAGCGCAAGAGCATATTTTTGTACGGACAAACAGGTAACTTAACAAGCTTATAACTTTATGATTTTTCATGATACAGTTTTGAAATTTTGTAGGTACATAAATGATAAATGATTTATTTTCTGTAAGTAGGTTTGTACAAACACTTTTACACGTCAATAGATTCGTCATAGATTCTTTACATAAATATACTAGACTCGTGTTTCGGGTTTCGCATATACTAAAAATAATGTTGTTTACAGATCAGCAAATAGGTACCCTATTACGCTTTGCTTTGCTGATCTGTTACCTATGGTCTGTTATCTATGATCTTTGCTGATCTGTTACCTATGGAGAAGATCGGGAAAAGAATCTCGACGGACACTCTTTTAAATTAAAATAATATGGTTACAAAATATTGGTTACACCATTCATGTTGAAAAGAATTATTCCGTTGATCCCCTGAACGCCCCCTCCACCCCCCTCCCCGCCTCGATCCCCTCCTAGATCGTCTTCTGTTTTAATCTCTGTCTTATAGATGCATGTGACAACGATGCAGAACGTTAAAAGCGGCCGTAATTATAAGATAAAAAAAAAATCAAAATAATACAAGCCGTGGCAGCTAAGAGATTACCAGCCCCTACTGACGACGCCCGTTCACGAACATGACACAAAGATTAGCACCATTCGGCTCATAAGCACGTCACATTTACTTGTTATCTAAACGTGTATGTGATTTCTAAGTCTACGCAGCTTACATTATCCAAATTATAAAACAGGTAAAATATAACCAGAATAATAAAATGTACAAATAGCAAAACAATATAACAAACCTGCCACCGTATAATAAATCAATTAGAATATAATAGATACGAGCGATAGAAACGGACATTATAGCCCTCATAACGTTACGATCAATTTGTCGTAGCATGAGCTAAGTATGTCACGCTACGCCGAGGTAATAATATTATTATTGGGTATTATTATATTATCATTTATTAGAATGTGGAGGGGCCCGTGGCTAAATAATAACAGCCGCACGGGTCGATTTTCATGGTTAAGCAACGCTTGCCGAGGTCGGTTCGTGGATAGGTGACCATCTTTACATACCAAGACCCCTCCATGGCGCGCATTGTTCCCGGCTGTTATTGACTGATTATGCTTTTTAATTCAGAGGCTCTAGCGAGGTTTTAGTATTACTTATAGCTATTGTGAATTTGTGATACTTACGTTGAAATATTGTTGAAAAAGTGTTCGCCCCGAAGTTATTACATCATGGGTCTTAAACATATCTGGCGAAATGAGGGTGTAGTTACTATAGGTACATCTCTGTCTAACCCGTCGGGGAATACAGGCGTGATGTTACGTCACATTAAAATAAATAATAATAAGAAATAGGTACCTACCTACTTAGCTAGTATAAGGTCTATTCAAATTTATGTTTCTAACGAGCTGCGCCCCGCGGTTTCACCCGCGTAAATGTCGGTCCCTTCGGGATAAAAAGTAGCCTATATGTTAAACCTGGGTGTCAGCTACCTCCATACACAATTTTATCAAAATTGGTCCAGCCGTTTGAGCGTGAAGAAGTAACAAAAATATAAACACAAACTTTCGCTTTTATAATATTAGTGTGATTGATGTTATTTCAAGTTAAACAAATACCTATGAACTTTATTGTAGTTTTAATTAAGTTGATTTTAGAGTGACTAGCACCATTGTAAAAAATATATAAATGTTTGAAGTTGTAGCGTAAAGTGAACTTTATTGTGTAGTTATTAAAGTTATTTTTCCATAAACTCATATTTGTTTACATGCTTGGTAAATAAACCGCGAACGAAGAATAACAGATGCGATTACAGCTAAAGTTCATTTCAAATAAACTTGCGATAAAGTTTGTTCACCTCCTTCTACTAATGTATCCCAATATTTCCAAACCATACGAAAAAAATGGCAGTGTCGGTAACACGATCAAAACATTGACTTACCTACTCCGTGTTTGGTATTATGAAACTCAACCGATGCAATGTTAGCGACAGTTTTGTATGACGAACGATATCTATCGTAAGTTATTTGGACTTTTTGGTACAGGGTGGTTGAATGACATTTATCGCAAGTTTATTTGAAATACACTTTAGTTTCAATACCCAGTTCCATTGTCAGTTTGGTCACAGTATATCTACTTATTATACTGTGGTTGGTTGTGGGTTTTCACATCATCGACACTGGGGAATTTGTGAATAAAGAGAATGTTTAACACAGAATATTCAACTGTTAATTATTTCCAGTATTCCGGGTATCCAGCAAGACTTTATTGATCAATTATTAACTGACATTTTAATAATTGAAATCCGTAATTCGTGGAAGAGCGAAATATCCCAGTTTGCCCACTATTGTTACTTATTGGAAACCGTGGGATAAATTAATTCAAATAAAATGGGCTTATTTAATTTTGGTTTGTTGTTGTTGCAGGTATGTTCCTCAGGATCATAGATATATGAAAGAATTTCTATGCTCTGGCTGGTAGCAGGTGGTGTTCTGTAGTTTCTGCCTATCCTCATGGGAAGAAAGCGTGAGTTTCTGTATGTTATATAAATTATAATATAATATTTAAACTAATATACACCGTGTTCTTCACGTTATCCATAAAATTTGTCAACGCTTCTATAGCTTTTACAAATTACATCTAACAAAGGAAGTAGTAAAAGGTTACAAAGATATTTGTAATTTTATTTAATGAAAAATTGAGCTATGCAGTAAGAATGGGTCTTAACTTAGTTTTAACAAGTTTCAGCCCGTCAAATCTTATGAAAGAAAATACGTCGTTGGCAATTCGGCTAAAGGCCTCTTAACTCTGTACTTATTTATTTAGTTTGTATGAAAATTAACAAAAAATAAAAATAAAAATAATTAATTAATGTGTCCATAATGAAAAATGCTTATTTCCGTGGTCTGAACATCTGGTCGAAGTTTATGTATATCGTCCGGAACAAGGTGTATACACCATGGAAAATGGATTGTACAAACACTTTTACACGTCAATTATATTTTTTTTAACTAGATGAGGTCGGCGTTCCCTATGTGACTACTCTGAGAAGAAAGGCCGAAACAAACTCAGAGGTCACAGTCTCTTTATAGTTCAGACATAATCTGAGTCAGATCATGTGAAGACCATGTAGATTGTTGTCTGAAATGGTATTTCAAGGATAGAACCACACATATTGAGTGGACACATATTGAGTGGAGTCCAGTCACTCTTTTAAAATATTTTGTAGACAAACTAATATTATATTAACTCACTGATTTAAAGAGGCAGTTGTAAATAGCGGTTTTGGTAAGTTAAAAATTATAAATGGCACGTTTAATAACTAGTTCAGCAGTTAAAACTAAGCAGTAAAGTATCTAAACAAAAATGAGTAATAAAAAATAATGAAATGGATCAGTGAAATCCCTCGCGTTTTATATAATTGAGCAGGAAAATAATTAAATGGGCGGTAAAAATTATTGAGCGAGCGGTTACGTGTGGGTAAGTAAATAAATCGGAAAGGTAAGTAATAAATCGGAATTTGTCGGTAAGAAATCTCATTCTAAGCAATTCTATAAACAATGAGGTGGTAAAGTAGTTTTGGGTGTGTAGTCGACAGAGCCCCGCTTTGCGGGGCCCCTATTTCTATCTACAGGGTTTAAAGGAACCTAACACGAAGGGGATGACGGGGGCTCGTTCGCTCGCTTTGCTCACTTACCCGAGCCCCCGTCATCCCCTTCGAACCTAACCTGTCCGAGTCGGGGTGACCCAAGTCCCGAGCTCGCTTCGCTCGCTCTTGCATCTAAAGTTGTCATTATATACAAATGTGTTACGAGCTCATTCGAACCGCTCATTCCATCATTTTTACCGCTCATTCAGTTATTGGACTGCTCAATTATATTTAGAATTGACATTGTATGATAAAATAACCGACTAATTGATTTTTTATTACTGTCCATGTTTTACTTGCAATAATTAATCAACCGCCATTAAATTAAATAACTGCTCAATATGTTTTTCAACTGATCATAATAACATCTCGAATATTTAAGTAACAGCTCAAAAAATTAGTTCCCTTATATTTATATGTCATGTGTAGATAAATAAACTCCGACACAATGCGAACAAACCGTCTCGAAATAATACATGAATCTTTTGTCCTAGACATAATAGCTACTTACACTGTAGCCTTGTGGTGATTACTGATGCATAACAGCGTAAATCATGTCAACTTGAGGCAGGCCATTATGAACAAGGATTGAATTTGTAAGGGAGAAGCCAGCACGTACGATCTCCTGCATTTGCTTTGTGGGAGAGAAAAGTGAAAAGTGTTAATATCGCGTAAATCGTACCAACATGTTGCAAAGGTGAAAGGTGAGAGGGGCTTGTGGCTAAATAATAACAGCCGCACGGGTCCATCGATCAGGTTAAGCTACGCTTGCCGCGGTTGGTCTGTGGATGGGTGACCATCTTGACATATCAATTCTCGGAGAGACCTCGGAAAGCACGTTAAGGCGTTGGTCCCCGCTGTCGTTCGTGGATCTTTGACAGTAGTTACGGGTCGTCAGAAGCACGTAAATCTGACAGCCAGTCTTACCAAGGGGTATCGTATTACCCAGTACTTAACTGGGTTGTGGAGGTCAGATAGGCAGTCGCTCCATGTAATATACTGGTATTCAGCTGCATAGTTGGGAAAAGGCTAGGCAGATGATGATGTTGCAAAGGTGAAATGGAGAAAATACTTTATCATAATCGACGTATAACATTCTAACTGCTTGGACATAGACCTCTTTGACGAGGGAGCGGGCCGTAATCCACCTCGCGGGACCCGTGCGGGTTGGTGGATAAAAGAAAAGATATTATCTACAGTGTAATTAATAATGATAATTAAGAACTTATATCGCGAGAGGTTACCAAATGGATAATATTTTGAGAGATTTCGGAACAAGCAAAACTCTTTTTTTTTTTGGTAGTCGCCCACTTCAAGTATCTATAAACACCCCTTAAGGTAAGTCAGACTTGATGTTCTGGTGTTTATGGCAATAATCAAATATCCATTAGCGAAACATGGTGATAAGCACCATCTCTCATAAAAATACCTCAATTCGATGACCCTCGAATTATAACCAATACATTTAGCAACATCATTCACAGTATCCAACCAGAATACTCAAAAGATACAAAGCACAACATTTCTACTATCCCTTTCGGAAACTTCCACGTTACCTTCAAACTCGCCTTCAACAATTTGCCAACAGGAAAGGAGAGGACCCTTCTCACTTTCCGTATGATAGGGATTAGTATTCTGGTGGTCGTGAGCCTTCGGACAAATGATGTGTACCTTCAACATCATAATGCATGGCTGGTATACAGTGTCAAGTGATCCGTTTTATAGTTCCGTTGCCCTTTAAATGTGTAACCCGGAATATACGTGGTGATTGATTCATCTGACTATGATCTGACTAGCCTTTTAGAGTTTCGTACCTCAAAAGGAAGAAACGGAAACCTTGGCTTATAGGATCACTTTGTTGTCTGTCTGTCTGTATGTCAAGACCCTTTGTCTCTGGAACGCGTGGAGGTATCGAGTTGAAATTAAAACCATATACTCAGGTCTACAGTCTCTTGAAGCTGTGAAAAAATCAAACACCTAAGTTAACGTAAAAACAAAATACGGCCGTTTATGCCGCAGAAAAAAATGTATATTTCGACACTCTCAGGGAATCAAAATGTATAGGGTACTTTCCGTTGACCTAGACTCATGAAATTTGGCAAGAAGCAATGTCATGTAGCACAACTAAAGGCAAAAACCCGAGTCCGCACTTGACCGGTTTTTTTAAGTAAGTGTGCATAAACACGAGTGACGCGCGTCAACGGGTGCAGTCGCATCTGCCGTTGACGCGTATGTTAATTTTTCGAACATAATAATTTTATTATGAATCAATGGATTAGCAATATCCTTAAAAATCACTCAGACCTATGATTAAAAATGTGTTACCCAATTAGGATGCGGGAAAGTTGGTACACCTCTATACAATTAGGGTGCGAGATAGTTGGTACACCTCTATACAATTAGGGTGCAAGATAGTTGGTACACCTCTATACAAATACAATTAGGTTGCGTGATAGTTGGTACACCTCTATACAATTAGGGTGCGGGGTAGTTGGTACACCTCTATACAATTAAGATGCGGGGTAGTTGGTACACCTCTATACAATTAGGATGCGGGGTAGTTGGTACACCTCTATACAATTAGGATGCGGGGTAGTTGGTACACCTCTATACAATTAGGATGCGGGGTAGTTGGTACACCTCTATACAATTAGGATGCGGGGTAGTTGGTACACCTCTATACACTTAGGATGCGGGGTAGTTGGTACACCTCTATACAATTAGGATGCGGGGTGGTTGGTACACCTCTATACAATTAGGATGCGGGGTAGTTGGTACACCTCTATACAATTAGGATGCGGGGTAGTTGGTACACCTCTATACAATTAGGATGCGGGGTAGTTGGTACACCTCTATACAATTAGGGTGCGGGATCTACTCGTACGTCCCGGATCTTGCTATTGCAGCTCACCCACTTACACATCACACCGTGTTAGCCATGGGCCCCTCAAAGATGTCGGTTCAATATAATTCCAATTCCAAACTAATCCAGTTTCCAGCCAATATTCAATGAGAAAAATTTCAATCTCGCGCGGCAAGCTGGAAATTGAAAAATTTTGTACAGAATTTCATCGGTCGTTGGAAGCGTGAAGCCGGGATTACTTGGCTACGTACTCGTCTAATATTGCATATTATTAAGCTCGTTATAACTACAGCAAAAAGCTTTTCAGGAGACAGTTGTGAACAGCGGGGTTATTTCGTTACTATCAGTAGCAATGGATTCCGATTTTGACAGTTCAACAACATTCAATGCATTATTTACGTTGTTGAGCAGATACATTTTTCGAACATAAGAAGCAATGGATTAGCAATATCCCTTGTGATTGATGGTGTGTTACGCAGTCAGAGTGCAGAGGGCGTTCCTCTCCTCACCTCATGTGAACGAATGAATTTTCTCCCTAAATTTCTTTAATTTCACAGATTTCTTGGTCTATCTCGTTAATGAGAGGTTTTTCTTTTGAGTATTAAAAAAAAACATAGTTTCCAAGAACCCGGAAGATGGCGTTGAACTGACTACGTTACTAGGTGCCAAAGCCAAAACGCTTGGAAAAAAAAACATTGCGTCACGTCACATAAGCTCGTTGACTGACACTTTCGTTTGCTTTCGTTTTACGATCTCAAAATTACATCCAAATCCAAGTGACATAATCAAAAAATGAGGTGACGTTCCGTTCCTAGCAGTAACTCACCAAGTTCAGCGCCATCTATCCAGCGACTAGGGAAGAGTATAAAAAAAAATAAAAAGAAAATCCCTCATTAGAAGATCGTTTAACACGTCAAACCTCACACAATGGCTCTACAGTGCGCCAGAGCCACTTAGCAATACTTTGAGCATTCTCAGTTATACTAGTTTACGTGTTCCAGTTATTATAATGAGGCTGTTATTTAGCATACGTGACATACCTTGAAACTACACGTGAGTGATTTATATTCTTGTAATGGTTATGTCGTTGTCCACTGCAAAATTGAATTTTTGAATAAATATTTATTTAAGTATGTAAATTGGTTAAAAAAAAAAAACTACAGGTACACATCGAAGATAACTTTTTTTTTTAAACTAGAGTAGATGAGTTCTGTGTTTCCTAACAGCCTACTCTGAGAAGAAAGACCGAAACAAATTCAGAAGTTACAGTCTCATTTTAGGGTTCCGTAGTCAACTAGGAACCCTTATAGTTTCGCCATGTCTGTCTGTCCGTCCGTCTGTCCGTCCTCGCTTAATCTCTGTGATAGTTAGCACTAGAAAGCTGAAATTTGGTACCAATATGTATATCAATCACGCCGACAAAGTGGTAAAATAAAATTTTGGAAAATATTTTTTTTTAGGGCTCCCCTACGTATGTGAATGTGAAGTGGGGATGAATATTTTTTTCGTTGTCTACCCCATCGTGAGGGGTATCGATGAATAGGTCTTCTAAAATGACTTGGGGGTTGCTAAAATTATTTTTCGATATAATGCTCCATTTACGAAATATTAAACTTTAAAGTGCAAATTTTTGTTCCAGTAGCCCCGTCCCCCCCTCTAAAACCTAAACTGCTGGCTTGAAAAATCTGAAAAAATTCACGATGATAGTGCATTTTATGGACTTTAAAGGAAAATTATAGCGGTTAAGATAACTTTATCAGTTTAGCAGTAATAGTCGTTGAATTTTTTCGTCGTTGAGTTTTGGATAATTTTGTACCAAATACAAAATCCTTAGCAGTAATCCTTTACTTTAAAGGACTAAGATGAAGTAGTTGCTTGTTTATAACGGGTAAAGACTTGCATTGAAAAGATTTTTTTTTTTTAATATACCTATTTTTTTTTTATATTCAGAATAAAGAACAACAGAATCGTACTATATTGTGATAACGGGCTACTACGGAACCCTACACTGTGCGTGGTCCGACACGCACTTGGCCGGTTTTTTTTAAAGTCTAGACAATTTAATCTTAGTCAGGCTATATGAGGCCCACGCAGATTAATGTCTGAGATGGTCTTTTGAGGAAAGAAGCATATAGATTTGACTGGACCAGTCCAGTGCATGCATATGCCAGTAATTGTGTTGCTCAACTCAAAACTTAAGGAGCTCAACGAACGATTCAAAAGAAAGGACATTTGGACAGGCCGCATAAAATACTCAAATTGCTAGATTATGATAAAAAACAACTGAGCAAAAAAATTACCCCATAGTCATCACATTCACAATAATGGTTGCCGAGACCCTGGAATACTCCTATTGGCAGACCAACAGCCAGGTGGATGACATCGATATTCAGAAGATCGAGAGTAAGACCAGGTTGAAACTCGTACAGACCTGGGAAGCATGGCACAAAAGGGACGCGGTAACTCAATAGTGGGTGGACCAGGGCTGCCAATGATGATAGAATTTTTACAAAGTTTCTAGAAGATAGGTATTAGGTACAGTCTACACAATGGTCTTTTGTGGAAAACGAGAAAACTTTCAAATTACGTCGAAAAATAACACAGAAAGTTGATCAAAAATCAAAATGAAAAGTCTTGTATTCAAATTAGGCTGAGAATCAGCAATTTTTGAACGTCAAAAAAAACGATGATTTGCCAAGTACCTTGTATTCAAAGCTTATGTATCAATCAGTACAGTCGATAATATTTACATAGAGCGTACGTTTCCTGACGATGATATAAATAATTATTATCCACGTAATCCACGATATTTTCCTCACAAACCGCGTTGAGAAAAAACAGTGATCATCATGATCTGCCTAGCCTTTTCCCAACTATGTTGGGGTCGGCTTCCAGTCTAACCGGATGCAGCTGAATACCAAACAACACACACACAACAGAAACATTGAACATACATACAAGAATATATACACACAGTATGTGTGCGGTATTTTAAATATTATTTATTATGCTGTTTATTATAATTTCTATTAAAAACCGAGTATCAAGGCCGCTGAAACTGGACGTGTAAAATGATTTACGTCGCATTGTAAACGTGAGCTTCTGCCTTGACTCATACATTTTCAGAAGATTTGAGGCTGGCGCAATGGCTAAATTCGATTGGGAAAAACCATAATATCGCGCCTGTATATCTCGAAGTGTTGGGCAGAGGCCTGTAAAGAGATAACTCAACAGTAATAATGACTGTTGATTCAGCACATGATTCTAGAAATCTAGACATAAATTACTTATAAATTTTTCGTCTGTTATCCAAAAAAAATCTGCTGTTTCATAGAAAAGGGCACCTACGCGGTGTCATCTGCCTAGCCTTTTCCCAACTATGTTGACGTCGGCTTCCAGTCTAACCGGATGCAGTTGAATACCAGTATTTTACATGAAGCGACTGCCGATCTGACCTCCACAATCCAATTACTGGGTAATACGATACCCCTTGGTAAGACTGGTTTTCAGACTTTCGGGCTTCTGACTACCCGTAACGGCTGTCAAAGATCCACGAACGACAGCCGGGACCAACGGCTTAACATGCTTTCCAAGGCACGGAGGGGCCACGTTATGTAAAGATGGTCACTCATCCGCAGACCAACCGCGGCAAGCGTAGCTTAACCTGTTCGATCGACCTGTGCGGCTGTTATTATTGTAAGCTAATTTATTTTTTAATAACCGATAAAAATTACGCACCTATGCGGGTGTATCTATCTATCTATTTATATAAAATTCAAAGTCCTGACTGACTGACTGATATATCAACGCACAGCCTAAACCACTGGTCCTAGAACTCCTAGAGACCTTTGGAGTATGTGTTCTTTGTGAAGAGTAGGTATCCACTAAGAAAGGGTTTTTCGAAATTCCACCCCTAAGAGGGTGAATGGGGAAGGGTGAAATTTCACGCGGACGAAGTCGCGGGCAGAAGCTAGTATTATTATATGCTAATTTCTTTTATAATAACCGATGAGAGTTTGTGACGCCCTGTATAGACGTGTCGTGTCGCTCTGTCACGACAGTAATTCAAATTAATTATGTTGATCTAAAATTTCGCCACTTCCATGGCGTCATCTGTGGCTGCGCAGAGGTCACTTTGACTGCGTTTTTTGGAGCACAGAGGGCAGGATAGGAGGTGGAGCATTGATAGTTTGCCACACAGCTCAATATCCATACCCCCACAGTTTTGTCGAAGTACTAGGTACAGACGCCAGCACATCAAGGTACCACAATCTGCCAAATTTCTTTAATAGATTTTCAACTTTAACGCTATAGCATAAGGTTCACATTTGATTGGGAAAATCTGACAGTTTCGTGTAGCTTGATGTGCTGGCGTCTGTACTTACAAGGTTGTATTCGAAATAGTATAGTAGGTACAGACGTACCAACAGAATTTGACCCAGAACCCTTATTGCGTAACATACTATCAATCTCAAACTGAATAATTTTTAAGCATATTGCTAAGCCAATGATAGGTAAATTTGAAAAAAAATCTGCTCACCAACGTAAATACCGCAATGAATGTTGTTGAACTGTCAAAATTAAACCCATTGCTACTGATAGTGTGTTACGCAATAACCCCGCAGTATGACCTTTGGGAAAATACGTGATATTCTGGAAATATTGAATGAATCGTGATTTAAAAACGAATTTACAAAGTCGCTATGGGGATAAACATTGGTTTCATTCATATTCGGCCTTATTACAAAACAAGATTTATCTTTAAACCCAGGTTTAAACCATCCAGCCATTTTTAAATTTCGAACTATAATCCGACGAAGCTAAAGTTCTTATTACAAAAACTGACGTTAAACCCGAGTCTAAGTTGTCAATTTTGCATTAAGAAATTTACGTTTTTCGGAATAAAGTTCAAAATAGAGTAACTGGCTCGAAGGTTTAGGCTAGGTCTAAAATTAGATCTCGTTTTGTAACAAGACGGATTATGTCCAGTCCGCTGCGGTAAGATAGGTTGAAATTAGTTACGACTAGCAGCGCCCCGCAGGTTCACCCGCATAAGTGTAGATCCCGTGGGAATATCGGGATAAAATCTATCCTATGTCCTTCCCCGGGAGGCAATCTATCTCTCTGCCAAATTTTATCGAAATCCGTTCAGTAGTTTAGGCGTGAAAAGGTAACATATACAGACAGACAGGCAGACTGACTGAGAGTTACTTTCGAATTTATAATATTAGTGTAGAGTAACATGAAATAATGTAGTGAACATAGTGATTAATAAAAAAAAAATGTTACAATCAGCACAGTGAAGACTCAAAACCACATCAAAAATACTAGTAAAATGTTTTTTCCTTGCGTTTTTTAGTCGCGGTCGCAGCTAAGTCGCAGCAACTTCTTTGATCATATTTTTATTATAGACAGATTAGTTGTGCTTCGCACAGGAAACGCGCATATTCTTTAAATCTAGAGAACGAAATTATCTTTACGTAAATTTTCTTGACGCAGTGTTGAAATGATGAATCGGGATTCAAACGCCAATGTTTCATTCAAAACATCCGCGCTGTACGTCTATAGAAGAAATTAATCTGTTGATTCTGATAAATATTTACTGCTTATACTTAATTGATGGCATTGTATTTAACCGAACCTCAAATAATTTCCATTTCGCTATTATTGAACACTGATATAATGATTGCGCCTCTTTTTGTGAACCTTATATAATCCTATTTTGGTGTCCTAAAAATACTAAATAGTCAAGAAGATAAGTGCGATCATTATGGATGCTACATCCATAATGATCGCACTTATCTTCTTGGCTCGCCGGCTGCTACCGCGCCACGGCGCGCTTCGCTCGCTCGGCTTGCGCGTATTTGGTTACCGTTCTAACCTAACCCAACCCAAATGGGTTATTGCTGTAACTAAGCTAGGGCACCTCGACCAAATTGTCGAGGTGCCCTAGCTTAGTTACAGCAACCAACTGTGAGAAAAAGCCAGAAAGTTTAGAAGAGGCGCAGTTATTAATAAAAAGTGTGCATCATTAGAAGCGCAAAAAGTATTAAGAAGTTCTTTAATTTTAAAAAGCGTCAATAAGTTTTAGAGGATCAGTTAAAACTGATTCCTTATCTGGAGGCCTTCCTTGTCTGTGTGGTGCCGAACTTAAAGAATAGCACCAACCCATACTTCCCGTGGGTGTCGTAAAAGGCGACTAAGGGTCTAACCGGAGAATGGGCAGCAGCGTTCTCTATGCAATTCCACCACCATACCATACTGCGATCGCCAACCAGCCTGCCAAGCGTGGCGATTAAGGCAAACCCCACCCCTTTTGGGAGAGGCCTATGCCCAGCAGTGGACCTCTTTCGGCTGAAATGATGATGAATGATGATGATCTGAAGGCCAATTCTCGAACTTAAAAAACGGTTAAACGAAGTCGCAATCTCTTTCTCAGCGACAATCAATGTCCTAAAGTGCCAAAAATGTAGGGAAATTAAAAGCATTTTTAACAGATTGAGATTGCGATTAGCTTAAAGTAAGAAAGCTATAGAGCATAGGATAGCGTGGCCACAAATGAGACAAAATACTAACATAACTAACATGAGCTACATAAGTAGCTGCCTTGAAAAAACTGGCACGCACTGAGAGACGGAAATACTATAGCTTTATCCTTTTCTGTTACTTATAATAACTCAATACTTTATCTCTTTCTTGTGGTAATGAAATGGAGGTACCCGCCGTCTATACTTTTCTTTGTCTAAGGAGATTAGAATGCGAACGTTCTTAATCAAAAATACGGGAATTGCCCCTCTAATGTTGTCTGCTTATTGAGACGTTTGAGAGCTCCTTGTAGGTACGTATACCTTCCTATATCAATGTGGAAATCTAATCGGGTCTGACCTAATTAATTTCCAATAAGTAATTAGTAGTGTGTTGATGTTGACACACAATCTGTAATGCCAAGGAACTCTGTCTGTCTCTGTCTGTTTGTTAGTTTTTAGAGTTCCATACCCAAAGGGTAAAAACGGGACCCTATTACTAAGACTCCACTGTCCGTCTGTCCGTCTGTATGTCACCAGACCGTAACTCATTAACCGTGATAGATAGCGAAAAAAAATAAAGAAAAAAATCAGCTGTTTCATAGGTACATTTTGGTTAAGTAGGTATTGAAGTTTTGTATGAAACAACTGATTTTTTTTCATGATTTCAGAGTTGGCCCCATAGTGAAAGTTGTTCATATTCATGGGTAGAAAACCCTGTAAAAATTTGGATGTTGATAAAAAAATCTTCCTGTATACTATCCTACTTCCTACTAATTCTATCGTACTATCCTACATCCTATACTAATATTATAAGCGCAAAAGTTTGTGAGGATGAATGAATGTTTGTTACTCTTTCACGCAAAAACTACTGAACGGATTTAGATGAAATTTGGCACACAGGTAGTTTATAACCATGATTAACACATAGGATACTTTTTATCAGCTAGTGTTGTATAAATTAAAAATAATATTATTTAATAAAAAACCGCGGGAATTTAAGTGTGTCAACACAGTCGTTACAAGTTTTACTGAGGTGTTAAGTTTAATGGCGTGACTAATGGGTTCATGCTATAAATTAACAATTTGTCAATATTATTGGTATTACTTTATATTATAACTGCCTTTAATAACAACACAGGACTGATTCCAAGGTAACATAAATATTGGATGATTCAAGACGGAAATCAAGAGTCTCGAACTTACGACAAGTGATATGGTTTTTCCGCTAGCATGGTAATAGTTCAGCTCGTTGCTAAATAATAAAGAAAGAATGAAAAGTATTTATTGCGACTCGTACAGGAAGATCACTAACTAAACTAAATACAGTAAAATAAAAAAACTAAGTTATATAAAAAAAAAGTAACAAAAGGAAAATGAAACAGAAAGTCCTATACGAGGCCAAAAGGCTCCTATATCAGCATGAAGCTGCGACATTTAAAAAATAAATGTCACAGTGGCTCGAATCAATCGAAGGTTTTAAGCTACGCTTGCCGAGGTCAGTCCGACCATTCATAACGTATCAAGAATCGAGATCGAGACCCCTCCGTGCCTCGGAAAGCACGTTAAGCCCTTGGTCGTTGGTCCTGTCATTCGTAGATCTTTGACGCAGCTCAAAAGACGTTTGTCCAGCGTTTATTACCTAGGTACTTAAAAAAAAACCCCCGACACAAAAAAATAATAAAATCAAATGTAGGTAATTGGAAAAGGATCAAATAATTTAAAAACCCCCAACTTAAAGAACCTAGGTAACGAGATTAAAACAGATAAATTCATATGGCAGTCGGGGGACCTCTTAGAATAGAAGGTGTTCCACAGAACGGTCCCCCGACTGCCATATGAATTTATCTGTTTTAATCTCGTTACCTAGGTTCTTTAAGTTGGGGGTTTTTAAATTATTTGATCCTTTTCCAATTACCTACATTTGATTTTATTATTTTTTTGTGTCGGGGGTTTTTTAAATTTTTAATTTAATTTTTTATTTCATGCTTTTTGTAGGGATTCCATAATTTTTGTATTTCATTTCTTTTATTTTTTTGCTTTTTAAGATTCAGGTAATTTGGTGTTTAATCAGGTTCTTTATCCGTCAAAAAATAATTATTAATTTATAGTTGAAAAATACTTTTTAAGACTAAGCAGATTTTTTTGTTTTATTATATACTTTTTCTAGTTCTTCCTTTAGTTATTCAACTTTCGTTCAAGCTATTAGATATCTTAGGTATTTCAGATCTAGTTTATAAAATGGGACTGCCACACTATCTGATGTAGAAATACTTACGCTTTTTAAGTAGGATATTTCCTTTCGTAATAAAAATTGTCAAACTTAGTGGTCGTAGGTACCAGTCATCACTCCACTTTCCTCATCATTCTAGAGCATTGATCAGACAAAAAATATTTTCAAGTTTTTAGTTTTCATTTCGTTAGTTAATATTCCTCATTCCCTTTCAATATAGTGTACATTATTCTACTTGTCAAGCCCTTGCATTTGATACCTATATTGAAGGTGTATGATCCTTTGCTAGACCATACATTACTTTTAGATGAGGGATGAATGGAATAAAAGAAGGTAAGTACTGAAACACTACTGTATTGTCCCAAAGGTACTTATAGGTAAAATGAGCTTAATGGACTGATGGTGTGGAAATGAAGTGAGTGACGCGGCCCTTGTTGGCTGTAACGAGAACGCCTGGCTGACTTGATAGCCCAACGCGAACTGAACTAATTATAATGAGTTGAATGAATGTGTGGCGTGAACTGCTGAATTGCAGAATGTGCGGTTGCACCGTACAGAAGGAGTTGTGAAAAAAAAATATAATTCGCCATTTTGTGGTGGCGGCCATCTTGGATTTGAAATTTGTAATAGCGTATAGTATTCTACGAGTCAAGCCCTTTCATTTGATACCCATATTGAAGAGTTGTGAAAAAAAAATGTAATTCGCCACTTTGTGGTGGCGGCCATCTTGGATTTGAAATTTATCATAGTGCATAGTATTCTACTATTCAAGCCCTTTCATTTGATACCCATATTAAGGGAGTTGTGAAAAAATATGTAGTCCACCATTTTGTGGCGGCGGCCATCTTGGACCGATTTTCATCAAACATAGCTAAGAACACTCCCGACTAATTCACCTTTCAAACAAAAGAAACAAAATCAAAATCGGTTCATCCGTTCGGGAGCTACAATGCCACAGACAGACACACACACATACACACACACACACACACACACAGACACATCAAACTTATAACACCCCGTCGTTTTTGCGTCGGGGGTTAAAAAAAGAAGAAGGTTATATTCGGCGAGAATCTCAATGTTGTCATGTATGTGCGCCGATTTCTTCGTGATTACTGGGCGGATTTGATTATTTTTTCTTTTGATAGAGGAAGCACCTTGTGAAGGCCACAGGAACCCGTTGGATGCGAGAAGCACAGAACCGGTCGAAGTGGAGGTGCTTGGGGGAGGCCTATGTTCAGCAGTGGACGTCTTTCAGCTGAAATGATGATGATGATGAGAGGAAGCACGCGGTGGTCCCTAATAAAGTTTATTAACTTTGCTTCTTCTTTTCTTCGTATAAGGAACACGATACTGCGTTCTAAAACTCAAATTGCCGATGTAGGTCACACGGCTGGCAAGCTAAATTGGAACTGGGATGGATACAGATCTGTCGCATGTCGGAGGAGCTATGGGCTAAAGTAACCACACAATGGACCCCAAACAGCAGCCTAGTAAACGACAACGCGGCAGGCCCAGAATGAGATGGCGGGACGAACTCGACTCTTTCCTCAAGGATTGCATAAAACATCACTGGATAGGGATAGGTGGAGGGAAGTCTGTCCCGCTGCAAAGGTCTCCACCTTTGCAGTAGGACAGATATGGCTGATAAAAAAAAATTGCTTGAGTAATTTTTGAGTCAGCTTCAATAATACATTATTAATTATTAAATCCACTTTGCATACGTTAGTAATGTAATAATTTAAAACTTCAGAAATCATTTATTTTGCAAAGAATGTGTGTACAAAATAAGATGTGAACATAATATAACTTCCTGACACTGTTGTTTACATAGCAAGTAGTAATATACCTACGAATTTGTGTGGGATAGGTGCCTAGGCAGCACAACAAAAAATTGAAATTAAAAAAAAAAAAATAGAAAAAAGACTACCGACCTTCAAAATAACACTTCAAAATGAAAAATTACTCTAATTACGGAAGTTGGAAGTCTTTATATTTCCATTTTTGACAACTTTTTAATTCCAACAGCGATTATCTAAAAACCACCTTACAGCATATAGATCTGACTTAGATTCAAAAAGGCTCGAAATTTGATATCAATCCAAACTAGTTGGATATCAATACGAACACACGACCCGTTGCGACTGAAATGTTTTACGTGACCCAGAATGTATCATTTACATAGCTACAGCAACGTATCCGTACATAAACAACACTGAAACAACGTAAATTCGAGCCTGAAATTTTTATACAGCTCGAATAAAACAAGCAAAAAGAAAAACCAATGAATAACAAGGGGATGTTAAAATGAAAAAACGCGTTTTACTCGGTTTCACCCATTTGGATCTGCAAATTTTCGTGTGATACAGCGAGTTTTGTAACGTGAAGCTTTTTACAGTGTAGCGGCTTTGCGAAGAAATATTCTCTTATGAATTTCATGCTATAGGTATAATGACGACGTGGAGATCGGGGAGTAGGTATATTGCGTTTCAAACAAGCAATTTTGAACTTTACTGTAGGTAAATAGGGGCATCGTTCGTAATCGTAATCGTTTCAGCCGATAGACGTCTACTGCTGGACATAGGCGTCCCCCAATTTTGGGAGGGTTTGCCATAATCGCCACGCTTGGCAGGCGGGCGATCGCAGTATGGTATGATGGTGGAATACATAGAGAACGCTGCTGCCCATTCTCCGGTACGACCCTTAGTCGCCTTTTACGACACCCACGGGAAGTAAGGGGTGGTGCTATTCTTTAAGTCCGGCACCACAAAGACCACACAGAATATGGGCATATTATGCTGTAAATATGTAGGTAACTTACCTACTTTACAAGCATAGCATAATAAGCCCACAATGTTCCCACTGCTGGGACACAGGCATCCTCTCTTCGAGAAGGAGTGGGCTGTAATCGACCACGCGGGTCCAGTGCGGGTTGGTAGATGTCACATGTCTTCGACCAAAATTTTTTTTTTTGGCAACGACCAACAATTACACATTACAAATACAAAGAACAGAATGTATTTCTACTTTCTCTAATGGGCAGGTTTCATCGGCACCTCAGGATATTTTTGTAACTTTTGTACCTCGTTAGTCTTCTCCGTAATTTTTACGCTTATTCGTCGTTTCAGCCGATAGACGTCCACTGCTGGACATAGGCCTCCCCCAATTTTGGGAGGGTTTGCTATAATCGCCACGCTTGGCAAGCGGGTTGGCGATCGCAGTATGGTATGGTGGTGGAATACATAGAGAACGCTGCTGCCCATTCTCCGGTACGATCCTTAGTCGCCTTTTACGACACCCACGGGAAGTAAGGGGTGGTGGTATTCTTTAAGTCCGGCACCACACAGACAACGCTTATTGCCTCAGTAAAATTTTGAGAAAACTGGTGTCAAAATTCATGTCCTAGATGATTTATGAAAATGTTTAATAAACTTATTCCTTTAAGTGTTAAGTGTTTGATGTTTTAGAAAATTTGGATACATCAAAGGGTTTATTAAAGTATTAAGTACCGAATGGAACAACAATGAAGGCCATTCAATTTGAGAGTTTAGAGTAAAGTGATATTTAGTTACGAATTCTGGTAAATTTTCAAAAATTCGGTTTTTTCGAATCCACTGAATCACACCATCATGTCCTGGAAGATTTATTAATTACAATATATAAATTAACAATTCCACAATTCAATTCAATTGTTACTTATTTAACTGACTATATTATTATTAATTGACATCACTATAATTTCTGTTTTGTTTTGTTGACACTCTTTTGTTTGTTTGTATTAATAATTTAATTTATGTAATAATTTGCACGCCGTAAGGTAGACTGTAGCCGATCTCTTTAATTTATGTACAACATCTTATTCCTGTACCTACATTCATAGCAAATAAAGTTCTGAATCTGATTCTGATTCAAGATTCTCTATGCCCTGTATATTGTTTACTTTAAAAGTTGATTGATTGAAATAAATAATAATGATAATAACAAATAGAGAAAGAGAAATAATAGTTACAAAAAGATAAACCTCTCGTTTCGTTCTTCAGACTTACTGAAAAATACCTACTCCTAACAGGTTTATGTACAAAAAATCAATACACCGAATATTTCTCTTCACCAGTTTTATTATAGTCAGGTAAATAACTTCGGCTCGCCTACACCTGTGACGTTGCTATTTGTCACGGTATTGATGAAATGTCCCGTGTCGAAAAGCGTGACGAAGCGTGACATTCTGTTGGGAAATGACATGGAAATACTTTCAGAGTAAATAAAATACAGTTTTTGTCGCTGATTTTGTATAAAGGCCTTAATATTTTCACGCGTGGAAAGGATTATAGCAGGATGAGTGGGTAAGCAGGATGTAGGTTAGCTAATCTGTGTATGATATTGGTAACTTACTCTGAGCACAAATCAGTCACTTCTGAGTTTGTTCTGAGTTCGGTCTTTCTTCTCAGAGTAATCAAAATCAAAATGTTTTATTTCACATAAACCTACATGGGCACTTATGAAACGTCAGAAGCTAGGTGCACGGTTCCAATTGGTCGTTTCCTATGGAGAAGAACCGGCAAGAAACTCCATGAGATAGGAACATCGACGTTATCTATGTATTTTTTTTAACATAATTTTAGTTTGACGTGTTAAAATATTATTTGAACTAGTTTACAGAAATTAATATATGTATAGGTATCAATCAATCAACTCAGCCTATCGCAGTCCACTGTTGGACAAAGGCCTCCCAGAAAAAAATAGTGATTTATTTTTTATTTTGTTTTCAATGGCAGATGATGATGATGATTTTTTTTTTTTTTTTTGAACCATTTATCTATTATTACACAAATACCTACATGTTAATTTATGTTCATTTAAACACAAGAAGAAAAGAATCGAAAAATACGTACAAAATTCATGCTTATTTTTAAAGAAATCTCTTCCAGCATGCTTGCATATTATTCGTAATAAAATTTCAGTTTATTGTACTGGCGGCGTTTGTGGCAAAGTAATAACAGCCGCACAGATTTGCTGCGGTTGGTCCGTGAACGGGTGACCATCTTTACATACCAAGACCCCCTCCATGCCCCGGAAAGCACGTTAAACCGTTGGTCCCGGCTGTCATTCGTGGGTTCTTGACAGTCGTTACGGGTCGTCAGAAGCTCGAAAGTCTGACAACCAGTCTTACCAAGGGGTGTCGTATTAGTCACAGGGTTGTGGAAGTCAGATAGGCAGTCGCTCCATGTAAAATAGGTACTGGTATTCAGCTGCAACCGGTTTGACTGGAAGCCGACCCCAATATAGTTGGGAAAAGCTAGGTCTATGATGATTTTAGTTTATTGTAGGGTATCGGGAAGCGTTTCATGTGAAGCAGAGTACCTTTTCTGCTTAACATATTTTTTTGATTTAAGCGGTTAATTCAGAGTACTTACTCACTTTAGCTGGTTAAATGTTCAGCGAAGGTAAAGTACTTAATTTTCCCTTGCTTGCAATATTTTTAGGTAAAACTGAAAACCGTCCCGTTGCAAAATTTACGGAGAGTGAGTTTGCTGAATTGCCATTTCGTTTTCGGAATCCGTAAAGGCTCCCACAGACAAGGGCGACGCAGCTCTGGTGGGGCCATTTTTATGAAAACGTCATGGAAATTGTTCTACTGAAGTCGCATCGCGCCTGTCTGCGGAAGCCATAATAGGGGTTCAAACAGTTAAGAACTGTTTCAAAAGATTTTATGTTTAATTTCCTTCAGTTACTTTAAGGGGATTACAGGACCTAAACGCAAGTTTTAGAAACAATAAAAGTAGGTAGTTATATGATCGACTACAGTAAACAAATTCAGAAAAATATATGATATTCTTCAGGATATATGCTAGGTAGACAGTGTGTTGAAAACATAATACAACTAATTTGATACGATAGAAAAAAATCATGAAGATACCTCTAAAAACTCTCTTTTTCAATAAAAACCACACTACATAATATTATACTTACATATCAGATTATTCTACAAGCAACATACCTACTAAAACACTAGTGTTTTAATTTTTTAGTCCAAACAATAGATTTTTTGTAATTAAATAATTGCTTCATATTTTGCAATAAATCACCCGCGTTGTGTCATCGCGCTTCTCTTTCTTTACTATGCAGTCCGACAGTGACCCCCTAACAAATAACTCGTAAATATTGCACTCCTGTTCACTACTAAATCAAATAGTATCATTTAGTTCAACCTATATAAATTGGTTCCGGCACTAAATGCATAATGAAGTGCCACACCAACTGCGATTCATTTGTTTTAATTATAATGTGCTCCTGGCATTGAGCAGTATTTGGTATTTGAGAGAATGTCTAGGAATTAGTTGCCGTCATACAAATACCCTAGCTACTAGAAAAGCAATTTTGATGTCATTTTACTTACATAAATAGTTGTTACCACAGATATACACTAGATAACGCAAGTATCACAATCTGTATGAAAACCAAGCGTGCCATTTTTGACTACCTACTATGACGTCACAAGCACTATTTAGTGATGGGAAAATCAAATCGATTGAAAGACGCCGGCGCGTGCGGCACCCGTCTTGCCCCACCCCCGAGGTCTAGCGCCAGCGCTCACGCTCACCCAGCCAACAGTACACAGGACTGAGCGCGAAAGTGGCGGCTTACGATTTTTGTACGTAAGCTGGTGCGATTTTTGGCACGCGAAGTAGTTGCTCTTGCGTTATATAGGTATATGTGTAGGTACCTATATATGTGGTTGTTACGTTCGATTGAAAATCTTCATCGTATCTTCAGCAGTTGGATCTAAGGATGTTGTAACTACAGCCTAATCAGCCTAATGCTCCCACTGCTGGGACACCGGCCTTTTTGTCTGTCAGAAGGAGTGGGCCGTAATCCACGCGGGCCCAGTGCGGGTTGGTAGATGTCACATGACGTCTTCTCTTTGTGGTTCAAGAAGAGTGCTAGTGTTTTTTCTTTAGACGGTGTAAAAAGTACAAAACTAAAGGAAAACTAATTTGTTGGCATGATAATTTTATTGTTATAAATAAACATACCTAGGCAATTGTGCAATAGTCTGAAATGTTTACAAACGTCTGACACAGTCTGTGCGCGTGACCTTGTCACCGCTGTTATCGGTCGTTGATGTTTATTTCAGTAAATAAATTATTTTTAGACTCGCGGATTTGTTTTTTATTTAATCTTAGCGACTCATTCATCATCATAGCCTTTTCACAACTTTGTTGGGGTCGGCTTCCAGTCTCCCCGGATGCAGCTGAATACCTACCAGTATTTTACTTCATCTGATAGCCTTTTCACAACTATGTTGGGGTCGGCTTCCAGTCTCCCCGGATGCAGCTGAATACCAGTATTTTACTTGGAGCGACTGCCTATCTGACCTCTACTACCCAGTTATTGGGTAATACGATACGATTTAATCTTAGCGACTAAGAAGTGTTAAAAATTAACCTAACAAACATTAAGAGGTGCTTTAGACCATCGAACAGAACAATTTTCACTATGGGACCAACTCTGAAATCACGAAAAAAAAGCAGCTGTTTCATATATTCTGGTCAAGTAGGTATTGAACTTTTGTATGAAACAGCAGTTTTTTTTTTTCGAGATTTCAGTGTTGGTCCCATAGTGAAAGTTGTTCATATTCATGGGTAGAACACCCTGTACAAAATTTGGAACCGTTAAAAAAAAATCAACCTGCATATATTCCTCCAGACCGTATTTCGGCCATGGCGGATAATCTCAAAAGAAACAGAACTTACTTACTATGGCCGCGTGTCCACCGCACGCGCACGCGCACGCCGCATGCCGTCACCTGACGTCAGGCTCGGTTCGAATAATCTCGTTGATGTCCCGTTGACGGTCGCGGACAGGCGGTGGACAAACAGTACTATTAGAGGGACGGTCTTCACATCGTAAGGAACTACTCAAAAACCTGCCATGTCAGATCCCAAGGCTGTTGCAAGTTTTATTTTCGCATTAGTACCTAAGCCTTCTAATATCCTAACGGATTTTGATGAAACTTTACAGTAATATAGCTTATACATCAGAATAACACACAGGATACTTTTTATCCCGATGTTCCTACGAGGTCGACACTTATGCGGGTGAAACCGCAGGGCGCTGCTAGTTCTATAATAATAAGCGAAGCCCACAAAAAGACAATAATGTGGTACGAGCATAACTAAAAATGTGCGTGTACCAGTCTTTTAATTGGTCGTCCCCAAAATTAAATAATTTTATTTATCACTGTCCCATTTCAGGTAACTGACATAATTCCATAGACAGTTTTCACACACATTCTGTCCTATCCAACAAAACACACCGGTGTTCACCTCTAACGATAAATCCCCCGACCTTGCGCATTAGTTGCTAATAAAAAATCCAATTACAGTGGCCCCACACACGGGGCCCAGGGGCCTAACGCGTCATAATACTGTAATAACATTAGCGAGGACAGGCTTCACTAATGTCATTGTGAAAATTAGATTTGAAAGGCTTTTTTTGTACTTGAAAGTTTAATACGTAATTGTTTTGCGACGTAGGAGTCAAACGATTCATTTTGTTTTTTTTTTTTATCTTGGATGAAGGACAAATTTGAATTGTTTAAACATAAAAGTGAATCATTCAATGATTGTCATACGGTTTCTACCAAATTGATTCATTTGGGTTCATTATGCGGTTCTCCATATAATGTTGCAGTGAGCAGTGGTGGTCCAGTAGTACCTAACTGCCGAGACTTACGACCTACGGTCGTGGGTTCGAACCCAGACAGGCGCTTTACTTTGTGTAAATTATTTCATCACCACTACTCTCAAAACGGTGAAGGAAAGCATCGCAAGGAAACCGGCATGTTCTAGAAGCACAAATTCCAAGACATATTTTATGACATCTACCAACCCGCACTGGCCCGCGTGGTGGATTACAGCCCACAGGCCCACTCCCTCTCAAAGAGAGAAGGCCAGTGTCCCAGCAGTGGGAATTTTATAGGCTGATTGATTATGTATGTTATGTATGTTTAATGTTGCCGTAATGATTTTCTGCAAGTTTAGCTAAATTATTACCCTTAAGATTGTAGGATTAATCGATTTACAATTGCCGGAGATATCGCGTAACATACATACAAAAACAATTTCGTTTTCTTGAATTTTTACCAGTAATTTTGGTTTAAAAGCCAAACTACTGCACCAATTTCGATAAAATATTTATGGGACCAATTTGAAAGTATATCGTATGAAATAAATAAATAAATTTGCAAATCGGCTTATAAATAACGAAGTTCTGAGATAGCATTAAAAAAAAATCAACCGAATTGATAACCTTCTACTTTTTTTGAAGTTGGTTAAAAATAGGAGAACCTATTTCGTAGGAATTCTACAAGAATACAATACTATCGTACGTTTTTTTCTTTCCTTATTGATCGGATGCTGGGCAACGCTAGCTGACGCTAAGCTATGTCGTCGGAAATTCTAGGAACTCAGTAAAAATAAAGTAGTTAGTATAGGTGTCTAGAATCCCCGACGGCGTAGCTTCCCGAGGCCCAGATTCCGGTCAATAGGAAATGCGCATATTATTTAATTAGTGCAGCCGATAACTTAATTAAAACCTGCCTTCTAGTTCTTCTTTAAACAATGCTCTTAACTACCTAGGGAACTACAGTGAACCACCATTCTTCTCCTCAATAATTATACCTGGAACTTTCAATAATATTATGTTCTTCTAGTCGTTGTTTTTGTTAATGTCGAACAGCGCCTTTTATCAATCTCAATCTGAATCATTCTGAAGGATATAGCTAATCCATTGCTTCATATGTTCGAAAAATTTGTGTGCTCAACAACGTAAATAGCGCAATGAATTTTGTTGAACTGTCAAAATGATACCCATTGCTACTGATAGTGTGTTCCAAGTTCAATAGTAGGTTAAGTGGTATTCAGGTTTTTCTATCAGGAATTTCGTAGTAGCGGAGCACCGCCGTGTCCTCGTAGAGGCGATCGGCAGCGGCGGCGACCTCTCGCGTCCGGCCCTGGTGCAAGCCATGGTCCGGAGCGAGAGGGAGTGGGAGGCAGTCACCTCCTTCTGCGAAGCAGTCATGCTAGCGAAGGAGGTGGCGGGGTGGATGAGGGAGAGAGCCTCCCGCCCCAGCCACGGGAGCCACGGGATGACTCCCGGCCACCGTAGGCGCGGGCCTGCGGACGGAGAGTAATGGGTAGCTCACCGTCCGATCAGGACCAGGCCCGTGCCGGACGGCGCGAACGTGTTCCACGCGCGTCTCAAAGAGATGTCAGCATCATCTGAAGAGGCCCGTCAGGGCCGAAGCCTGCCGGGTCAGCGAAAGGGTTACCGCTGGCCTGGAACATAAAGGGCTAAGGAAGGAACACGGGTGGGTTTTAGTCAGTAAGAGTCTGACACTCCCTTCCGCTCCGCCCGGAGCGGGAGGGGTCATTTGATGATTTCCCACACAAAAGAAAAAAAATAGACTCGCCTCTCCGCCTATAAATGCTTAAAAATAACTTGCGAAATTTAGGTAACTGTACGTTTGAGAGCAGTGGTGGGTCAGTGCTCGGTGGTAACGGTCCCGACTTACCAGTTGTAGGTTGCGGGTTCGAACCCAGACAGGCGCTTTACTTTGCGTATAGGCCGACCGCTTAACTGAGTCGTTGCCTGTGGTAGCTGCGTGGTGAGGGAGGGGTGAGTTGTCACACGAATCACTGAGGTCTCGCATCGTGTCACCACACCCCGTCCCGCACTGCGCTGCCCTATAAATAATTTCATCACCACTGCTTTCAAAACGGTGAAGGAAAACATCGTGAGGAAACTGACATAACCTAGAACCAAAAATACGAAGACATAATGACATCTACCAACCCGGACTGGGCCTGTGTGGTAGATTACAGCCCACTGTCTCTGGCCTGCGTCCCAACAGTGGGAATATTATAGGTTATAGAGCACGTTTTCTATTAACTAAGAAATTAATTCACAATTGTCGTGAAAACACAGTATGCTATTCTTCCCTAGGGCTAGAACAAGCACAGGTCACAGCTCAGTACAAGTTAAACCAGGTCACATTCTAAATAAATTAGCTGGAGCGCTTGATGGTATACGATCTGCTTCAGTATGCAAAGCGCTGTAGCAGGTGGGAAATACTGGAATGCTTTCGAGTAGGGAGGTTTTAAATAACTTTGCTCCGTGCTGGGAATTTCTATTGCGTGGGTGTGTTTACAAACTTAAATGTCACATGAAAAAACAAGATAGTCTACTGTGTAGAACACAAATATTCTTTGATAAATACGGGAAACCGGTGGGGTAATTCATTGCGTTATTTGTGTTATCGAGCAGACGGTTATTTCAAACATGTGAAGCAATGGATTGGCCTTTTTTTTTTAAATCCTACGGATTGTGAAAGTGTGTTACGCGACTGAGGTGCAGGAAATCAACCGTTAAGCCAATCACTTTATAGAGGTTTAAGGAACAGAGTGTAAAGTTCACTTATCCTCGATAGAAAAGGGAGGATAAGTGATGACGAAGATAGGCGAGTGTTGTGTCTGGTGGGCTTCTGCCCGAAGAATGATGTCGGGACGTTGTATTTTATGCTAGTCGCGCGGTAAACTCTGCTTGCGCGATGCAGGATTTTCCATGACGTCAGTGAGATGCATAGTTCGCATGTGGAAATGTAGATGTCGCCTGCTTATCCACTAAAACTATTTCTTAAGTGTTGTCAAAAATATGATGACGTACAGGTGTTATTCACTCCTTCAGTACTTAAAGTAATGACTAATGAGAGTTAATTTTTTGTAGGTCTTGTTATTAAAGGTGATACTGCTGCCTATCCACTTGACGTCATGGCTTAGTTGCCTTTCACAACACACCCCCATCCCCCATTCATTGCTAATTAGTACCCCACACGGTAAACATATTCCTTACAAAATTATTCTCCTGAACTCCATAAAGTATTTCTAAAGATTTCCTTTGTCCCACTTAGTAGAACCATTGTTGAAATACACACTTACGTTAACAAAAGCAACAATTTGATCCCGCCGCAAGACAAAACATCATTGATGAAGCTTTCCGAGAGAAACTCGTAGCTTCTGGAAATGCTTTTGACACGAAATACGTTAATTAGTAAGAACGTCGAGTACTTGCCATTGTTTTTTGCTCTTGTACCGGTCACTCTTTGTCACGAGAGCGCCGCGCCCACGACATAGATTAGCTTAAATATGGAGCTTTACTTACAGATGTGATTTAGAACTGATTTTACTTACTAGTGTGTTCAGCCCACAAATATGACATATGTATAGTCCCAAGACATTAGACGCTGACGCAGGAAGCCGTGTACTGGATGAGAGTGGCGCAGAGAGCCATGGAGTGTTCCATGCTTGGCATAAAGGCCTACGCAGACCGGGACGGCATGGCAATGGGATTTTGCCGTCAGTCAGCGCACACTAGACGCTTAGATACCGCGGCATTCCAGCGGCTTCTCCACTTCTCTACCCCCTGCCGCCTTACCACGCGGTATGTCACAACGAGCGCCGAAGTCCATCGGCATCCCGCCGCGGGAGCCCGAGGCGTGTCTTTCAATGCCGTGCAATGAAATCCCTTTCGATGTCATGGCATCATTTTAAAGCATAACAATTTATGTCGTATTTCTATATCGATACGTTTGAATGTCCATCAGTAGAAATTTAAATCCCTTGCCATGCCGTCCCGGTCTGCGTAGGCCTTAAAGCTTATAGACCATGTCTCAAACGTCTAGATCCGCAGACAAATGGAGTTGGGCAGGATACCTCTGAAGGCTCAATGATGACACGCAGCTCAATGATGAGGTGGAGACGCAGTGACCGAGTGGCTTCCAAGCACTGGAAGACGTAATGTTGGTCGTCCGGCGGCGAGACGGGCGGACGACTTTGTTACCATCGTGGGTAGAACCTGGATGATGATGGATGAGGCTGGCACAGGGGGCGTGGGGATTGGCACTTGAAAAGAGAGGCCTATGCCCAGAAGTGGGTAAAGTCGGGCTGTGGATGAATGTATGAATAAGGAGGTAAAATGCTTGCTTTGTACAATCTACTACAATCTGTCAAATTATCGCTCAAGCTTAAGGTTCAAGGTTGATTGGGAAATTTGACACTTTCGGGTAGCTTGATGTGCCGGTGTCTGTGCATTAAAAGCAGTGGTATCCTTACTAGTAGAGATAGAGTAATTACTCATCGACCTAAACGACGAAATAATTATAGGTGGCAGGCATGTAAGATGAAGCAGTGAAGTACAATACTTAGGTGTTTTGGAAATTGGAAAGACCGGAATTAAATATTAGGATGATGATGATGATGGCTGATATAAAAACCGGCCAGGTCCGCTAAACATTCATTGTGTGTGACCCAGTACTGTCAAGAGTTTTTGCCATTTGGTACGGAACCCTAAAAAGCAAATTACATCTTGCACCGACTCCAAATAAAGTGTAATAAGATAATGGTGAAAGTTTCAGACAAAAATATGGTTCCCAGGAAATTCTCAATAGTCTGCATTGGAATAGATACGTCTCACATACATTCAATTGAAACAATCTTCTTCATGTGTACCTTATAGGTAGGTACCGAGAAATATAACCAGGCGGAGGATCACAGGTCTTATAATACAACTTAATACATTGGGAATCTATAGGTACTTCCATGAAACTCCGTTCTCGACAACCAATATGAGAATCTCCCCCTTTTGTGTCGTGTCGCCATGGGTGACCGGTGTTTTTGACAATACGTTTCACCCTTTATTCATAAGCACCTATAGGTATGGTCACCAGAGGATATAAGTAACTGCGGTCGTCGGATACATTAAGTACTTAAAGTTTAGTAAGAAACAGATGGATGTTATCGAATAAAATTTAATTTAAGTAATAGTAAACAAACAGTCTATTTATAAAATTAAAGGTCATTCATATCTGACCCGCTTTGCGAAGAGTGGCGGCCATCAACCAAAATAGTTGTAAGCTAAAGATAATAATGTGATCTCTCATTGTATATAATTATTTGATAAATAATCGATGGAGGAAAAATATACAGAATCGCTTAAAAAAACAAACGGTTTCAGAGGATTTTATTTCATCTTTTAATAGCATAAAAGTAATTTAATAAAAACTCCAAGAAGCAACAGATGCAACCGCTGCCTTCTTAAATGATCGAATGATTAATTTGGATAGTTGAAGAATAAAAATATTATAATGAATTAGTAATTTATTCATCTTCCCTATATTTCTTTATAAAACTTGAACACTTAAGCTACACACACTTATACACTTGAACCACATACACTTATAACATTTAAAAATACTTGTACACTGGTACTAAATTGTTTATACGATAATTTTATACTTTTTTCGAGATTCCGGTGACTCACATTAATGGGATTAATGCCATAGTAAATCAGAGCCATATATCAATACATTCTGCTAATTTCGTTTATGTCCACCATGGGTATGGTTTCCATACTAAGATGTCCAATAACCTTTCTCATTTGATTGACATACAGCTTCGATTTTTCGTGTAACAGCCATTTCGTACAACTGTCAAAGACTGTCAGTTGAGATTTGAATAGACAAGATGGCAGCGACGTCGATGCGTCACCTGCAGGGCAATTCTTGTAATTTTAAGAACATTCACAGTCTGATCTCAGTCAAAAATACTTCTAATTTCCAAAAAGTTTTTGAAATTGATTGTCGCTGAGATGAGATTGCGAGAATTGGCCTCCTGTTACCATGAATACAGCATATATGATTCCGAACCTATTGCCATAAAATTTTTTCGTCGGTTATTAAAAAAAACCGGGCAAGAGCGAGTCGGACTCGCTCACCGAGGGTTCCGTAACATCCAGGTTCATGCATAAGGTTTATGTTTATGAAATTAAATGTTTTTTTATTTTTTTAGTTGGTTGAATAAAAGGTAAATTGCGGTTTACGATTTATGACGTATTAAAAAAAAACTACTTACTAGATCTCGTTCAAACCAATTTTCGGTGGAAGTTTACATAGTATTGTACATCATATATTTTTTTTAGTTTTATCATTCTCTTATTTTAGAAGTTACGGGGGGGGACACACACATTTTACCACTTTGGAAGTGTCTCTCGCGCAAACTATTCAGTTTAGAAAAAAATGATATAAGAAACCTCAATATCATTTTTGAAGACCTATCCATAGATACCTCACACGTATGGGTTTGACGAAAAAAAAATTTTTTAGTTTCAGTTCTAAGTATGGGGAACCCCAAAATGTATTGTTTTTTTTCTATTTTTGTGTGAAAATCTTAATGCGGTTCACAGAATACATCTACTTACAAAGTTTCAACAGTATAGTCCTTACACTTTCGGAGAAAAGTGGCTGTGACATACGGACGGACAGACAGACAGACGGACAGACAGACAGACAGACAGACAGACAGACATGACGAATCTATAAGGGTTCCGTTTTTTGCCATTTGGCAACGGAACCCTAAAAAACCTGTTCCATAAATTTTGACCGCGTAGGTATTGCACTTTTCCATGAAACAGCAGGTTTTTTTTATCAGGAGGAGGACAAGGATCCTTTGTCGCCTGAATGACGTAGACAAGGGGCGTTGTTGGTAAACATTTGTGAAATAGTCACAGAAATTGAATTTGAAAAAACAAGATGGCGGCGTTAGTTCCGATTTTGGACACTAAACTGCGGGGTAACTGTATTTAAAACACACCAATAGTAGCAAAGGCTTTCATTTTGACAGTTCAACACAATTCATTGCGTTATTTACATTGTTGAGCAGACAAATTTTTCGAACATATGAAGCAATGGATTAGCAATATGTTTAAAAATTATTTAATTTGAGATTGGTAGTGTGTTACGCAGGGCTCCTTCGTATTACACCTTCACAAGCAGATGTGTTCCGTACATAAAGGGTAGAATAGCCTTTGAATACATTCACAAACACGTGACTCGTGTGTGCGACACGCCTCACGTAGGCAGAGCGGACGTAGGCAGAATAGGGAATACTGTTGTGTAATGTGTTCTGTTTGTCTATGGTGTAGCTGGATGTAGTTGTTTACTCTCAGATGTGGGTGACGACTTTATATTGCAGGCTGTTTGGCATTGCCTACGTTTAACTTCACGCCTGTATTCTCCAAAGGGTTTGGCAGAATATTACATCCACATTTCACCAGTTATGTCAGGGCCGAGCTTCGTCGTTTCAGCCGATAGACGTCCACTGCTGGACATAGGCCTCCCCCAATTTTGGGAGGGTTTGCCATAATTGCCACGCTTGGCAGGCGGGTTGGCGATCGCAGTATGGTATGATGGTGGAATACATAGAGAACGCTGCTTCCCATTCTCCGGTACGATCCTTAGTCGCCTTTTACGACACCCACGGGAAGTAAGGGGTGGTGGTATTCTTTAAGTCCGGCACCACACAGACGCACAACAAATATCAGCTGTTCCCTACATTTTGACGAGATAAACAAACATAAATGTAGAGAACAGCTGATTTTTTTTCACGATTTCTGATTTGGTCCCATAGTAAAAGTTGTTCATAATGATGAGTACAATGACCTCTTAAGAGGTTGTTAATGTTTCACCAATAACCCTGTATATTGTGATAGTACAATGTGTGTTAATGCATAAACTTAAAACTATGTTAGTAAAACTCACCATCAACGGGCACAAATCCAGACGCTTGCTTGTCCCATAGGATCCTTGTTATGAAAATAAAAATTGCTGTTCCATACATTTTGACCGTGTAGTTATTGCAGTTTTCTATGAAACAGGTTATTAAGCATAAAAATGAAAAAAAAAAAACATTATTCTGAACTGCTTTAAAAGGTTCCTGATCCTAACGTAATAAAAAGTATTTTTTACTGATCCGAAAACAGTTAAGGCTTGAGGCAAACTGATACCGTCACATGACAGTAAGCTTTAACGTTTTAAGTAAGTAAAAAGTCACAAAATTAACTGTTTCATTCAAGTGATATAGTTCAAACCATTGTTTACTTACATTACAGTAATGGTAGTTTTTTTTTTTTTATCAGTAAATTTTTATGTTGGATCAATTAAAAGTTACTGTTTTGTCTTTTACTGTTTTACAAACATTTCTTGTAATCGCTAATTTTTTTCAGTGAACGTCTAGAATCGTGTGCTGAATTCATAGTTCAGTTTTCGGGTCGGTGTCCCTGCCAGCCTGTATCCATACTAATATTATAAATTCGAAAGTTTCTGTCTGTCTGTCTGTATGTTACCTTTTCACGCCTAAGCCACTAAATTATCACACCAATATTATAAAGGCGAAAGTTTGTGAGTGTGTGTGTGTTTATATGTTTGTTACTTCTTCACGCTCAAACGGCTGGACCAATTTTGATAAAATTTAGTATGAAGCTAGCTGACACCCTGGATTAACATATAGGCTACTTTTTATCCTGATATTCCCACAGGATCGACATTTACGCGGCTGAAACCGCTGGGCGCAGCTAGTTAAAAAATAAAAATAATTAAAAATTTGGCAGAGAGATAGATTGCATCCCGGGGAAGGACATAGGATAGTTTTTATCGACATACCTCGCGGGCGAAGCCGCGGGTGGAAGCTAGTATCCAATAGTTTAGTCATTATAGCTAGACGGCTAATCGGCAAAATCCATAGCTGGCCTATTATTTTCATGCCATTATGTATACATTATGTGTTGCCAGTGTTTTCATGGATTGTCGTATTGTCGCCTCTACATTGTATAACAAAAAAGGTAAATACCTGTGACATTGAACAAATGCCCGTAAGTAGTGACCTCTTAAGATTTATATTGCTTCACATCATTTTATGCTAGAAACAAACATAAAGACACACGAAGTCTAGACAGCAACCTAGGCAGTTAGTTACTCTCGAATCAAGGTCTACTGTCTCATACGTAGGACTTGAATAATATTTGCATTCATTAGCGGAATAATTAAGTAGAGGAGACAAGGTTTTCTTATGAAATTAATGAAATTATGAGTAAGAAGAAATCTTGCCAAGTAGTATTTTTCTTGGACAGGCAAGACCAATAAAGCTAACAAACTCATTAGCAAAGTAGAGCTCTTACCTAGATTCATTTGTTTATTATACCAGCCTATTATTTGCCCTACACCAAGTTAAAGGCCAGGGGAGCTAAAAAGGCCACTTTGGCAGAATCATAACAGGATTATGAATCATAATGGACAGTTAATCGTATCAAATCGCATTGGTAGTTTATAGGCAGTTAATCGTATCAATTTTTCAGTTATTTATTTTTGTTTGTGCTAAAATTCCTATCAATCCAATCCAAATCCAATCCCAATCTCTTTGATTATACCTACGTAGTGCAGCGAAAAAAAGAAAAACACGGACTGTCTTCGTCTTAATATGATTCATAATGTTATCCTTTTATGATTATGCCAAAGTGGCCTTTTTAGGCCCCCTGTTCTCATCCAGAGAAGTTACGAGAATTGCCACAATGTGTGCGTCAAAGTTACCATACGAAACTTCACTGTTTCGGAACTTTCGGAGCTTACAATGTATGTATAGGTAAACGAGTAATCAACCTATAAAGTTCCCACTGCTGGGACACAGGCCTCCTCTCTGTGAGAGGGAGTGAGCCATAATCCACCACGTGGGCCCAGTGCGGGTTGGTAGATGTCACAAATGTCTTCGAATGTTTAATTCAAGAACATGCCGGTTTCCTCAAGATGTTTACCTTCATCTTAAACTATTCGTCTTCCTGAAATTCGGAAAATAGGTCTGCCGTCCACTAACTAAAAGGCAGCTAAGTGCAAAAAGTAGTTATCGAGAAAACGCAAAAATAAGTGGGAATTGATGTCTCTTGAAAAGTATGCTACCTAGCGGCCTACAAAATTTTCATATCTTTGGAACTATTTATATTCTAGAAATGTTTCTTAGACATTTTGAACTCTGTCACTCTCTATTAAAAAGTGAAAATTGACCTTTTGAGGGTTAACGGATTTTTAGTTAAAGGACGGCAGAGGTATCTACTTAATGTTTGACTGATTGATTCTTTGTTCATCTCTACTATGTACAGTCACGAGCATAAGTATGTATACACTTGGCTTTATTCAAAGACGATTTTCTCCTTTTGTTTTGAATAAAATTTTATGTTATTACGAACAACGTATTTTCGAACCCGTAGGTTTGTGTAAAGTGTCGTGTTTCAACGTTGCATTCGTTATTTCACGAAAAAATCGCAATTGAAAGTTGTACACCCTAAATAATAAAATATCTTTCAATTTTCATGTTTCTCCTTTCAATCGTAAAGGCAAAACTCACCTAAGAATAAGTGCCAAGTTCCCATCAGCGTGCTAAATAAAGAATACAGATTTCCAAGCTAACGTGACACTATAACTTCGGTAACAAAGTTTTCTTCGTCCATCAACTAAGCCATTACCGCATTTCTGCGGCCTGTGTCCGCAATCCATTAGTGTCCGACACTGGTGTCCGAGTTGCGGCAACTTGCCACTTAGTGTCATAACTCTCGCGACACTTCACGATTAACGAGTTAGCAGATGACTTGGAAGGATGGATTAAAACGAACTATTTCTTTAATAATTATTGTAGACTGGCACTAAACATCAATGAAAAGTTATGCATACATTAAAAAAATATATAACTAAGTATACGCATCGATTTGAGAACCTCCTCAGGTTTTTCGTCGGTTAAAAATATTATTACGGATCCTTTACGGATGTAATAACGGTAGTTGTTTTGTTTCATGTAAAACATAGGTATGTCATTCAATTAATAAAAAGATAGATACATCAAAAAATGCTTTTTCGTTCCGTCATTTCGTCAAACAGTAAGAATCACACTAATATTATAAAGGCGAAAGTTTGTGAGTGTGTGTGTGAGTGTGTGTGTGTGTGTGTGTTTATATGTTTGTTACTTCTTCACGCTCAAACGGCTGGACCAATTTTGATAAAATTTGGTATGGACGTAGCTGACACCCTGGATTAACATATAGGCTACTTTTTATCCCGATATTCCCACGGGGTCGACATTTACGCGGGTGAAACCGCGGGGCACATAAAACTAGCTATAACTGTGCTCTACCCAATTGTGTAACGAAATGCAGACAAAAACCTAGGTATGGTAGGTAACAGTGGCGTTTTCGAGTTTTAGTACCCAAACAGACAGACAGACGTATCTAGACGTTACCTTTAGATAAACAACAATGATAAAGCCGTAAAGATTTTACTAGTTGACCAAGTTCCAAATGTTTAAAGTTTCAAATCCCATGTTAAAATGATAATTGATGTTTCCTCGCTCTGCTCGATTATTCACGATTTCAAATTAGTACCGCCATTTGTTATTGTCAATCAATTTGAATGGGAACTGGGAATCATTTGTTAACATTTGACTGAAACAAATGGAGATTTTCACGCTACATCCGTCTCCTGAAATTAGCGTACAGACGCCAGCACATCAAGGTAGCCGAAACTGTACAAATTTTCCCAATCAACTTTGAACCTCATGTTTTCCGCCAGGGTCGCGGGTTGTTCGAAAGAGATACCGTGGCCCCTGGCACAGCCAACTGAAGGAACACTGGTGGGTTTTAGTCAGTAAGAGTTGCCCAGAGCGCCCAAAAAAAAAAAAAAAAAAAAAAGAAAAAAAAAAAAAAAAAAAAAAAAGATGCGATAAAGTTGAAAATCTATTAAAGACATTTGACAAATTGTAGTAGCTTCATGTGCTGGCGGCTGTACTTACCAAGAACAGCACCCTAATTGCGTAATTGCGTAACACACCATCGATCACAACCTGAAACATTTTGAAGTATATTGCTAATCCATTGCTTCATATGTTCGAATAATTTTACTGCTCAGCAATGTAAATAACGCAATGAATGTTGAACTGTCAAAATGAAAGCCTACTGTTAGTGCGTTACGGAATTATTCCGCAGTTATAAAGTACTTTGATAATTTTAACAAGCAATAAATAATTAAGGGCCATTTATTTTCTTTCTCCCTGCAGAATAAAGCGTATTATTATAATGAGTTCTTTGTTCATTGTGTGTAGGTACTGCTAAGGAGTAGTGCAGAAAGTCCGTGTTTTAACTAATGTTAATAATTATTAATTTAAATCTATACTAATATTATAAATTCGAAAGTAACTCTGTCTGTCTGTCTCTATGTTACATTTTCACGCCTAAACCACTGAACGGATGTCGATAAGCCAATGACCAAAAATGGTGCAGTATTTTTTTCGCGGCCATCGATCAAACGTTATAAATTAGATGGAGAATAATATGAAGAACAAAAATTAATACTTATGTGGTAATATAACCTAAGATCAGTCTGAACCGAGTTATATATAAAAATAAAAAATGTTTTTTACTTATTTATCATCTAAACGCGGGTTTGTACCTACAGCTTAGAGTAGAGAGAGCCGACCGTTGCGCGTTGCGATTTGTGAATACCTATCTTAGAAGTAACGATGTGTGGCTAGGTTATCAAATCCATAAACGGGAGAATAAAAACCAAATTAAAAAAATTGATACACAAATAATAACAGAGCCAGAGTCATCTGATCTGTTCGATGAGATAAAGATCGGAAGCGCCTTACATAACGTATTTGGTAAGCCTCTAACAGACCAAAAAAAAAATTAAGAAGAAAAAACAATCTTAATTACAAGTGTCACAATGTCTTATTGCTTGAATTGAAGTGATCTATTCCAGACACCTTAGATGGAAAGGAATAACACACAATAACATGGATGGTGGCTTAACTCTTTCATGTGTTTATCTAGATGACTTCATTATTTCTTACATAAAAATTCAAGTTCAAATATATCATCTCGGACTGCATTTGTAGAAAAATCGTTAATCAATTCATTTTTGTGATAGACTTGTCATATACTGACTAATATTACAACGATGGCCGCGGTAAAAAAAAAACAAAAATGTGGAACCAACGACACACTTCCGTAATTTCCGTTTTTTTTTTTTAACGCGTCTATTTTTCACTTTTTAGTTGTTTTTTAACAAATTAAATTAACACTACTTGCTATGACAAACAAAATTACCAAGAGACAATAAAACAAAGAGTTACAAAAAGTTTACAATACAACAAAACCTATTCAAGTTTATAAAACGGACTTTGCCTATGTGATAAGCTTATCTACATAATATAAGGATGCGCAATTAGGTACATCTCTGCTGACCCCGCTGCCGTTATTAGATAACCTTTGTGATAACATTCTGTAGGTATTTGATAGACGTGTGTTTCTGATTAGCAACTAGGTACCTATGGCTTATGTTGTGAGTGTTTTGAAGGGTGAAAAGGTATTGTTGAATATCTTTTAATCACACTAAAATTATAAAGGCGAAATGTTGTGAGTGTGTGTGTATGTTTGTTACTTCTTAACGCTTCAACGGCTAGACGAATATTGATAAAATTTTGTATGGAGGTAGCTGACACCCTGGATTAACATGTAGCCTACTTGTTGTCCCGATATTCCCACGGGATCGAGACATGTGCGGGTGAAACCGCGGAGCGCAGCTAGTATTATTATAAGCCTGTGTCGACCTACTCCAGGGAAAAGTCCTCCCTTCCCACTTTCCACTTTTCCCGGTCTTCTGCGATTGTGGGCCAATCCTTGAAGAAGGTGTCTAGCTCATCCCGCCGACCCTTTCTCGGCCTGCCGCGTACTTGTTTCCTGCCATAGATACATTTCTATGTTTCCTGCTATTTGGGTGATCACTGATCAATGCAGAGTGATGGTTTTTGCGTAATGCTGCTCCGCCAGCCCAGTCCGCTATTTGTGTTTTGGAACTAAGTACTTATAGAGTTCCTAATGCGGTCTGTGAGTTTAGAAAGAAAGAAAGAAAAAGTATTTATTGCGACTCGTACAGGAAGAACACAAACTAAACTAAACACATTAAAATTAAAATAAACCCAAGTTATATTTAAAAAAAATATGAAAATGAAACATGAAGTCCTATACGAGGCCAAAAGGCTCCTATCTAAGCATGATGCTGCGACATTTAAAAAAATAAATGTCTCAGCGCTGGTTTTCTGATAGGGCCCGCTGTGATGTCACGGGCAGTCACAGAAACATAAATAAACTAAGTAAAATATTAGCAAATAACAAAATAAAATAAAATAATTTTATAATCTGCGCCAGACGTAACCTTATTACTTGTCTATGCCTTGAGCGCTAGAGGCACTCTAGCTTTGACACCTAGTATGTTTCATTGACTGCCTGTTGGCAGACTCCAAGTGCGGACATTTGACGCTTTGTTAGACACCTTGTTTGCGCTCCACGGAGCGCAAACAAGGTGTCTAACAACCACCCTCACATACCGGTGAGGGTGGGAAGAATGCACATGTCCATGAGCTTTAAATTACCTTATTAATAAAGCATCACTGATTCATGCAGCTTAACCACGGTGAAACAAGAATATCTGTTGTTTAAATAAAGTTAATATTAGCCTTTCATTATGAAACTGAAAACCCAAAGGTACTCATTATTATGAACAACTTTTGCTGTAGGACAAGCCCTGAAATCGCGAAATTAAAACCCCTTTTCAGGTTTAACTGTATTCAACTATTCAATTCTGTTTAAATTCGTCCTGTAACGCTATTCTGTAAAAATCTCACCGTGAAAACTTAGGTGAAGTGAGCTTAAAGTGAGTTGTTAATAGTGTCAATCCCTAACATTAGGTGGAATGACAGCTTACTTCACCTACGTTATCACGATGAGATTTTTACAGAATAGCACCGCTGTACCGCCCTAAAAGGATTCTGATTTTGTAAAAGCACGAACAATTTCTTTCAACAAAAAGAACTCATTTCACAAATGTCCCGAGAACCCATTTTCATACGCCATTTCAACTTCAAGAAACTACTAACAGCATTTCAATTTTTAATTCTGGAAACTTTTAAACAATTCATTTGGAACTCAGGCACGTTTTTGAACGAGTTCAGAAAACGTGAGCAGTATTTTAATATGAGCTGAGCGAAGTAAACAAGTTTCTTTGGGAAACCATAGAAAAAGCGAGGGAAAGTTCACCCCCGCGTTTCTATGGCTTTTTGAAAGCGGCATTAAAATTTTGGTAAAAAAATTGCGGTGAAGTAAAACATCGTGACTCGTGAGGAAACCGTCATATCCTAGAAACAAAAATTCGAAGATATGTCACCAACCTGCACTGCGTGGTAGGTTACAGCCCGCTCCCTCTCGAAGACAGAAAGCCCAGCATCGAGAACATGGTAGGCTGATATGTTATGCTAACCAATAATTTACTGATAACCTGACAGCTTTGCCAATATTCGCTTATAGATTCTGTGAATACTGTGAACCTTTATACTTGTATCTAGGTACCTTATATTTTATGAAAAAAATAATACATTACACGAGTATGTGTGTGTATTCCATGAATTTAAATCAACCCCTTGAGCAACCACACGGCGGAGTTCATTAATTAACGACCTTATCATAAAATAATACGATGTTCATCATCGCTACACCAAATTTTGTTGGGAGTTAATAAAATAGACGACGCGCAGCCATAAAAATTCACCCTCAAAATTTAATAAATAGCCCCATAATTTCACAATTTCAACAATTTACCAAACTTTTCTTTAACTGAAGCAAACTTTCGAAATACTTGCCGAATTTCGCTCAAACTCAACTCCAAGTAAAACCTCTCAAATGCCCGAAATTTTTCCTGTTCACCCTTACTTAGGAAGGGCTCTAGTTCGGCTGTAAGTGAGCTTAATACCGGTCAGCACGACCTCGGAGGACCCTAGATAACATAGTTAACGAGGACTGCGGAACTCAATCTGGGTAAATTGACAAGAAATATTGTCGAAAGGTCTTGAGTAAGTTTAGCTTGACATGCGATCGTTGGGTAGCATTGACCCAAATAGTTCGGTGACACGATGGGTTTTTTTGTTTGGGTAGTTTTGCACTGGAGCTTTATTATTTATGTACAGTCAACGAGATAAGTATGCAGGATCGATATAATTGAAGTTTAGTAAGAAACCGATGAACGTTCTCGAATAAAATTTAATTTTAATAGTAGAAAAAAAAAACAGCTCATTTATCAAATTAAATTTCAGTCGACAACATACATCGGTGTCTTACTAAACTTCAACTATATCCGACGATCTTTGTTGACTGTACATACAGTAAAATATAAATTAAGACAATTATAGTGTCAGGCCGCCTGACATAATTACTAATCAGATTCAAAATTTTATTTCACACTATCTTCTACCCGCGACTTCGTCTGCGTGATAAGGGGCTAATTGCACTGCTCCAATATTGGTCGTTTCCTATGAAAAAGAGCCGGCGAGAAACTCCGCGGTTACTCTATCTATGTATATAAATGGCGTCTTACGGCTATGCCACATGGAGGGAAAGTACCTTGAATATTGTAGATGGAACATTTTACTGAAAGAAGACATTATTTAAATTTAAAAAACAATTTAAACTGCATTCAGAGATTTTTAAATAATTGATCATGGTTGAACCGGTAATCGAACGGCTACACAAGAAAAAAAATACGCTGTCGCTTTTTCATACCGATCGAAATGCTTCTTCTTATGGATTATTTTTTGCTAAATAACATAGTGTCAGAAATAAAAGGAAGACCATGAATTTTAACATTTTTAATACAAAATTAATCAATTTATCAAATGCTCAAAATGAGTCCCATACTGTTGAATACAACACACACTCTTTTGATTATTTCACTCCCTGTCGATTTTTTGATCTTGTTGTGATGATATTTACAATAATACCTACGTCTGAATTCTGTTTTTAGCTCGTGGACATTTTCATACGGGTTCTTGTAATAATAATAAATAAATAATAATAATTTACGCGTCTTTCGGCTCAGGATACGGCTCGATTTATTACATACAACCAGGTACCTACTAATTACGTATCTCTTTATCATTTTATCATGCACTTAAATTATAATAGGGAAATGATGCGTACTTCTCAAGCTTAGTAGTTTAGTAATAGGTATTTTTGATAATGTCAGTTGTATGTCCTTACGGCAATGTCAGCTTTTCATTTTTCTGAACAAAATTTCACATCAAATGTTCCTTTTATTTCTGACACTATGTTATTTAGCAAAAAATAATCCTTATGATGAAGCCTTTCGATCGGTATGATAAAGCTACAGGGTAATTTTTTTTCTCGTGTAGCGGGTTCGATTCCCGGTAGTTCAACCATGTGATTATTTAAAAATCTATTAATGCAGTTTAAATTGTTTTTAAAATTAAAATAATGTCTTCTTTCAATAAAATGTTCCATCTACGATATTCAAAGTACTTTCCCTCCATGTGGCATAGCCGTGAGACGCCCTGTATATAAAATTCAAAGTCCTGACTGACTGATATATCAACGCACAGCCCAAACCCCTAGAGACATGAAATTCGGAGGGTGTGTTCTTTGTCCACAAGAGTAGGTATCCACTAAGAAAGGGTTTTTTGAAATTGCACCCCTAAGAGGGGGAGGAATGAGGGGAGGGTAAAATTTCACGCGGACAAATTCGCAAGCAGAAGCTAGTTAAAATAATTGGTTTTTAAAATGTTTTCAAATTACAGTGTTAATAGGTATGGGAGAACATTGCAGGGGGCCTAAAAAGGCCACTTTGGCGAATCCTAAAAGGTTAACATTATGAATCATAATATGGCGAAGACAGTCCGTGTTTTTCTTTTTTTCGCTGCACTACGTAGGTATAATCAAAGAGATTGGGATTGGATTGGATTGATTGGTATTTTAGCACAGACAAAGAAAATAAATGAAAAATGCTTCACCAATGGGATTTGATACGATTAACTTAACAGTTAACTGTCCATTATGTTATCCTTTTATGATTCTGCCAAAGTGGTATTTTTAGGCCCCAAGGTCCGTATAGGCTTCATATTTTTGCTTAGTTACCATGGAGTACATGATTTTGATTTTCTGAACCTCCCTACGCTGAAGTTTTTCGTCGGTTATTAAAAAAGAAAATACTGTTCCATACATTTTGACCGCGTGGGTATATATATAGCACATTTCTATGAAATAGTTGTTTTTTTTTTTTTGATAACCGACCAATTTCTGCCCTAGGGAATCTAGAATTATGTGCTGAATTCATGGCTTGCTCGTCGATGTCTCTACCACCCGGTACCTGCTTCAGGTTCGTAATACAGAACACCATATTGGATTAAACATTCGTCATCGTCTGCCTAACCTTTACCAACTATGTCGGGGTCGGCTTCCGGTCTAACCAGATGCAGCTGAATACGAGTACTTTACACGGAGCGACTGTCTATCTGACCTCCACAGCCCAGTTACTGGAATACCCCTAGGTAAGACTGGTTGTCAGACTTTTGGGCTTCAGATGACTCTTAACAACTGTCAAAGATCCAAGACTGTGAATGACATCCGGGACCAACGGCTAAATGCGCTTTCCGAGGCACGGATAGGTCTTGGTATGTAATGATGGTCACCCATCCTCGAATCAACCGCGGCAAGCGTAGCTTAACCTGATTGATCGACCCGTGCGGTTAAACATTTGTAGAGCCTACAAACATTTGTTCAGTACCTTGTTTGTCAATGAGATTGCCTTGCGTTGTATTCCGCGAGCTAATTTAATTTAAAAGAGTGTCCGTGGAGTTTCTTGCCCGTTCTTCTCCATAGGTACCTACGCTTTGGAATGGGCAACTAGCTTCATCTTTCTGACTGACCGACCTCTTCACAATTCAAAAGTGCCTGTAATTTATTTATTTGAAATAAATGCTTTGAGTTTGAGTTTGAACGTTAATTGAAATCGATTCTTTTGTCACATCACTATTTAAATTTCTTTAAAAAGTGGTAACACTTATGCTGTCATTTTACTGCAGCTAATTTAAAGTCCTAGTTTAACAAAATGTGGGTGAACACCTCTGCCTTAACCCTTTGGGGAAAACAAGCGTGATTTTATGTTATGTTACTAGAAGACAGGAGAAAAAAAAAATCCCTAGTCTGTTAGCTAAGCTATTTCGGTAACAATAGAAAAAGTAATTGTGTCTCATTAGTGACACTTGAGCTCTAGCACCTCGTCCCCATATCATAATTCCACTAAGGGCTGATTTCTCAATCGACATATTATTATAATTTTCATTTCTCATGCTCTAAAAGTTCGTTTTTTTTTTAAATAGGATAATCAGGCCCAACAGCCACATGCACAATAAAACGTCGCAAACTAAAGTCGTTATTTTATTTAATTTGCTTTAATTTATATCAGTACCGTGTTTTCTATCGTTAATTTAATAAAACCAGATAAAATAGTTGTCATTTATTATTTTTAAATGCAAAGACACGTTTTTATGACTTGGCAGTATGAAGTACCTCCTAAAGTAAGTTTACACATGTTGAAAATTAAAAAAAAAAACTTTTAAAAAGTTTCGTGGCAGTCTAGTTTTATGCACTAGTTGTACAACCTACTATTTTATTCGTGGAATAAACTTGACGTCTGACAGATTTTGTATGGAAGAACTGTCAAAAATTCAAAATTATTCCTCCGATAAAATTATCTGGCGTTGGAAAAATCAGCCCTAAAAGCTATATTTCTTAGACCAACCTCTCCCCATGAAAGAAAGAAAGAAAAAGTTTATTTGGACACAGTTCGTGAAACACAAAATACAAATTTAACAAAATAAAAATTATGTTTCAACAACAATACTTACTGTGTGCCTCACAGCTGCGCCAAAAAGGTTCATTTCAGCATAAATGCCAGACAGATGCTGTCTGACGCTGGTTTTCTAATGAACCTTTAGGGAAAAGTGACGGGGAGTACACACAGTTTCAACATACTTAATATACCTACTTACAAATAAATAAATAAACTAGTACACGAAACACGATCACTAACTAGCTCGGCCATCACTACGGTCTACGTTAGTCTATGGTACATTAATCTATGATCTCTGAGCTCTATTGCTCAGTCGTGGCCGCGGCGCCTAGCTACAACATCAAGGCGTTGATTGACGATTAAGGTCAGGAGTTCAAATTCGTTGAACTATTGTGTCAACTAACTCAAGCATCTAGTCATGTTTTATGTTCCATATTCTACCATATACTTTAGAATATAAACATGAGATTTGAACTGACCTTTATTTTTTATTTTTAAGTGCGTTTAAGCCGTAGGTCATTTCATACAAAATTTCAAGCCCTTGTTTTTCGCATATAAGCAGGATACAAAGGTCTAAAAAGTTAGTAGAGAACATTTTCGAAAAATAGTGTTACAGCCAAATTAGACCGATTTTAAACTTTCCATAGAAACAGAGATTTCCAGTTATCTTTATTTAAATAAGACATTTCGAAAATGTTTTCTACTAACTATTTAGACCTTTGTATCCTGCTTATGCGTATGAAGTTCCATTAAAATCGTATCTCGTATTAATTTCGAAAAACAAGGACTTGAAAGTTTGTATGAAATGCCCTACGGCGTAAACGCTCTTAAGCAAGATAATATTACATAACTTAAGGTAACAGACTTAAAATAAAATTAATAAAAAAGAAAGAAAAGAATCTGAGGGCATAAAAAAAATCGTCCGCATCGCTTTCAATAGGGAAAGTGCCTAAAAGGCTGGCAGCATTGTCAAGTTGTATGGCGATGCTAATTCTTTGGCTAAGAAATAGGCCAGCCCTCCGGTTACGCGAAGAGTCGACCAACCGCTTGGCAATATCTCGAAAAACCAAGTGGACACTCGGACCCCATGGCCCTAGTGGTTCAACCCCAAACGGATCGAACATATACTCCCAATAATGCTGACCTTATTTAAGGATATCATTGATATGAAATTAGTATCCGTTTAATAACCGGTTTTGCGCTAACCTGAGCTCTAGGTTCTGGGAAAGGTCTTTAGTTGATACTTGTAACTATCCCTATATTTTTTTGTACCTACCTTTCATATTCACTTTTCCAAGTAAGTATTTAAATCGACCTTAGAACAACGTCACGGTTGGGTCCATGAATTAACGAGCATAGCTTCAAAATTACATTCATCAATTATTAATAATTACAACTGAGGGGCAATTCTCGTTAGTTTAACAACTTTCAAAATCTGATCCCAGTCTCAATCTGACGTACTGACGCCAGCACATCAAGCTATCCGAAACTGTCAAATTATCCCATTCAACTTTGAACCTTATGCTCTAGCGATAAAGTTGAAAATCTATTAAAGAAATTTGACAGATCGTAGTAGCTTGATGTGCTGGCGTCTGTACATCTAAAATTCCTAGAGTTTTGACAAGTTTTTGACATCGATTGTCGCTAAGATGAGGTTGCGTCTAGATTTTGAACGATTTTAATTGACCTTCTGATATTATTAGTAGTTTATCAATTGAGGATGCGCACCCTTAAACAACCCTTAAAATCGAATTAAAAGATTTATCTCCTTAGCCTGTGTGTTAGGACCAAAGATTATATTCTCTATGGTTAGGACCAATATTATGGAACTGCAAGAGTTACGGTGTTTCCGCCATTTCAATCACCTGCGTAACAAATAACCTCAAGATTTTGAGGGAAAGAGCACACTATTTTTGTGCGCTAAAATAAACTCCTTGCCTCTATAAGCGCCCAAGGCCTTTGGCCTTTTCTTATAGAAATAATTAGGAGAATTCTTAATGTAGGGGTAAATAAAGATTTAAAAAAAACCCTCAATAGAGCTCTATGAGCCCATAGCACACTCTACATCACATGAATAAATTGTAATTGAAAAATCATCGACACTAATTTAAGTTATAAAATCGCCAGTCATACGCTCATCTCACAATACCCCAGACATACTGAGTAAGTATGTATCGTTATCACTTTGTAAGTGACGTTACAACTTGGCATCCACAGGTGCGTTTTCTAATCAATTTGTTTACATTTTCGTCAGATACCTACTTTTGGAACAGACTATAACGTCACTTATCAGAAATATTTTTTCACACCACCTGCTCGAAAATGTCAAATTATATGTCAAGCAACCTTAACCTAAAGTGAGTCATTAGTGGCCGGGGGCACAGCCGGTCAATAATGTTGTACTGGATTTCATTATGACCCGCTGGTCAATAATGTGATTTGAATTTGGAATCACACACATGCTCAGCTAAATTGGCAGTATAGTACTAACAAACACCCTTTGGTGCCAGAAAGAGGAAAGCTATTCTCGAAACCCTTACTACGCGTGGATGATATTCTCGATTTCCTACAAAATCATAACGACTGCTTCTTCATATCGTTGCCATGTTTTCGAAGACATAATATTGTAAGAATAATTAGATAACTACGAACCATTTTTTAAAAGGAATGGAATAACATTAAAACTGACATTAATAATAACAAATACCGTACCGCGCCATAATACCGTAATAGTAATTGGCTGTAACATTAGTTTATTTATTTTAAGTAAACTGCGCTAAGATTGCTGTGGATCTTGTGAATAAATAAATAAATAATAAAACCTATCTATACTACAGTCGATTTATCACATTTTACCAAAACTATTTTCACGAGCGTCTCCAATGACGTTCTAAATTCAAAATGCATACAGCCAATCATCCAAAACCATTCTACCAGCCCTGTATAAAGCTTAGTTTACACAAACGCCACTTCCATGAGAGTGATATCAATAGACACACACGACAAAACCGTAGAAGAGACTTTTTTTTGAAAATCGAATTGATCGTGTCTTGGCTACTTGTTGGTAGACGCAATAAAGGCGCGAATTTTCGTACTATGGCTATTATTTCTCACAGTAGGTGTAAAAAGTAGAGTATCCTCCTCTGGGCTAAAGGTGTCTTTGCCTTGGGCTAGCTTGAATCCCTCGCTGCATTCAGGATTCTTGTATTAACTCCCTCGCTTCGCTCGTGAGTTAAATCCCGAATCCTTCATTGCGCTCGAGATTCAATATGACGCCCGTGACATAAGACACGACTTTAGCCCCTCGGTGCATAATCTACTATTAAGCATCTTCTCACCCTTTTAAAGCATAAACAACAACTTCTAAGAAAAATTCTCCTAAAAAGGACGGAGATATTGTCAAGTGACAACCACATACTAACGTTAGGCCGACAAAACACTTAGCGAGATAACATCATGCTATCAATCTGAGAGGGTAAGCAATTGTGTTATCTCGATGGCAGACCTTTGTTTTGGGTCCACTATACCATTCTCAAAGCCCTTCTCTATGATTTTATCCCGAGGGCAAGTGACAATCTCTTTTGAAGCGTTTCGTATTTCTACAACGACTTTCAACGAGATTTGTAACTGTACGGGTCGATCGATCAGGTTAAGCTACGCTTGTCGCGGTTGGTTCGTGGGTGGGTGACCGTCGTCGTGCTTTCTGAAGCACGGAGGGGTCTGGATATGAATTAAGACCCCCTCCGTGCTTCAGAAAGCACGTTAAGCCGTTGGTCCCAGGTATCATTCATGGATCTTTGGCAGTTAGCTGCATCCGGGGAGACTGGAATCTGACCCCAACATAGTTGGGAAACAAATCTATCTAAGCTGCTGTCATGGTATAGTTTGACAACAGAACTCTAATTAAGCTATCAAAAACAGCGATCTCCGCCCCCGAAGTGGTCGATTAACGTCTACGAACCGTTTATTATCTTGCCATCAATTTGAAGCGGTTTCTGGGATATAGGAGTCGTGTTAATGAGTTGTCAACATGAAACATGGGTATCAATTGATATCCACCAACCAAGAGGGTCTACTTGACCTTGATACATCGTCTAAATCATGGGACGCTCTTACCAATATTAAGTACTTTCACACACTTAGCAACTTTTAAAAGTGATTTTCTCTTGTGTTGTTGCGAACATAGTATTTTGGCACCAAACCGGCTGTATCTCAAGAACCGCGATAGCTAGACAGTTGAAATTTTCACAAATTATGTATTTCTGTTGCCGCTATAACAACAAATACTAAAAACAAAATAAAATAAATATTAAAGGGGGGCTCCCATACAACAAACGTGTTTTTTTCGGCGTTTTTTCCTTGTGTTTACTAAATATTGTGACTAACCCCTGCATAATCAGCTTATAACGTACCCACAGCTGGGACCATCTCACAGAGAGGAGGTCTGTACCTCCTCTCTGTGAGATGGAGTGGGCCGTAATCCACCACGCCGGCCCGGTGCGGGTTGGTAGATGTCACATGTCTTCGAATTTTTGGTTCTAGGACATGCCGGTTTCCTCACGATGTTTTCCTTCACCGTTTTGAGAGCAGTAACTCGAAAAACCTGGATTTTAAGAAAAGCAAAAGAAATAAACAATAAGATTTGTTAATCAGTCTTTATTCTTACGCTATTATTATTATACATGTTTACAAAAAATATGTTTTAAAGCCACAGCCTTTAAAACATATTTTTTGTTCTGGCTATAATCTCTTATTAGGGGCTTAGGGTTTAAAGTAAAACTACCAGATTATCAGTAAGTAGACAACCACTCAACGGGCACGTCCAGTCGACACGGGGGTAAGCCGTGACTGACTCGAGCAGTGTTGCCACTGAGTTGTGTGCTACATTTAATAGTACATCACAAAGGCATACGCTGTTTTTCAATTTTCCTGAAAGACAACCTGAAAATTCCTGTAAATGACTTTTTCGTAGAACTCGAAAAAGTAATTTACAGGAATTTTCAGGTACCCTATTTTATCGGAGGTGCGATATTATGTAAAAAAAAAATGTTTAACCCTAATTTTCTTCTTGTCCACAGGGCGTCTAGGATGTCCGCATGCTGAATCTTTGAGGAGGAAGGTGTTGTAACGCGAGCACCATGACCAAGAAGTTTGAGTTCAACTGGCAGATCCCGGTCCCTGACCTGCTGCTTCAGGTAAACATTACCTTTATCTATCTAGTAGAAATCGTCATGAAACCAGAGTGACAATTTTCGTATTTTTAGGGTTCCGTACCCAGAGAGTAAAAACGGGGCCCTTTTACTAAGACTCCACTGTCCGTCTGTCACCAGGCTGTATCTCATGAACCGTGATAGCTAGACATTTGAAATTTTCACAGATGATGTATTTCTGTTGCCGTCAACAAATACTAAAAACAGGATAAAATAAATATTTAAGGGGGTGGCGCCCATACAAAAAACGTGATTTTTTTCGGTGTTTTTGCCTTGTGGTACGGAACGGAACCATAAATATTGCGTCGCAATCTATCAAAAATATTTCTAATGTACAGACGCCAGGACATCTGTCAAATTTCTTTAATAGATTTTCAACTTTATCGCTAAAGCACAAGGTTCAAAGTTGATTGGGAAAATTTTACAGTTTAGCTTGATGTGCTGGCTTCTGTACAGTCACGAGCACTAATATGTCAACACTTGGCAACTTTCAATTGCGATTTTTCACGAAATAACGAATCCAACGTTGAAATACGACGCTTTACATAAATCTATGGGTTCGAAAATTCTTTGTTCGTAATAACATAAAATTTCATTCAAAAATAAAGGAGAAAATCGCCTTTGAATAAAGCCAAATGTATACTTTTGCTCGTGACTGTACCATTCACTTGAATTTGCTTACATTTTTGACAAGATTTTGATTGTTTTTAAATACGGAAAATGGTATTCTGATAGCGTAACGAGCAGCCTAAAATGTTCCCGCTGCTAGAACACAGGCCTAGTCCTTATAGCCTTGTCTTAAGACTTAACCCGATTTCAAGACATATGTAGCCTAAATTGACAATTAAGAAGTTAGACGCTCCAACTTATGGACACGTCGAACTCCTCCATGTCGTTAATATGCATCTTCAAAGTTAGGAATTTCTTAACCAAAATTTGGTTGACGTTATTGTTACTTAACAATGTTGGTAGTGATTCCTGAATTTTACTAAATATTGTGACTCAATCAATTAACAATAAACAATTACAATTAAACAATACAACAACTACAATTTCACAACAATTTTTCATAATTTTTTTACAATTTAACAATTATATATTTGACATTTTATTTATTTTTATTTTTTATTCGATCCTGACATTTTTATTAAAAAAAAAAATAATATATTATTACCTCACCAACATTCAGCACCGAGAATAACTTGGTTAACTCAGCCTTCGCAGACTGCACCACAGCACCCTGTCCTCCGCCTTCCGCATGCAGTCTACCCCAGCCACCTTCTTTAGGTCGTCCGTCCATCTAGCTGGGGGGCGTCCCACACTACGCTTGCCGATACGCGGTCTCCACTCCAGGACTCGTCTGCTCCACCGGCCTTCGGTCCTTTGACAGACATGGCCAGCCCACTACCACTTCACAATATTGTGACTAACCCCTGCATATTCAGCCTATAATGTTCCCACTGCTGGGACACGGGCCTCGTCTCTGTGAGAGGGAGTGGGCCTTAATCCACATGTGGGGTGGTAGAGGTCACATGACATGCCGGGTTTCTCGCGATGTTTTCCTCCACCGTTGAGAGCAGTGATGATGAAACCACCACTGCTCTCAATTTTCTAGCATTCTGATGAATGTTCATAATGTTCCACACGATAAGAAATGTTTGTGCACAAACAACAGCAGTAGAACAGCCACAACCGCCTCCGCACCTCTTATGACCGCATACAGGGTTATTGGTAAAACATTAACAACCTCTTAAGAGGTCATTGTACTCATCATTATGAACAACTTTTAATATTGGACCAAACCTGAAATCGCGAAAAAAAAATCTGCTGTTCCCTACATTTTGACGAGTTATACGAACATAAATGTAGGGAACAGCTGATTTTCATGTCACCATTGCCAGGATCGCCCAGAGGACACGGTGGAGCACACGGTGGAGGTCTGCCCCGCTTGGGCGGAGCACCGCCGTGTCCTCGTAGAGGCGATCGGCAGCGACGGCGACCTCTCGCGTCCGGCCCTGGTGCAAGCCATGGTCCGGGGCGAGAGGGAGTGGGAGGCAGTCACCTCCTTCTGCGAAGCAGTCATGCTAGCGAAGGAGGTGGCGGAACGGCTCAGGGAGAGAGCCTCCCGTCCCAGCCACCGCGGGAGACGCTCCGGGCGTCGGGAGCCGCGTGACGACTCCCGGCCACCGTAGGCGCGGGCCTGCGGGCGGAGAGTAATGGGTAGCTCACCGCCCGATCAGGACCAGGCCCGTGCCGGACGGCGCGTACGTGTTCCACGCGCGCCTCAAAGAGATGTCAGCATCGAGGAGGGGCCCCTTAGGACCGAAGCCTGCCGGGTCAGCGGGATTGTCCGAAAGGGTTACCGCTGGCCCGGAACATAAAGGGCTAAGGAAGGAACACGGGTGGGTTTTAGTCAGTAAGAGTCTGACACTCCCTTCCGCTCCACCCAGAGCGGGAGGAGTCATTTGATGATTTCCCATCCTCAAAAAAATAAAATAAAAAAAGGTTTGGTCCTATAGTAAAAGTAGCAATATCCTTCAAACTGATTCAGATTGTAAAATTGAAAGTGTATAATGTTCGCAAAGACGTGATTTAAAATACTCAGTCATCTCGATTCGATGGTTTCGACCAAGCAACAAGTACATAACTGAGCCATCATTCTACAATACGAGCCTAAAAGCAGAGAAAACGTTCCACCAGTTTCATCAACACCTACACAAAGATGTGAGATAATATAATCAGTGAAGTAAATCCGCCGCAATCTGTTGTGCCCGTTACGTGGAGACCTGCGGATGGTTGCCAGTCAGTCCGTGTGCTGAACACGCCGTAAATCAGAGTCGATCACACATGCTTACCGAACGTTCGTGAGGGTACGGTGTTAGTGGCAGCGGGAGAGAACTGTTTTCGAAGTACCTACTCAGAAAGCATAATCTTCTAGAAAACTGTTAGTGTATAAAGGTGGTTATACGGCTTGTCTGAAAAATGTCACCTTCTTTAACACGGGTACTTTTTAAACATACATATTTTTGTAATAAACTGACAGTGAACACCAATTTACTTATACAGTAATTTATTCACTAGTCTCTAGAATTTGGAATCTTGAATTATAAATTCAAAAGTAATGATGTAACTAATATTTTTGTAAAATATAATTCAAAAAGAGTGTCCATGGAGTTTCTTGCCCGTTCTTCTCCATAGGTACCTACGCTTCGGAATGGGCAACTAGCTTCATATTTTCTGACTGACCGACTTCTTGACACTTCAAAAGTGCCTGATAATGGTTTAATTGAAATAAATGCTTTGAGTTGAGTTTGAGTTTGGATTGGCAACCCAGGAGCAGTGACTGCGCTATTCCTCATTAAAAACTAAAGGGTTCGCTGATACATTACATACCTTAAAAGCAAAGTTCAAATATCTCATGTGCCTGTAACTTCGTTATCCTTTATGCTGCAGCTTCATAAATTGATACAGTAGTAGTGCATCTCCGATCTCCTTTCCTGCGCTTTTGCTTTATGTTAAACTAGCTGACGAGGCAAACTTCGTTCCGTCTCAGAATTAATAAGCAGTTCCATACAAATGTATGAGAAAATGAAAGATTTAAATAAAAAAAATATCCTCATTATTATTTTTTTTCCTGAATTTTTCCTGTTTGAATAGTTATTCTGCTATTCGGGGCCCACAAATCAAAGATCATTAAAATTGGTCCAGCCGTTCTTGAGTTAGAAATGGTGTAACTGGACTGGCTTTGTTTTATTTATATAGATAGATTACGTTCATAACCTAACATCACGCCTATAATCCCAAACGGTTAGGTAGGGGTGTAACCCATAGATATAAGAAAGATATTTCTATGGGAACACCCCCATTTTGTCAGTGTCCCATGTAAAAGGGGCTTTGTTTAATTACTTATGCCAATAAACGAATTTTCATTCTTTCTTTTCATAATAAGGACCTTTAAATTTATTTTTACTTTTGCTCCATTAAATGCAGTAGCAACCTGCTCCACGCTCACACTGGCACCACCACCGTTCCCCAGGTACTGTCTGTGTCTAACCGCCGCCGCCCGCCCTATCGTAAGCGGCTCAGTCGACGTAATCTCCTCAGTCCTCACCTCCACTCCGGCTTGACTACACAAACATCAACGAGTTTTCTGTCTCTTCCTTTTGATTTGTACACTGATCTGATATCCATTGATTTATTTCGTTTGCGGATTTGTGCGTGTTTTTGGGTTTTATGTGAGCTGACGTAAGAAGTACGAACTTAAACGGATTCCTTCACCCAAATTGCGTAACACACTATCATTCTCAATCTGAATCATTACGAAGGAAATTGCTAATCCATTGCTTCATACGTTCGATAAATGTGTCTGCTCAACAACGTGAACAAAGCAATGAATTTTGTTGAACTGTCAAAGTGACACCCATTGCTACTGATAGTGTGTGCGTGCTCTGTCCCGGCTGTCATTCGTGGATCTTTGACAGCCGTTACGGGTCGTCAGAACCTGACAACCAGTCTTACCAAGGGGTTTCGTATTACCCAGTAACTGGGTTGTTGCGGTCAGATCAGTCTAACCGAATGCAGCTGACTGGTACTCAGCTGCATTCGGTTAGACTGGAAGCCGACCCCAACATAGTTAGGAAAAGGCAGGCAGACAATGAGATCATGAGTGTGTTACGCAATTACCCCGCTGAAAAGAGTTATGGTATGACTAGCTGCGCCCCGCTGTTGACCGTGGAATATCGGGGAATATCGGGATAAAAAGTAGCCTATATGTTGTATCCAGGGTGTCAGCTACCTCCATACAAAACTCCATACTCCTCTGTTTGAGCGTGAAGAAGTAAAAAACACATAAACACACCCCCACATACACACATATACATGTAATTAATTAGTAAGAACTTTGTAATTTTTTTTTCCCTAGCGTGTGCGGTAATATGACTCGCCAGACCGATTTTTGTTTTAAATACCTGATCACAACTAATGTAATAGAGTTGGCCGACAGCGTTAAAGGTATAGGAAGGAGGTCTTAGGTCTGTCTTTACGTATTTAGCGATTATCGGTGAGTGTGTCGAGACGCTTTTTTTCGAAAGTATTTACATTTTTGTAGACAGTAGAGCGCCAAGACGACCTATGTGAAACGAGCCTCTCCCAACCTCTTGGATCGATAGTGCAAGCGCTCAACATCTCCGCTTTGGATGTGTTTCAAATTAAACGTAATAATGCCAAATATGCTATAAAGTACAAGGAGCATTTAGCTCAATTACATTCGGCGGCACGTATATTGGCAAGGTTTTAGCGTAGTGAGTAAGTTAGCGCATGAACACTTAGTACAACAAGAAAATGGTCACTTTTATTGGTTGTCATTATACGAAATAATTCGGTTATTGCCATAGATTATTTTTAATCATGTCTGTTTACAAGAAAGTTAAAGAAAGGAAAAACGCATCTACACACATCAAAAGTGTCTAGGGATCAACATATATTTTTGCAATAACTTTTCTCCTGATTGATATTAATTAAAATTTTCTTTAAGGATTCATCAAATAAAGTGTTTTCGTTTGTCACAGTAACGATAAACCAAGTCACCTTTGCATTAATAAAGAAATTTGCCATTTTCCTAATAAAGGGATTTTTGACATTTGAACCACTAACACAAAAGTTCGAAAAAAAGACTGAAATAACAGTTTTCTTTAAAATTTTATTGGGTAACTTAAACAATTAATAATCCGTGTTTCTACCGCGAACACTAACAACACAAGAACATCGGTTTGGCATACTCAAAATGAGTTCATCCAAATCACGCTGTGGAATGGCCGCCCATGTTCGTTGCAACAACAAAAAAGGTCTTCTTGCGACTGGATACCCTCCATATTCGGCAGAGCTCTTCTCTGTAGCATATCCCATGCATGCTCAATCGGGTTCAAGTCTGGCGACTGAGCAGGCCAGGGCAGGACATTGATGTTAGCTGCGGCGAGAGTCTGTCTTACAACTCTTGCGGTGTGCGGTCGTGCATTATCATGCATTAACTGAAATAAGGGACCGATTTGCACTTGTAGAGGAACGATGACGTCTGATACAATCGTCTCAGCATAAATTTGAGCGTTGAAGTTGCCTCTGATCCAAATCAACTCAGTTCTTCCGCCGATCCAAATACCCGCCCATACCATGATGGTTCCACCACTATAAGGATGGACTTCCTGGCAGGATTTTAATCGCTGTTGGCGTCCAGGGGTTCTCCAGTGTCGTATACGTCTTGTATCCGGTCTCATACCAAAACGAGACTCATCAGAAAAGCACACGAAACGCCATTGTTCTTCTGCCCAATTTCTGTGTTCAAGAGCCCATTGATATCGAATCCTACGATTGTGCATTGCTATAGGTGGTACCCGTAGCGGTCTTCGGGAATGAAGGTTCACTTCATGCAAGCGGTTTCTGACTGTTTGGTCGCTAATTAAGTTCCCTGAAGAGTGATGAAGCCTCACGGCTAACATCATGGCGGTTATTGTTGGAGCTCTTCGAGTTAAGATTTGAATGTATCGGTCTTGTCTCCGTGTGGTGCAGCGATACCGTCCTCCATGGCGCTCAGCCACGGTACCAGTGCTTCGGTAACGTGTCCAAAGTCGACTGATAACACTCTGACTTGTATTCAGAGCTAAAGCCACAGTACGTTGCCGGGAACCAGCTTCTATCATTCCCACGGCTCTGAGCATTTCTTCCCTGCTTAAATGACGTCGCCGCTCCATAATAACGTTGGTTTTAATCAGTAGTAGGGAAACAGTAGCACTAATAATGTCTTCAATGCGTTGTATGTTTTTATAGGGAAAATATTGACAGCTGATTTTCATCTTTTACTCGAATTTGATTCACAGTTCCTGATTCAAATTATGAAATGCACCAAAAAGGATCCATATAAATTTATAAAATCATAAATTTATTACAAAGCCACATCTCAATCTCAAGAAATCCGCATAAAAATGCTTGATCCCTAGACACTTTTGATGTGTGTAGTTTGACTCTTGCCTAGTTATGTGCCGGGGACTGTACTACTAGGTATAGAAAAAACAAATAGATTTTACTTTTCACTTCCATCATCCGCCTAGCCTTTTCCCGACTATGTTGTGGTAGGCTTCCAGTCTAACCGGATGCAGCTGAATACCAGTATTTTACATGGAGCGACTGCCTATCTGACCTCCACAACCCAGTTACTGGGTAATACGATACCCCTTGGTAGGACTGGTTGTCAGACTTTCGGGCTTCTGACTACCCGTGACGACTGTCAAAGATCCACGAATGACAGCCGGGACCATAACGGCTTAACGTGCTTTCCGAGGCACGGACGGGTCACGGTATGTAAAGATGGTCACCCATCCACGGACCAACCGAGGCAAGCGTAGCTTAACCTGATAGGTCGACCTGTGCGGCTGTTAATATGTAGCCACGGGCCCTTAACTACTTCCAGTAGTTTAATAATTGCTACTAATCGAACCACAATGCCATTTTACGATGTACAAACAGCTTCATTTTTATAAAGCTACGGGCCCCGGCTGTGATCCTCAAGTAACCAATGACAGTAGCGTTATTGACACGCCGAAATAGCCACAGCCAATAAACGGCTCGAACTTTATGGACTCTTTATCGGAACCCGCGGTTTTAATTGGCTGTTAAAAGCTACACTTTAGAGCCATGCAGAGTAAAACGGGTCGTAAAAATGTTGTTATAAAAATGTGGGATGAAAAAAGTGTCGTTTTTCGTCATAAATGGTGGATGAAATGAAATACGATATTCAACGAGTCAAATAATAAAATTACTTATAACTTTTTATGATAAAATTATGAGGTAGATTTTATATCGTCTCAAATTCGAGACAGAACTCAATCTCAAAGCGTTTTTTTCAAATAAACCAATTACGGCACATTTGAATTGTCAAGGGTCAGTCAGAAAGATGCCCATACCAAAGCGTAGTAGGTACCTGTCTATGGAGAAGAACTGGCAAGAAACTCCATGGACACTCTTTTAAATCAAAATAATGTGGTTATAAAATATTGGTTACATCATTCATCTTAAAAATATGCATGTGAGATCGATGCAGAACGTTAAAAGCGTCCGTAATGAAAAGATAAAAAAAAAACAATTCAAATATTAAATTAAATTAAAATAAGCCACGGCAGTAAAGAGATGACCAGTCCCTATTGACGGCGCCCGAATAGATAGATATATAGGTGTATGTAGGACGAATACCGAATGTCTGTCGATGGCCTCTAATATTTATCCAATATATTATATTGGATAGAGCACGTACTCTCTGACAAGAGAAAGAACAAACACATGATTTAGATAAAGCCACACCTAATTTAATCATACGCAACGAATTATTTATTGCATTGGTTTATGAGAATCCATGTCTCTGTAGCTTGTCTGTAGAGATAAAACGTTTTGAACTACCTAAAGAAAGAAAGAAACATGCGTTTATTGGCATTACAGCAAAATAAATACATCTTAGAACTACAAAAACAGAAAACAAAGATTATATAACCTAAGATAAGATAAGAGAGATAAGATTATACCTAGGTATGATTACCTATAAAGTCCTTTAACTAGTTCATAAATATTATGTATAATAAATAAATACAACTATTCTTTCCCAGGGTGCCGTCTTCGACCGGTGGACAGAAGAGAAGGATAACACAGAGTTTGAACAGAACTGCCTGTTCAAAGTCGACGAGTATGGGTTCTTTATATACTGGAAGAGCGAGGGCAAGGTAAGTTTAGGCTTAGCACTAACTTGATTAAAGTATAGGTACGTCTATAAACGTCGGACTGGCGGCGTCTAATTTACCAGTATTTGATGATAGTGATGAAGATGAAGATGATGTTTATAAAAATATGGAAGAAATGTTAAAAAAAAACAGCACGACTAAGTAAAACATTTTAATATCATAAATCCGACTGCAACCAAAAGGTTCAAAACCAGATCAATTTCCAAGCAGTCTGATGCAGCTATTTTAGTTCATTCTCTATTTGGAACTATATAAACTTAGGTAGCCGCCTGTAACCATCGCGCAACGTAGAAGACTCAATGGACGCCTCATGTCTGTATTAAAACCCACCCCGTAGTTAGGATGCTCATAAAAAAATTTCAAATTCAAGTCGCAATCTCAGCGACAATCAATGATCAATCAAAAGCTTGTTTGACAGATTGAGACTGAGATCGAAAATTCTTTTGGTCCGAAGTAACATTTCGAGAATTTGACATTACCTATGCGACAATGACATTTTGCTAATGTGGCATGGCATGTTGCGTTTTGCGATGTGTCGTTTTCAGAATATGAGAATTTGAGAATATGACATTTTGCGAAATTGCAATATGTCATTTTGCGAATGTAACATTGTGCGCCGAATCCTACCTGTATAGCAGAGGGGCAATTCTCGTAATTTAAAACGTTCAAAATCTAGTCACAGTCTCATCTCAGCGACAAACAAATGTCAAAATCTAGGGAAGTTAGAGGTATTTTTGACAGACTGAGACTGAGATAAGATTGTGAACGTTCTTAAAATACCGGTAGGATTCGGCGCACAATGTTACATTCGCAAAATGACATATCGGAATTTGGCAAAATTTCATATTCTGAAAACGCCACATCGCAAAACGCCGCATAGGTAACGTCAAATTCTCGAAATGTCACTTCGGACCAAAGAGAATATACAACGTGTTGCAGACACCGGTCTCTCACAAACTAGTATCACACAGTTTGTAACTTGTCTAAAATAATATGATGCCATTGATTGTGAAAAAAAAACAAATTATTAAAATTTGAAAAGATACGCATAAAAAACATAAGTGGTCTTTCCAGTTGCGCAACTGGGCAAAAAAAAAAGCCTGTATATTAAATAAGTAACTAATCTGTCCTTTCGCTGGCAATCGCATGTCTCATCCGAATTAACCGAGTCGATGGTTGTAAAAACGGATAAATCGAATGCATTGAACTGAAGTTCTACTGAATGATTCTCTTTCCTGAAATATATTATAATACGTAATCACCAAAGTGCTCTTGATCTTCGCCAGTTTACTACTCGAAAATGTATTCTAAGCTATAGAAACAGAAACTTATATCTAAGCTTAGACATGTGTCCTTGTCTACCTATCAGTCGTCATTTCTAAACCTTTGAGGATCACAAGACATCATACGATATTGATACGTAAAGTAATTGGATTGTCTTTGAAGAGCTCAAGCCTTTACTCTATTCACAAGATGCTACCTTGCATAACCAGCTTATACAGTTAGTTACAAAGCTCCCAAATAATGTGTCTACTCGTATTAGGATTAGGACATACACGTATGAGCTACAACTAACTTTGGGCTAAAGAGAATACTGTGTCCACTGTCCCGGCTGCGAAGTGTTAATCCCAATTGTGAAGTTTTAATTAATTTGCAAGGGGTTGTTCTCGTACCAGGACATGAAACTGTCGCTTAGCACAAGTAACGGAGGACACACGGATACGTTAAAGGCTATAACAGAATTAAGCCAGTTGGATTTTCTCTTTTCAGCGCCCAGACCAATTTTCACGAATGAAAGACTGGCGTCCCATACGAAATGAAGGCTAGCGCTGCTGGTTAGGTTCCGCTGTGCTTATATTAAAATTGTATTCAAATAAAAGAGAGTTAAGAATCTTACATTTTGGTACTGTGCGCACGTCTTTTTTTTTTTTGGTTATAAATGGCATCTCGCAATTCAATCTATGAGGTTGTCGTCTTCTTAACCAGGATTGCCTGTGAATGCCTCAATAAATTAAGGCCTCCAGCCAGGGCGAGCGCGCATCGACGGCGCAGTGAAATTTACAGTACCTACTTTTATTTTATTTATAAAAAAAATCACAGTATCACAAAAGGTTTTTTTTAAATTGATATTGTTTAAGCAATTATTGAAGACTATTTTGGTATAAATACTACGTGAAAATGATGTAGAAGTTCGGAGATATTCAGACTTGTTTCCAGTAGAAAATTGAATTAGGTCCAGTATTTTTTTCTTTATTTATAAGGCATATAACAAAAATGTATTCTATTATTATAAAAGTATATGATATAAGTGATATGAAATAAAAAAAAACTACAAATTAGAGCTCTCAAATCAGCTCTCCATGAGTTTTTGCCTAAACATGCATCAGGAGAACGGTTATTGCTAAATAAATAAACAAATAATAAAAAAATCGCTTTATTATTATTGTAGAAAAGGAAACAAACTATCTTTACCAATTAATTGCTATTTATACTAATCACCGAATAGTATTCGATTTCAACGAGGAAATCATGCATCTATGCACATTTTTGTAAGAGGCCTCTTAAGTTATAAACGAAAACGTTTCCTTGGGACAACAGAATCTATCATTTAGCTTTGCCAAACCACGGACCAAAGTCGAAATAATAGAATAGAATAGAATACTCTTTATTATGTACACCATATTAATTACAGACATAATTATAGAAACTGTACAAAGGGTGACACAATGGGCGGTCTTATCGCTAAAAGCGATCTTTTAAAGACAACCTTTGGATGGATTGAAAAGGGGAAGGACAGACAAATACTGCAGGTAGTCTGTAATAATCAGCTCACTAATTGCGTAACACACCTCAATTTGAAGGAATCATGCTTGAAATGTTCGAAAGCATTGTCTGCTCAACAACGTAAACGCAATGAATGTTGTTGAACTGTCAAAATGAAAGCAATTCCTCAGCAGTCATGGCTTTCATTTGGACACAATTACCCTTCTAAGCACAGCCCGGCTTAACAGAGTTCGTCTACCTTATCCTTTGAACCTTCAAGCAGTCAAAATCCATACCAAAGACTATATATCTATACCCATCCAGATCAACGACACTTTCGCCCATATTTCATCAGGTAACTTAAGGGGCTTACAGGACCTAAACACAAAAAACGTAAGTTTTAGAAACAATAAAAGTTTATGTTCGACTATAGTAAACAAAATCAAAAAATATATGATGTTCTTCAGGGTACATGCTAGGTAGATAGTGTGTTGAAAACATAATTAACTAATTTGATACGATAGAATAAAAATCATGAAGACACCTCAAAAAACTTTTCTTTACAATACAAACCATACTAATATACAACATACAATCAGTATCAGGATTTTTTGTCAAATTATTCTACATGCAACGTACTAAAACACTAGTGTTTTAATTTTTTGTCCAAACAATAGATTTTTGTAAATGGAAAATTTATTCATATTTTGTAATAAATTACCAGTGTTGTGTCATGGCGCTTCCCTTTCTTTTCTATGCAGTCCGACAAAGACCGCGCCTTAGGTCATGTAGTAGTACCTTATAGGTCCCTGTCAAATAAAACACATTTCTTTCGCCCGTCAATTTTGACATAGGTCTACCGCAAACACGTCAACTCGGAAACTAATTTCGCTCCATACATAATGTGACGGAATGACAAATTTAAGTCCGCCAACAGTCTATCATGTGGCAGTATTTCCCAAGAGATCTAGCTCGTGGTTTATTTATGGCTTAAAACTAGGTTCAGGTTAGTTCGTGACCGTGAGGTCGGGTTTTAAGGTAGGATAGAGTGTTATGTAGGTAGGTCGTGGCTGGGTTATTAGGGTAATTGATCTGGTTTAAGTATAAATCTTAAAGGTATCTCGATTAAAAGTGGAGAAATAATGAGGTATTTTATCTAGAGCAATGGTAAGGTAAAATCGTTTATTTCAACATTAAAATTACAACATGGAGATAGTGCTGGTCCCAAACTAGGCATTGAAATGGTGAAAGGGTGTTTGTTATAGGAGGTTGAGATTACCACCATGACACCAAGCTATCAGAGTTGCACTAAAAACAACCTGAAAAAAAAAGACCTGTGTAAGGACAAGACTCCAATCTCAGCATAATGCTCCGATATTTAAAGAATAAATACCGCAGAGCTGGTATTCTGATAGGGTCCGCTGTGATGCCACGGACACATCTACAGAAATCTATAAATCCCACTATGGGATTAAAAAGAGTAAGTGAGTCAGCAAGGTGGTGTGTGTCGAAGATTTTTTAAGTTCACCGTTCATGTTGTGCATGAACGGTGTGGTTTAAAAAATCATATGAATATGGGAAATTTAGTTAGTCAGAGATTTGGGAATCGTCCAAATATCAACATAAGATAACATCGGTCCTGTTATCCCGGAAGGGTCCAGCAGAGGTGTGCCTGTGTTTAAGACCCAAACTAATGGGGTGCCCCTATTACCAGCAACCGGGCACAAATCCAGACTCCGGGCTGCTATTGAGAAAACCCAATTTAATAATTTGCCTAACCTGGGAACCAAACCCAGGACCGCATGCTTAGCAGTCGCCTGACCAACGACACAGTCAATACACCAAATCTGACTGACTGATATATCAACGCACAGCCTTAACCGCTGGTCCTAGAGCCATAAAATTCGAAGGGTGCAGTTCTTTGTTAAGAGTAGGTATCAACTACGAAAGGGATTTTCAAAATTCCACCCCTAAGAGGGAGAATGGGGGGAAGGTGAAATTTCACGCGAACGCAGTCGCGGGCAGAAGCTAGTCTTAACATTACTGGCCAGCATGCAAAATGTGCCTAGGGTATACAAAACAATTTTAGACCTTGCCAGATAATCTAGAAAAGTTGGTGGTGACGGGCAAGGTAGATGGGAAAAGACCTCGCGGACGGTCACCTAACCGCTGGTTAAACTAAGTAACCTCACTGGGCTCTCTGTTACGACCGCCCTGAGAGAAGCTGAGAACCGAACGAAGTGGAAGAACATCGTGCATAAAGCCACGAAGGCCTTTCAGGGACACGACCTTCAGTAATGAAGTACGCGACCAAGAGCAGAGACCTAGCCAAGGCTAGACTAATTGATATCGATACTACTAGGGAAGCTCGTCTCCCTGTGGATGGCAAGACCTTGATAACCACTAGTAGATTGTACCTATAAGATATTTAGTTAATACATTAACAATCTCTTATCCTAGATCTATATGAATATCGCCTGGGAAATCTCCCGTTATTATATATTCAATTACTAAGATAACAAGACTTGGCAATGTGGTATTGATTTGTATGTTACCTTTCTATGTATCATCTGCCTGGCCTTTTCCCAACGATGTTGGGGTCGGCTTCCAGTCTAACCGGATGCAGCTGAATACCAGTATTTTACATGGAGCGACTACCTATCTGACCTCCACAACCCAGTTACTGGGTAATACGGTACCCCTTGGTAAGACTGGTTGTCAGACTTTCAGGCTTCTGACTACCCGTAACCCGGACCAACGGCTTAACGTGCTTTCCGAGGCACGGAGGGGTCTCGTTATGTAAAGATGGTCACCCGTCCACAGACTAACCGCGGCAAGCGTAACTTAACCTGATTAATCGACCTGTGCGGCTGTTATTATTTAGCCACGGGCCCCTCATGTATATCTATACGTACTAATACTAATAATAAAGTTGAAGAGTTTGTTTGAACACGTTAATCTCCAGAGATTAACGTGTTGTGTTGTGGAGTTGCGGACACCAGCCCGTATTCCTTATTACCTAGTTCCAGAACTAGGTAATAAGGAATACAGGCTGGTCTCCGCAACTCCACGTCAAAACGCGTATTTTGCGTACGCGCTGATCAATTTGACAGGACTAAACTAAAATTTATCTTCTGTCCTTTTCTTAATAAAATAGAAAGAAAAAGATGCATTGAACTTAAATTTAGTTTAGTTTGTGAACAACAGAATCTGAACCAATAACGATTGTCCTCTAGTCCTGAAAACAATAACATTTCAGTTATTAACAATAACACTTATCACACTATTATTATAAAAGCGAAAGTTTGCGAGTGTGCGTGTGTGTGTGTTTATATGTTTGTTACTCCTTCACGCTCAAACGGCTGGACCAATTATGTTGAAATTTTGTATAGAGGTAGCTGACTCCCTGGATTAGCATATAGGCTACTTTTATCCCGATATTCTCACGAGATCGACATTTACGCGGGTGAAACCGCGGGTTAATAAGTTGTCAACGGTACGGTTTTTAATTGTCAACACACTTCACTTCGTGAACAGGCATCTTCTGGGCACGCTCGTTCCATCATAGACCTCATCTATCGCTTTCCATCAGGCGTGATCGGGGTCATGATCGGGTCCATTTAGTAATTAAAAAAAAAACACTCTGTACTGTCAATAAACTATTAGTAATCCAACATTGAGCTACAATTTGTATTAATGGAATCCGTATTTGGTTACTATAGTTAATGAAAGCCTTAATTTCGCCGTGATTACTAATTATTAGCAAATAATTAACAAAATGGCCTGTGTAAATGACAGGGAGTAATGAAAATGCACTCAGTGTAATTTGTGATTCTCATTAGTTTAATGAAGGAGTGTCCTTATTAATTTGACGTAGTTACATGATAAGTATTACCAGCTGCGCGTGGGAATATCGGAATAAAAAGTATTCTATAATTTAATCCAGGGTGTCAGCTACCTCCATACAAAATTTTATCAAAATCGGTCCAGCCGTTTGAGCGTGAAGAAGTAACAAACATATAAATACACACTCACAAACTTTCGCCTTTATAATAATAATATTAGTGTGATTACACCGTCCTGCATTATGCTAATATACACTACTAGCTTCTGTCCGCAACTTCGATCGCGTGAAATTTCTTCTTTTAAGATAAAATATCTTCTATGAGTCATAAAATCAAGAAATTTCACGCGATCGACTTCATCCGCGTGTTTCAGCATAAAACATATTATTTATATGGCATTCGGCAATATCGTAGTTTCTATCAGTGAATGAATTTTTGAAACCGGGTGAGTGGTTCCGGAGACTACATCTAACATCCAAACTTAAAAACTTTATCAGCTCGGAAGAACCAATATTTTTACCTCCGGCAAGTCGGCAACACTTAAGGCGAAAGCGCCAGGGTAGCCCGCGAAATTAATTTTTTTTACGTTTTTTGCAATTTACTGGTCAGTATTATGTATCAACTCTCTAAGACAAAGTAATCCCCAAGAATGACTATTTCATGAAATCTTGTCATTTGGGGATTATACTAATTTAACTTTAACAAGTTGTATTACTGATTGTAATTATTATAATTCTGTAAATACATATTTGTTACGACCGCGAATCATATTTTAATCAACGTACAACTTAATACTGACCAGCAAATTGCAAAAAGCGTAAGAAAATTTGAATTTCGCGAGCGACCTTAGCGCTTCCCCCTACTGCCAATCTATCTGCCATCTTCCATCGAAGCAATAAAAATATCGTAAGCAAACGAATCCATTACTTTATATCATTTTCCTCACCGACGGAAATAAACACGATCATATCTCTATCAATCTGCGTTTTTAGGGATTCATCTCGATAACAGCATTAGTAAGAATAATGGCTTGTCAGTACCGACTGTGCTATTTCATCGAGCTTCAATCTTTTATCGAAGCTGTTTGTCTATCAAGACTATAAAGTATTTACATTTAATAAAATTCTTCTATCCTCTGCTCAAGACTTCGTTGATTCGTTCTCGTGGAAGTCGTAAGATACTCGATTTAATATTATTAATATAACACATTATACTAAAATAAAATCCACAATTTTATTGAGCTCCCTCGGCCCCCGACCAACGGCGTTGCATTGCATCGCCCATAAGCAATGCATCGCGTTCCTAAAGGGTCGTAGGGGGCTTACAGGACCTAAACACAAAAAACGCAAATTTTAGAAACAATAAAAGAATATGATCGACTACTGTAAACGAAATCAGAAAAATATATGATATTCTTCAGGATATATACTAGGTAGATAGTGTGTTGGAAACAATACAACTAATTTGGTACTATAGAAAAAATCATGAAACTTTCTCTTAAAACTTTCTTTTTACAATAAAAACTATACTAATATACATACAATCATTCAGGTTTTTTGTCAGATTATTCCACAAGCAACATACTAAAACACTACTTAGTGTTTTAATTTTTTAGTCCAAACAATAGATTTTTTGTAAATAAATAATTGCTTCATATTTTGCAATAAATTACCAGCGTTGTGTCATCGCGCTTCTCTTTCTTTTGCAGTCCGACAAAGACCCCGTTTTAGGTCATGTAGTCGCCTTAACATATGGCTATAATCTTCCTCAAGAATTTGGCTATCAAATGCAAAATGAATTTTTCAAACCAGACCGTTAGTTCTAAAGATAAGCGGCTTCAAGCAAACTCTTCAGCGTTTTTTATATTTGTATAGATAATTAGATATAGTATAGATGTATATTATTTTCCTTTGCATTGTCTTTACCCACGGATGCGTAAGGAAATCTGTCATTTACAGGCCACAAACGTTATTTGTAACTTCTATGTTTGCATTTGAATTGTTCAGCCGTTTAAACGCCATTGCGTCATGACGCATTTAAATGTGACGCGTGGCTTTTACAAACGATTATTTAGTTGTCAATGACTAGATTTATTTTATTCCTTATTACAAGTTGCTACTATTAATACAATGAGGAATGAGGATAATGTCGTGAGGAAAGTTTTGAGCATGAATGTCGATGGCTATAAGAACAGGGGAAGATCAAAGAAACGATGGATGGAATGTGTGAATGCTGATATGGTTAGAAAGGGGGTGACTACCGAGATGACGACTAATAGAGAAGTATGGAAGAAAAAGACACGTTGCAAAATAAATTGGGATAAGGAAAAGGGAATGATAATGATATCTATTATCTATTACTAATAATAAACCTGAAGAGTTTGTTTGTTTGAACATGCTAATCTCTGGAACTTCCAGTCGGATTTTAAAAATTATTTTTGCATTTGATAGCCAAGTTCTTGGGGAACTCTATAGGCTAACATCGCGCTAGGACAATTAGACGCAAAGCAAACAAAAGTCTTAAAGAACGCTAAGCATCACGAAATTGACAAAATCGTCAACATTTTTTAAGCTTGAGTACGAGGCTTTTGACTACGTTGTGTGTGTATATTTTGTCTTTTTTTTTATTTAATTTTTTTATTTGCAATGTGCGTTTTGTTTGTGCAGAATAAAAAGTTTTTCTTTATTTCTTTTTAAGTGAAAACGAAGTAATAGCGCGGGCAGGCGATGCGATGCGACGAGGTGAGTCAGGGGAACAAGAAATTTCACGCGGACGAAGTCGCGGGCAGAAGCTAGTTCGTTTTAAAATCCACAATAAGTATACTAACTAACGAATGTATTGTGATGATTGGTAACCGAAACTGGGGGCCTAAAAAGGCCACTTTGGAGAATCATAAAAGGATAACATTATGAATCGTAATACGGCGAAGACAGTTCATGTTTTTCTTTTTTTCGCTGCACTACGTAGGTATAATCAAAGAGATTGGAATTGGATTTGGATTGGATTGATTGGTATTTTAGCACAGACAAAAAAAAATAAAGATACGATTAACTTAACGGTTAAGTGTCCATTATGTTATCCTTTTATGATTCTGCCAAAGTGGCCTTTTAGGCCCCCAGGTCTGGATATTTCGCATAAATTCTGTTGGCATAACAATATTGGAAAGAAACTAGTTTCACGGTTTGTGTTTCTGTTCCCAAGGCCCGCGTCGTGTGTTACGGCCCACTCTCTCTCGATGAGAGGAGGCCTGGGTCTCAGCAGTGGGAACATTATATGCTTGTTGTGCATTATGCAATTATGCCATCAACTTATAACACACTCGAGGAGGTTGCAACCATGCAGGTTAAAGGCTCTACAGTACTGTGAAGGTCTACACCGGACCTCCACAGTTTCTAGTATATAATTAAGAGCGGTTACGCCGTACGGCTTTTCATAGAAATTTTCAAGCCCTTATTTTTCGAAATGAATGAACCGATTTTAATGAAACTTTACACGCATAAGCAGGATACAAAGGTCTAAAAAGTTAGTAGAGAACATTTTCGAAAAATAGTGTTACAGCCAAATTAGACTGTATTTAAATTTTCCATAGAAACAGAGTTTTCCAGTTATCTTTTTTTAAATAAGACATTTCGAAAATGTTCTCTACTAACTTTTTAGACCTTTGTATCCTGCTTATGCGTATGAAGTTTCATTAAAATCGGTTCATTAATTTCGAAAAATAAGGGCTTGAAAGTTTGTATGAAATGCCGTTCGGCGTAAACGCTCTTAAAAGACCGTAGACTTGGAACTATTATATTGTTAAAAGAGAACTTTACAGCTTCAAGGCAAATATATCAATCTTATTCTAGTCAACCAAAAACACCCTAATTAAAATTATTTGACACACGCTTGAATCTTCCAATGGAATATTATATCCAGCCAGACCTGAGACATGGACTCCACGAGACAGGCTCGACCTAGTGTGGAGTTCATAAGCAACATCATTCCTTCGCGTCTTAGTTTGTTATTTTTATTTTTTTGTAAACCTAGCTATTAGAGTAGACTTTAAGGAAATGTAAACTATTTTTGGCAAATAAACATTATTATTATTATTACCTTTCTGCTGAAGGCCGGAACACATAAGACACCACAGTATACCTTCAGCAAATAATCAAATCAGTTGGCTAGAAAGATTAATTCCCTAAGGGTTCATCCAAGGAGTATTTGTACCGTTAACCGTTATCAGGGGTTGTCGGTACCCATTAGAAAGTGATTAGGGTCGCACTGGGTTCGAGGGTAGTACGCAAATCTACCCCGGAATGACTGGGCTGTTTGTAGGGTGTGATGATTTAATATAGGGGTGAGAGAGAGATTTTGACTGTCCGGAGAAAATATATTATATACGATGTAGGTGAAAACTATACTAATAATATTATAAAGAGGTTAAAGGGAATCACCAGTTTCGGCTAAGCGTGGACAAGATGCCCGGTAAAAAATATTTTTACTAAACAATATTATTTATTCTAAATTAAATATTTTTGCACATCACATAGTAGCCAGGTATACGAACCAAAAGTCGAAATAAAGAGTATTTAAATTGTATCCTACAGTTATAGCATAGCCATTTGTTTGACGCAGTGTTACCAGCGGGGAAATAAAACATCAATTTCAGTCTGTAATCGATTAGATAATCAATAACTTTGGCAAAAAAAAGTGTTTGTCTGCAAAACGAGTACCGGTCAATATTGTATGAGAAGATTATACTCATTTACATTGTTTTAAAATAAAACAATCGAAAACGTTATTAGTATTGTGACATATATTTTTTTTAGATTAGAGTTATTCTAATCTAAAAAAAATATAGGTTCTATAAATCGATTACTGTCAGATTTTTTTCCTGGCAACTCCTACTGTATCGCTTATAGAGATGATCGATCCTGTTGCTTTGTATCGATATTCTGCTTCGCAATGGCTGATTTCGATCCGAGTATCGATATAAAATTGCTTTTTAAATTAAATTACTATTTTTAATATGTTCGCCTATCGTCGTTTCAGCCGATAGACGTCCACTGCTGGACATAGGCCTCCCCCAATTTTGGGAGGGTTTGCCATAATCGCCACGCTTGGCAGGCGGGTTGGCGATCGCAGTATGGTATGATGATGGAATACATAGAGAACGCTGCTGCCCATTCTCCGGTACGATCCTTAGTCGCCTTTTACGACACCCACGGGAAGTAAGGGGTGGTGGTATTCTTTAAGTCCGGCACCACACAGACTAAAGTCCGGCACCACACAGACTGTTCTGTTCGCCTATAATTCCATTCAATTTCTTACAAACAGACAGACAGACAAACAAAACAGAGTCCCGATTTTGCCCGAACTATTTTGCCAATTTCAGTTGTGATTGAGAAGAGTGTTTTTGGAAAATAACGGCCCGCCTTAATAGTATTTTTCCTGAGATTTTCATTTTTTTTCATTTAACTTTCACACACAACAACCTTTATCAATTTACTGTAGTGGATCGTATATATAGTTGAATCGATGTGAAAATCAATCAAATCCTGTTTTACCGACCCACTTAGTATCGATTCATATCGAACATCTCTAACGTCAAGTGAAATGACATCTGACAACTGTAATGTAACAATGAAAAAACCATTCGCTTTGTTTTCGTGCACTGTGTATGTTGTTTTGTTTTCTCGCTGCTTCGAACATTTGTTTTTCTTATCAGATTATATCAAAATACTACTGCCAAATAATATATTATAGAAAAGAATAAGCTTATTACAAAGATTTTACCCGGCATGGTGCCAATTTTTCACATGCCAGTTGAAGCATATTCTTGCATCTTGCTACAACTTTATTATAATATTTACTTTCCTATAGATAAGTAATTTTTGAAATGCAAGTTATTTATTAATAAAGATCTTGTCCACGCTTAGCCAGATCACCCTAACAAAGTGAGCAATTCCCTTTGTTTGTATGTAGGGGTTTTATTGCATGAGTTGAAAACATGATTTTTTGTTTGTGTAGATATTGTGTTGTTTTTATTGTCATTTGATAGGTTTAGGTCTAAAACGGATAGGGCAAAATAAATTGTGGAAATAGGGTAATCAGTTTTGAAGTTATTAGGAATTTTCGATAGTGGAAATTGACAAATGTAAAATTTTATATTGTTTTGTTCTGTAAACTTTTTGTATTGTAATACTGTTTTAATATTGTAGAATAAGCTCAACAATAAATGAAACAACTAGATACGAGTGCCACTACCACGAAAATTTTTTCGCCGAGCGTAGGTATGAAAAGTGAAGTACATACCCACCCCATACATTGCCTTCTGTACCTACTCTCTGTAATTTGTGCAATTACCCCGCATGTTGGCAATGGAGGATACCTATACCTACTTATTTAGGTAAATTACATGTTGAGGCTATATACATATACCTATATGCTATCAGAAGAGTTAGTCCGAAAAAAAAAAAAATTGTAGGTACCTATGTTTTGTATGGCCTGATATTAATATGTTGTAAATTATTTCAAGAATTGTTAATTAACTGCACTACCGAATTAGGACTCTATAATGGCACCAAACTTATTAAGTGAATCATCATCATCATAATTTCAGCCGACAGGCGTCCACTGCTGGACATAGGCCTCCCCCAATTTTGGGGGGGGATTGCCATAATCGCCACGCTTGGCAGGCGGGTTGGCGATCGCAGAATGGTATGATGGTGTAATGCACAGAGAACGCTGCTGCCCATTCTCCGGTCTCCCTTAGTCGCCTTTTACGACACCCACGGGAAGTATGGGGTGGTGGTATTCTTTAAGTCCGGCACCACACAGACAGTAAGTGAATAAATAAATTTAAAATATATATAAGTACTTATACATAATTTTGTGCATATCATGCTACTATAAAAACAGTTTTAGATACAAAATACATTTTATTCCATAATCTTCTTTATGAAAAACTGTTTACCAAAAAATCTTATGGTACACTACTGTTTTCGCCTCAAACAGTACTTACGTAAATCAATTTCGCCGAAACGTAACATGATAAACAGCTGACGAACTATACAGCGTGTATCAGAAATGTGTGCTCATATTAATTAAGGGTGTAAAACAAAAAAACATCACACTGAACTACTTTCTCCATGGGACCAACATCGTAATCGCTAAAAAATAATCAGCTGTCCCATACAAATCTTCAATACGTACCAGAACCCTTTTTTGCTAATTGCTACTTAGCCCTCTTCTCTCTCCTAATTTTGCTGTGCCCGACAGGGTCCATATTGATCCATTTACTTTGTAATACCATCTATGTAATACAAATGGAATGCAATAAAGAATTGATTATTGAGTATGGAACCAAATCTAAGCTGTCCCTACAAATCTTCAATACCTACCAGACCCAAATGTATAGGTCAGCAGATTTTTTTTCGCTATTACAATAGATAAAGTTGTTCCTTTTAATGGTCTATCATCATCATCTCATTTCAGCCGAAAGACGTCCACTGCTTGACAGTGCTGGACATAGGCCTCCCCCAAGCACCTCCACTTCGACCGGTTTTGTGCTTCTCGCATCCAACGGGTTCCTGCGGCCTTCACAAGGTCGTCGGTCCTGAACCATTCGGCCCCATCGGCCATCTGTTCTGCGAGCAATGTGCCCTGCCCACTCCCACTTAAGTTTGGGCAATTCTTCGGGATATGTCGGTAATGGTCTATACCAAACTCTTAAGGCGCGGTAAGAAGCAATTTTTTAGGTAATTGACTATATAGCGCATCGCAGTGCCGGATTTTCGGTGTGGTGCCGGACTTAAAGAATAGTACCACCCCATACTTCCCGCGGGTGTCGTAAAAGGCGACTAAGGGTCGTACCGGAGAATGGGCAGCAGCGTTCTCTATGCATTCCACCACCATACTATACTGCGATCGCCAACCCGCCTACCAAGCGTGGCGATTATGGCAAACCCCCCCCCTTGGGAGAGGCCTATGTCCAGTAGTGGACGTCTTTCGGCTGAAATGATGACGATGATGTGCCGGATTAAGACTACGTGATGCCCTAAGCAATCCACGCCTGTAGGCCCACTAGTCGCCTCGTAATTTTCCAAAACATCGACGTGCGATTTGTAAAGATTGGCGCACATCTCTAGAGTGACTTTTGGGTCTTGTAATATCTTGCTGATAAACAGCCTTGCCATTCATGTAAAAACACTGTTTCGGTGCTGTTCCTGCCTTATAGTGCGCCCCGAGACGTGATGCCCTAAAATTTGCTTATGGGCTAATCCGGCACTGCGCATCGCGGCAACAAATAAGGTTCAAAACAGCGATGCGTTTGATGTTAGTTGAATCAAATGACCATCAAAATTGCGGTTAAATTCATAATTAATGCTAGGCTGAGTGGAATGATTTTTAGGTATTTCTTTAATTTAATTTGGTAGTTTACGGTTAAAGACGAAAAATATTTTTTTGAGCTGTGTTTTACAATTGTTTTGAATTATTTTGGAATAAGTCTTTTCATTGAACATTTAACAATACACTCGATTATTTTTCTGGCTTGTAATATGTACCAATACGCCTAACTGTGCGACAAAAAACTGAGCGTTTTACGGTATCCTACCTATGGGCAGCGCCTTAAATATGACCAAGTAAATTATAATTTCTGATACACGATGTATATCCACTCTCAACTATAATGGCGACTGTAACGTTCGAAATATTCGCAATAAAGTTGGAAAGACGTGAGAACAAGATGGATAGGACTTGATTTTACTTTGATACAGTTTGTTTCTTTGTTTGTTTTCGTTATTGAAGTTCTTGATGCGGTATCAATATGCGTGGGGCGTCTGCTATCATAACTTTGAAGGGAGTTTGTTGATGTTTAGATCAAAAGTTTATATTTCTATCATTTCTTTTTTTTTTCTTTTTATTCTGGTCCTCTGATACGCATAACATAATCGACCCATATTGACCCCACGGCTGGGACCATTGCCCACTCCATCTCACAGAAAGAGGAGGCTTGGTTAATGGTTAATGAACCATTACGTGGGCCTAGTCTGGGTTGGTGGCTATCATAATATGTCTTCGAATTTTTGGTTCTTGAACATGCCGGTTTCCTTAGGATGTTTTCCTTCATCGTTTTGAGAACAGTACAGTGGTGACCCTAGCAGGCATTTTACTTTGTGACACGCATTGGCACCGTTGCCAAAACATTTTTCAAAGCTACACAATTTCGCTTAATCTTTATAAAAGACAGGTTATTAATAGTAGATTAGTAGCCAAGGGCTGTAAGGCATCAATTGCAGCCCGAGATATTTATTATTTCGAGGGTGCAATTGACGCTTACACCCGAGCTAACTACTCTGCTTTACATCTCGATTGTGAGGTAAGTAGGTCCTTATTACCCCCAAATGGGGCTTGTAGGTGACCAATTAGCGCTGTAGGGTAATAATGTAGCTAGAAAAGCCCTAGGGCGGTAAGTAATTAAAAAAAAACTTCACTCTTTCAAACAGTTCGCGTACATCTAACCATCCAGTTTTTTTTTAATTACTTACCGCCCTAGGGCTTTTCTAGCTACATTATTACCCTAGAGCACTAATTGGTCACCTACAAGCCCCATTTGGGGGTAATAAGGACCTACTTACCTAATATGAGAGATGTAAATACTTATTCCATTCCGAGAAATTGTATGTAAGCAAGACGAACCCCTAAAATATTATAAACAAATTAAATAAAATCTCATAACAAAATTCTAACGAAACTTCCTGGTATTAAATCTGCAATTTACGAAGCCTCTGAAACTCTCCTCCAAAATTAATATCACGTTTCATGTGGCTGAAGCTACCTCACAAAAATTCAAATACCTGTCGACTCACAAACATCTTGAGCTCCCAAGCCGAAGAGCACTTTACGTGAAGGCTACAGGGTCCACTTTCCGTTCTCGTTACCGCTAAGTGTGCAAGGTCGAGTATGTGAGGGATGGGCCTAAGTCTAAAGGCCTCTTCAGAGAGAATCGTGGACTTTATAATGACCTGAAGTTCATAGGAGCAGTCATTAGTGGCACTGACCTTCTTGAAGATGATGAGTCTTTGAGAATGTGTGTCAGTAACTGCGAGTTGTTTGCTGAGAATTGCCACTGGTTAAGAGCGAGGGGTTGTGAGTTGTGGGCACTTGAACTAAACTATGCTTTGTGATAGTTGGTTGGTTTAAAATGTTGTTACAGTTACAGAATTCGGGGCAGGCTAATACGTCAGTGGTGAATTGGTCTTCCGTAAATTGCGATAGAGTTGTACATCAATAGTGTTGGAGTATATCGATATCCGTGGCATAAACAAGTCGATCTACTTTAACACTATCGTCTTTCTCAATCTAACTCATAAATAATATATTTTTTTACTATCCGAGTCCGCTCTTACCACTTCACTGAAATCCTTACTTTCTCGTAGTGACTGTACTACTAAATCTCTCATTTTTTCATAAAAAATAAAATAAAAAATATCTCTTTTACATTCAATCCTTTGATACCGATGGCTCAGGCTTCCATCAAAGGATTCAATGTTGCTAGGTCGCTACGAATTCATTAATGATTTTCGCGCGTGGAGTAGGGTTGCCTTTAAGTTGAATTTTAATATTACCAGCTGCGCCCCGCGGTTTCACCCGCAAAAGTGTCGATCCCGTGGGAATATCGGGATAAAAAGTAGCCTATATGTTAATCCAGGGTGTCAGCTACCTTCATACAAAATTTTATCAACATTGGTCCAGCCGTTTGAGCGTGAAGAAGGAACAAACACACACTCAAAAACTTTTGCCTTTATAATTTAAGGGTGATTTGTCGATTTTTTTTTTTTTGGTATATTATGAAAAGTTTACTTCAAATAAGTAATAGTATCAAAAACCTATAAATGAAATTGAGCTATTAATAAATTAATTAATAGCTCAATATCACGTATTATTAAAATCCTTAGCGCGGCCTTTCCTTTGTAGAACTTTAGTACTAGTAGTATCAGGATTGGAATTTTCATTAGTTACATTAAGTAAATGAATATCTGGGGATCTAAAAAGGTCACTTTGGCAGTATCATAAAAGGATAACATTATGAATCATAATGGACAGTTAACTGTTCAGTTAATCGTATTAAATCCTATTGGTGAAGGATTTTTCAGTTATTTTTTTTGTCTGTGCTAAAATACCAATCAATCCAATCCCAATCTTTTTGATTAGGTACATCTACGTAGTGCAGCGAAAAAAAGAAAAACGGACTGTCTTCGCAATATTTTGATTCATAATATTGTCTTTTTATGATTCTGCCAAAGTGGCCATTTTAGCTCCCTGGAGTGTGTCTTCTGTATTATAGTATTGAATAGGTACTTGGGCTATGCCTAATGTCTTGCAATTATGAAAGCCTTATCGTTTTTTTTTCTAGACAAAATCAAACTGGTTGCTAATTTAATTGTAAAATTGATTCTTTCTTCTTTTTTTGACGTTGATTTATATTCTGTAATTACTTAAACTCACACCCTGACTTATTACTTGTAATTTTTTATTTTAATGAAAATCGTTTATTTTTACCATGTTTGTAAATATGTGAGCACCATACATGTATCTATTAGATAATTAATTTATGTCATGTTTTCATTTTTAATTCTTTTACCTATTTTGGTATAGTAATTTTATTTTATTTTAGGTGCATCGTCTTCACATATTATTATATAATTAATGTATACAAAATATTGTAAAACATTTTAAAAGAGTAACGGTGGAGTTTCTTGCCCATTCTTCTCCATACGAAAACTACCTTTTGGAATGGGCGACTAGAATCAATTCTATTTTTTCCTAATTTTTGACGTTCAAAAGTGCCTTTTAAGTGCCTACTTGAAATAAATGTTTTGACTTTGACTTTGTGATCAGCCGGTCGATTCAGTAAAAATCTCACCGTGAAAACTTAGGTGAAGTTAGTTTGTTTTTGCTTGGAATTGACACTATTGACAGCTCACTCCACGCTCACTTCATCTAAGTTTTCACGGTGAGATTTTTACAGAATAGCACCGCTGACATTAAGAATAATACGAAATAGGACGGAACCTTGGAATCTTCAGATGGAAATACAACTCGAAAAAGATAAAAAGACATGACGAAGATTGATTTGATACTTAGTTGCAAATACGATTTAGAGGTTTTATAAACTCAAGCCTACATTTCCATTACAAAGAGTTCCTTTAGCCAGGTCAGGCCTTGACATCTTCAGGTTGTGACAATATTCACCGACACTTAACTTTACCAACTTTTGGCTTCATAACTTGTTTTTGAGAAGTTTGGATACAGAGGAACTTATTAATTCTGGCTCGTGTCGTCGTGTAATAAATAATACCGTCTGGATTTTTATCGAGCCGCCCTCTGACTTCCTGAAGGAAGTCTTTCGTTTTTGTTTTATATTGTTCAAGTGAAGGGTGCTTCCTTTGTTTTATGAAGTATCTTACTTGTTATCTTATTATAATTTTGTAAGAAGAGTTGTAGGCTCGCCCATATACGTCTCATGTAATAGGTACATGGGACATAAAGATAACTGGCGAAATGTGGGTGTGCACTGTATAAGGTGTAACGTTAAATGCGCAAAACCTTTTAAGGGGGCATTGTACTCATCATTATGAACAACTTTTACTATGGGACCAAATCTGAAATCGCGAAAAAAAAAATCAGCTGTTCCCTACATTTATGCTCGCATTACTCGTCAAGAAGTACTAAACAGCAGATTTTTTTTGCGACGTCAAGGTTGGTCCCATAACACCCATAGTAAAAGTAGTTCTTATTGATGAGTACAATGACCTCTTAAGAGGTTTTGCGCATTTAACGTTACACGGTGTATAGGCTAGCAGGGACAACAACCTGAAAACTGTAACCATGACTTCAGCACATGATTCTAGAAATTTTCAGACGGTTCTCAAAAAAAAAAAAAAACTTTTTTTCCATAGAAAAGTGCGGTACTTACCTACGTGATCAAAATGTATGGAACAGCAAATTTTTTTTTATCGCTCGGTTCAGAATCATGTAGTGTACTGATTGGTAACAGGTTCGCGTCGACGTACAGACGTCAGCATATCAAGCTGCCCGAAACTGTCAAATTTTCCCAATCAACTTTGAACCTAATACTTTAGCGATAAAGTTGAAAATCTATTAAAGAAATATGACAGGTTGTTGTAGCTTGATGTGCGGGCGTCTGTACCTAAAAAAAGCATGCGTGATTTTATGTAGTAGTAGTTTTTTAAGATCACTCATCAAAAGATATAAGTAGGCATTATCTTAAAGCGAATATTGTACAGCATCATCTGTACTAATATTATAAAGCTGAAGAGTTTGTTTGTTTGTACGCGGTAATCTCAGGAACTACTGGTTAGAATTGAAAAATTATTTTTGTATTGAATAGTCCATTTATCGAGGAAGGCTATAATAGGCTATATAACATCAGGCTATGACCCTTAGGTGCTGAGCAGCGGGTGACACCGCGGGGAACAGCTAGTCTATACTAAAGTTACTTAATAAAAAAATTCAACTGAATGAGACAAAATTCAAGTCTTGTATAAAACGCACACTATGCAGTCAGGCATATTATAAGTTAGGAGATTACATTGCTGATAAAAATGCCTGGCTCAATGCTGGTCCTGCTCCACAACCAGAACTAATTGATTAACACTTGAAAATACTGTTGGAGCTGCTGAAGATTGTAAGATTATCTTTGCATTGTATAAACTCAATTTCCTTTGCATTGTATAATTGCATAGCACAGATGTGAGTTCTATGTAAGTATGTACTATACCTTATTTACCATTTACCGGGTAATATGTCTTTCATTGACTTGAATGTGCCATGGCGGCTGATAGTATGTCATGCTCACACAAATATCTCGCTGACGGGCGCCGTCAGTTGGGGCTGGTCATCACTCAGCTGCCTCGGCTTATTTCTAATTATTTTATTTTTGGATTGTTGTCTTCTTACTATTTGCTATACTCTGGACGCTCTTAACGCGTACGTATTTTTTTACATCGTTCTCACATATAATTGTAAATTCAACATTAATGACGTAACTAATATTTTTGTAAAAATACAATTTAAAAGAGTGTCCATGGAGTTTCTTGCCCGTTCTTCTCCATAGGTACCTACGCTTTGGAATGGGCAACTAGCTTCATATTTTCTGACTGACCGACTTCTTGACAGTTCAAAAGTGCCTGTAAATGGTTTAATTGAAATAAATGGTTTGAGTTTGAAAGAGTTTGTTTGAACGCGCTAATCTTTGGAACTACCGGTCGGATTTAAAAAAATATTTTTGCTGTTGATAGCCCAATTCTTGAAAAAGGCTAGCTATTTAACATCACGCTAGGGCCCTTGGGAACCGAGCAAAAAGAAAAAAACAGAAAGAACGCTAAGCGAAAATTGTAAGAGTAAAAAAGTAATAGCGCGGGCAGGCGATGAGATGCGGGCCTGCGGGGGAACAAGAAATTCACGCGGGCAGAAGCTAGTTATTAATATAGAGATATATTATAATAAACGGATAGTAACCAACTATCCGTTCCTATTAATAATAAACGGATAGTAACCAACTATCTGTTCCTGTTAATAATAAACGGATAGTAACCAACTATCCGTTCCTATTAATAATAAACGGATAGTAACCAACTATCCGTTCCTATTAATAATAAACGGGTAGTAACCAACTATCCGTTCCTATTAATAATAAACGGATAGTAACCAACTATCCGTTCCTATTAATAATAAACGGGTAGTAACCAACTATCCGTTCTTTGCAGGTGTCTTGTGGTATATTCCTATTCACAGCTTTGTATAGAGCCATAACCATAATATTCTTAGACACCCCGACAAACCCAAAAACACGATACCCGATCCTATCTCATATTCACACATACATAATGTGCTAAATTCAAAGGGAACACATTTCGGGGGCGTTGTCTTGTATACACAAATTTATCACCCCAGATCGTGCCGCAGTCCATTTACCCCGAGGATCTAATGAAAGGCAGGTGACCGGGTAGGTACTCAATTAGACGTAATGACACTATCTGAGGGATTACTTTGTTAATTTTGTTTTGGTTGATTCTGTTATCTGTGGGGTGACTGACTGGCGAATAATGGCAACATTTTGTGAAGAAATTCGTCAAGGAAAATTGAACCCTGTTTGCGAGATGCGGGATTTTGCGTGATGTCAGTATGATGCGTTGTAGATACCGCTACAGTCATTAAATAATTACCAATTCTAATTATATCTTATTTAACATTTTGACCGCCACACGTCAAAAAATCAAAAACGTGCCCTCGGTGTCAAAGTCTGTCATGTAGTCGAACCGTGGCAGCTGGGTACATTTTGGTTTGTCATATATACAATATCCCCGCGTTCCGAATTGAGTCAAAAGCGATTATATCGCGAATCCGACCAAATTTAATAGTCACAAAATATAAGGACTATTGAGTACTATTTGTGACGTTGCGCGTTGGTCGGATTCGCGATATAATCGCTTTTGACGCAATTCGGAAAGCGGAGTATGTCTGTGGTGGTCAAGTAATTCTATGTGCAATTTTTTTCCAATTTACCTTTTGTATTATTGTTATTTCTATTGTATCTTTGTATTCTTTGTTGGAGACCCCAAATAAATAAATTGAGAAGTTCATTTCTTATTAGTAGCAGTCTACAAAATGTGAAGTCATAAGTAAATCACGCTTTTCAAAAGCGGAATTAAATATTGCTGTCAAATATGCGACCAACCCGCACTGGGTCCGCGTGGTAGATCACGGCCCACTCACTCTCACAGAGAACAGGTCTGTGTCCCACCACTCCCACCAGTGGGAACAGTATAGGCGTTTTAGTTTTTGGTCTACATATTAAAGTATGTTGGGGTAAGCACTGCTATAACATCGTATGAATCAAATTCCCACCAAATGTGGCAATGTTTTTAATGCAGTAATAAACATCGGTGTTCTCCATCATTATTTTTATTCTGCTACAACGAAGATCAAAGCAAAATTTAATTTTGCAGGCAAAGAATTTGATTCCTACGGTCTTACCCCAGCAACGATCTTACCCCAACATACCATACCTATATTTTTGGTATACAGGGTTACCTTTCGAAGACCATCCAAATTTTTAGATGGTGTTCTCCCATGAATATAAACAACTTTCACTATGGGACCAACTCTGAAATCACGAAAATGAAATCAGCTGTTTCATACAAAATTTTAATAACATATATACATAAAAACTTCAATACTTGACCAAAATGTATGAAACAGCTGATTTTTTTTCGTGATTTCAGAGTTAGACCCATAGTGAAAGTTGTTTATATTCATGAGTAGAATACCATGTAAATTTTGGATAGTCTTTGAAAAGTGACCCTGTATTTATTAAATCACATATCCAGTCAAATGACCACAAGTAGTATAGGTACACTTCAATATCCGTGGGTACACTACATTCAAAGCTATCTAGCTGGAACTACCCACAACATAATACCGACCCTCGAAGCAGATAATGCCTCCGCAAACCCTCGACGGAAACTACCAGGTACTTATCATACTACCAGTGAAGTACCACTGAGGAAGTCTATTGTCCCAGGTACCTTTGTTCGGTACTTCGGCCCATTGTGGCCGGTTATGGGTAAAATGATGCGAAATAGGTCATATGATAGCCGTTTAGTGGTAGATGGACGCTTTGTCTCGTTAATGTGTTTTGTGCTTTATATTGTGATAGGCAGTTGTGTTATTGGGACGTTTGGTTGATCTGTTTTGGGAATGGAGACGTATATGTATGTCTATGGGTCTTTGTTACCTGAAAATAAATGTTTTATTTATTTATTTATATGTATAGTACTAGCTTCTGCCCGCGACTTCGTCCGCGTGAAATTACACTCTCCCCCCATTCACCCTCTTAGGGGTGGAATTTCGAAAAACCTACTCTTCACAAAGAACACACCCTCGAAATTTCATGTCTCTAGGGCCAGTGGTTTAGGCTGTGCGTTGATATATCAGTCAGTCAGTCAGGACTTTGAATTTTATATGTATAGATAAAAGAATTTGTACAGACGCCAGCACATCAAGCTACCCGAAACTGTCAAATTTTCCCAATCAACCTTGAACCTATTGCTTTAGCGATAACGTTGAAAATCTATTAAAGAAATTGGACACATTGTAGTAGCTTGATGAGCTGGCGTCTGTATAGCGCGTGGCCGAAATCGGAACTAACGCTGCCATCTTTTTTTCAATACCTACTATTTCCTTCTGCGCTCCTGTCAATGTCACTCATGTGTCAAGGGATCCTTGTCGCACTACTATAACTATCTGTACACTGTAGCAAGGACGCTGTTTGTTTCTGATGGTTATATAATATTTGTGTTCGTCTGAGTTCCCGAATCTCTTCAAAGTAAGAGTGAACAGGCTTCTTCTGGGTAAGCTCACTCCATCGTCGACTTTGTCTCTGGCATCTCTGACCTAGACTAGAGTCAAGAGCAAACGCATTTAAAAAAAAAATTACGAATCTGAAAATATTGATATTCTCCTGCCTAGCCTTTTCCCAACTTTGATGGGGTCGGCTTCTAGTCTAGCCGGATGCAGCTAAGTAGTATGTATTTTACATGGAGCGACTGCCTATCTGACCTCCATAACCCGTTTACTGGGTAATTCGGTCGGAGAGAAAATGTTTCTAAATTTTCGTTTTTTTTTCGGAAATTTCCCAATTTTATTGCAGTTTCGGTTTAAACTTGACCATAGAAACTATTTCCGTCTTATTACAAAACGAGATCTAATTTTAGACCTAGCCTAAACCTTCGAGCCAGTTACTCTATTCTGAACTTTATTCGAAAAACGTAAAATTCTTAATGCAAAATTGACAACTTAGACTCGGGTTTAACGTCAGTTTTTGTAATAAGAACTTTAGCTTCGTTGGATTATAGTTCGAAATTTAAAAATGGCTGGATGGTTTAAACCTGGGTCTAAAGATAAATCTTGTTTTGTAATAAGGCCGTCTATGTTCTGAGAAGCATGGCTCTACAACGCACCATTTCCGAATTATGGGCCCCGAATTTTATTTTATATAAAAAGCTTTATATTTCCAAAATGGTGGCTCGGGTATATAATAGATAGGAGAGGCCTATGTCCAGCAGTAGACTGCTACAGGCTGATGATGATGATGGTAAGTTACTGAAAGGTGGTGAAACATGTCACAAGATTTATATTCTGACTAGTGTGATCAGAAACGATGATTTCAAAGAGACACGTCACGAGAACCATAATTAGGTAAATAAGAACTAATTCTACGAATAACATTTATGATGGAAGCGTGCTCTAGAAATACGTTAAGGAAATCGTCAAGTAATAAAACGCCCTAATTTATTAAATAGATTTGGCTCGAGTTAGAACGCAATTGTATGTTGCTCATATGGAATCTTCTATAATCTATAAAATACAAATACATAAAATTGAAGTGTCTGTATCTAATGTCAACAGCTTTTTACTAAATGCATATGAAAGTATACGGTCAAGGACTCACTGTAACCGTTTTAACACTGTTTTTTAAAACTGTTTTAAAAGAAAAACACTTCTAAATGTAACAGATACAATAATGTTACAGAATCAAAGTGTAACCTTTTATATGTGTTAATATGTGTATCAGTAATAAGCATTATTTTGTAGGTGTAATTGCACGGTAGGTACCACAAAAACGCGCGGACAGACAGACGCGGCGATGGCAAAATAGCCTCAATCCAGTCGGGATTGCGGCTATTTCGGCAACGCCGCGTTTACCGGGTACACTTATTAACACTGTTAAGAGCGTTTACGCCGTACGGCATTTCATACAAACTTTCAAGCCCCTAATTTCGAAATGAATGAACCGATTTTAATGAAACTTCATACGCATAAGCAGGATACAAAGGTCTAAAAAGTTAGTAGAGAACATTTTCGAAATGTCCAATTCTTGAAGTAGCTTATAAGCTACTTCAAGAATTGGTCTATCAACTATAAAAAGATTTTTCTTATCCGACTGGTAGTTCCAGAGCTTAGCGCGTTCAAACAAACAAACTCTTCAGCTTTATTATTGATAATGAAACACATTATAAAACGCCCCAGTTGCAACTCACAAACACAAAACACAGACAATGAAACCCGTAACATCGTTACTCCCCTTTTGCCCTTCATAAAGGCTTCCACCGTCCACTTGAAGGCTGTCAAAGCCACTCCCCCCCTCCCCCCCCCTCCCACAGGCTTGTCGCTTGTCGCCAGTGCAGTTGACAGCCGATCGAGATGGGCCCGATACACGCAGTGATGCAAGTGGGGCGCGCTCGCGCATACAATACGATGACAGTGAGTGGTTCATTGTTGGATAGGCTTTTTGTTTTGTTTTGTCTAGTAGGTACTTTTGTATAAATAGGAGTACTAACTATACTTCAATTCATAATCTCAGATAGTTTACATTCCATGCCACTTAATCAATTATCTACTTTAGCGTAATGTATTCTAAGTTGATTTTTCAATGACCCTTTGTAACAAAAAGGTCCTAATACGTTTTTGGTTGCAATGGAATTTGAACTTTGTTATGTATGACATTCAGCTTTTTGTTCCTTAACTTGATAATTATCTCAAATTCCGAATTCAAATATAGTGTTTGTTTTTATTAAGGTTGACAAAAGAGATCAGTAACTAGGCAGCTGATTAATATACAACTTTTTGGAGCATGTTGAGCAATAGTTAGATCTGTGACATTGTCTTAAGTAACTTCAGAAGCTAGGTGCACGGTTCCAATTGGTCGTTAACTATGGAGGAGAGCCGGATGTGAGTCCGACTTGCACTTGGCTACTTTTTAGGGTTCCGTTGCCAAATGGAAAAAAATGGAACCCTTATAGATTCGTCATGTCTGTCTGTCTGTACGTCCGTCCGTATGTCACAGCCACTTTTTTCCGAAACTATAAGAACTATACTGTTGAAACTTGGTAAGTAGATGCATTCTGTGAACCGCATCACACAAAAATAGAAAAAAAAAACAATAAATTTTGGGGGTTCCCCATACTTAGAAACTCAAAAAATTTTTTTTCATCAAACCCATACGTGTACGTGTGGAGTATCTATGGATAGGTTTTCAATAAAAACTTTTTTACAAAAAAAAAAACAACCGACTTCCACAAAACACTATAAAGTGAAAAATAACTTTAATTTCGGAAGTCGGTGTCTGGATTTGTATTTTAGTTTTTTGCCACCGACTTCCGAAATTAAAGTTATTTTTCACTTTATAGTGTTTTGTGGAAGTCGGTTGTTTTTTTTTTTGTAAAAAAGTTTTTATTTTTCACTTTTTAGTGGGTTAGTTTGTAATTTATCTGAGTTACAATAGCCTAATGTCAACTGCTCATCAGCAAAATCGGTTCGTAAATGACGGAGTTATGCGCGAACAAAAAATGTAATGCAGAGTAAACGAAAAGATCGTTAATGTAGACAATGTAGGTAAATTTTTAGATTTTTGTTGATTTTTCAAAAACCGCTTGTCCGATTTCGATAAAATTTTCATGGGACCATTTGGGAAGTATACTCTTTCCAACAAAGAAATAAATTTTCAAATCGGTTGGCAAACGACGGAGTTATGCGCGAACAAACATAAAAAAAAAAAAAATACAAACATCCGAATTGAGAACCTCCTCCTTTTTTAGAAGTCGGTTAAAAATGATATTGAGGTTTCTAATATTTTTTTTTTCTAAACTGAATAGTTTGCGCAAGAGACACCTCCAAAGTGGTAAAATGCGTGTCCCCCCCTCTGTAACTTCTAAAATAAGAGAATGATAAAATTAAAAAAATATATGATGTACATAACCATGTAAACTTCCACCGAAAATTGGTTTGAACTAGATCTAGTAAGTAGTTTTTTTTTTAATACGTCCTAAATCGTAAACCGCAATTTACCTTTCATTCAATCAACGCAAATATAAAAATAAAAAGAAACATTTAATTTCATAAACATAAACCTTGTGCATAAACCCGGATGTTACGGAACCCTCGGTGCGCGAGTCCGACTCGCTCTTGCCCGGTTTTTTTTATCATAAAGGATACCAAGAAAGAAATTCCATTTTCCAGATTGAACAAACAACACGATCCACGAGCTAAAATTAATTATCGACGCCGGCCAGTAGAGAAGTAACTAACTACTAATAAATCAACTAGAGTCCACCCTAACTTCCTTGTTTCTTAAGGAAAAAATAGCTTTTACTGGTCCCTTTTACAGCAATCGTTACTTTGCGACGTTCATTAGTGTTAGGGACCAGTAATAATTAATGACACTGGGAAATAAGTAGAAATCTATGTTAACAATATTGTTCTTGGTACTGTTTCATTCTTTTAACTAGCTTCTGCCCGCGACTTCGTCCGCGTGAAATTTCACCTTCCCCCCATTCACCCCCTTAGGGGAAAAACCCTTTCTTAGTGGATACCTACTCTTTACAAAGAACACAGCCTCCAAATTTCATGTATCTAGGACCAGCGGTTTAAGCTGTGCGTTGATATATCAGTCAGTCAGGACTTTGAAATTTGTATAATAGAATAGATTCTAGTACTCGTAGATAAGTACGTGTCTGGAAGGTCATTAAGAGGTTTTTTATTTAGTTATTAATTAATTCCATTTTTCCTCTAACAAATATTTCTGTTTTTTATCTGATCATAATCAGCCTAAAATGTTCCCACTGCTGGGACACAGCCCACTCCCTCTCTTCGAGAGGGAGTGGGCTGTAATTCACCACGCGGGCCCAGTGCGGATTGGTAGATGTCACATGTCTTCGAGTTTTTTGGTTCTAGGACATGCCGGTTTCCTCACGATGTTTTCCTTCACCGTTTTGAGAGCAGTGGTGATGAAAATATTTATCAAAGAAATGCGCCTGCTTGGGTTCGAAACCACGACCCGCAACTCGTTAGCCGGCGCCGTTGGCACTGGGCTTCCTGCTGTTATATCTGATACCAAATGATTTAATGATTTTATTTCTATTTTTACCGACTTCAAAAAAAAGGAGGTTATCAATTTGACACGTATGTATGTAATATTATTGGAATTGCATTATATTCACATCAGACAAATCTACCAAACAAATATACCAAATTTTATAGACGTAGGTATGTATGTATGTATGTCCACGCATTTCTCCGCAACTATTAATCGGTCGGTGTCTTGGGATCTATATTTTAGTTTTAGTTTTTTGCCACCGACTTCCGAAAGTAAAGTTATTTCATAATTTTGAGTTCATTTCTTTTTGAAGTCGGTTTAATTTTTTTTAATTACTTTTTTCAATAGCAAATAACTTTTAGCTGAAGAATAATAAATATGACAGTTTGACAAAATTTCTAAGCTGCCTGAAAAAATATACTTATGACTATTAACTGGGTTTGTACTTCAAACACTAGTCCACGTCAAAATGAAATATGTTTTATAAAGATGAGTTGGGTGTTTGCTATCTGACTACTACCTAACTATTTTACATAAATTAACCTTAACATTATTATACGTTTTAATTATAACTCCACGATGATTAAAAATATATTTATGAAACTGAAAATTACTGGGAAATTATACTATACATATTATACTCCTATGTACCAATTGTAGGTATGTGTCCGATATGCATGATTTGAATATCAATTCGAGGTCCATTGAAACCGCAATTTAGATTCATGCCCCAATTCTGCATCACCACAGTTCCTAGGAAACAGCTAAAATTGTATCTAGATTTCCAGATTTCCCCAGACGCCCGGCCTTACCTACGTTATAGTTTATCTACTTAAATCGATTAAAAAACTTTATAATTTATTTTCGAACAAGCCTGGCGGCTGATGGGATTTCCCGTCGACAAATAGGACCAACTTAAAAACACACTTTTATCCCATGTTCACACACCTTAAGGGAATTACAGGACCTAAACGCAAAAAACGCAAGTTTTAGAAGCAATAAAAGTATATGATCGACTACAGTAAACAAAACCAGAAAAATATATGATATCTCTTCAAAGTAAGAGTGAACAGGCTTCTTCTGGGTAAGCTCACTCCATCGTCGACTTTGTCTCTGTCACCTCTGACCTAGACTAGAGTCAAGAGCAAACCTATTTCAAATTAAAAAAAAATATTCTTCAGGATATAGGTATGCTAGGTAGATAGTGTGTTGAAAACATAATACAACTAATTTGATACGATAGAAAAAAATCATGAAGATACCTCTAAAAACTCTCTTTTTACAATAAAAACCATACTAATATACATACAATCATTCTGATTTTTGTCAAATTATTCTACAAGCAACATATTAAAGCACTAGTGATTTAATTTTTTAGTCCAAACAATCGATTTATTGTAGGTAAATAGATAGTTGCTTCATATTTTGCAATAAGTTACTAGCGTTTTGTCATCGCGCTTCACTTTCTTTTCTATGCAGTCCGACAGTGACCGTGCTTTAAGTCATGTAATCCCCTATGCTATATAGCTATGGTTTTCTAGCAGAGCGCGGTGCGGTAGCCGCCAGATAGGTCCGCCCCGACCCTTGCTCGAGCCAGCCCGCGCCGCTGAGCCTGTAGTTTTAAAATCGTCCCTAAATAATTACGATCCAGCCTTTCCCTTGCTGCCCTCTCCCAGCGACGCCATAAGCCGAGGTCCGTACCCCACAGGGGATGCCCTTAGCGTGTAATCGCTTAGTTTTTAGGGTTCCGTACCCAAAGGGTAAAAACGGGACCCTATTACTAAGACTTCGCTGTCTGTTCGTCTGTCCGTCTGTCCGTCTGTCTGTCTGTCTGTCACCAGGCTGTATCTCAAGAACCACGATAGCTAGACAGTTGAAATTTTCACAAATTATGTATTTCTGTTGCCGCTATAACAACAAATACTAGAAACAAAATAAAACAAATATTTAAGGGGGGCTCCCATACAACAAACGCGATTTTTTTGCCCTTTTTTGCTCGATATCAAAAATGGCAACAGGTAGGCACTTGAAATATTCACAAAATACTCAGTTGTATTTTAACTTTAATAATAAATTATAAAATTAAAATAAAATAAATATTTAAGGGGTGCTCCCATACAACAAACGTGATTTTTTCGGCGTTTTTGCCTTGTGGTACGGAACTTGTCGTGTGCGAGTCCGACCCGCACTTGGCCAGTTTTTTAAGTTTTTTAAGCCCTGGCGAGGCATCCACAGGCAAGCCCGGTTAAGCAGACGACAACCTTATAGGTTGAACAGCGAGAAGCCATTTAAAAAAAAAAACCTTCTGATAGCGTCTGCAGTTTACCCGGCGAATGATGTCTCGTTATTTATGAAAGTTGGGTATTCTTTTCTTTAGAACGTTTTTTGACAACGTAAAGTCAAACTCCGCTGGCTTCATTTTCATGACAGTCCTCACTGAGGACGTTGTAAAAAAAATTAGAAAAGTTTTCAACTTCGAGAAAAAACTAAACGTCCTTTTTTCGATGAGAGTTTTGTGAATCATTGAAAACTGGATATGACGAAGTCTGTGTGGTCAGCTAGTTAAAAAAATTAAGTGCTTTCCTAAGCAGACTTGTATTGATATTATTTTTTTAGATAACAAATAAAAAGCTCGTAAAAGGTCAACTAAAAATAACATTAAAAAACCGGGCAAGAGCGAGTCGTTCTCGCTCACCGAGGGTTCCGTAACATCCGGGTTTATGCATAAGGTTTATGTTTATGAAATTAAATGTTTTTTACGATTTATGACGTATTAAAAAAAAACTACTTACTAGATCTCGTTCAAACCAATTTTCGGTGGAAGTTTACATGGTATTGTACATCATATATTTTTTTTAGTTTTATCATTCTCTTATTTTAGAAGTTACAGGGGGGGGCGACACACATTTTACGACTTTGGAAGTATCTCTCGCGCAAACTATTCAGTTTAGAAAAAAATTATATTAGAAACCTCAATATCATTTTTGAAGACCTATCCATAGATACCTCACACGTATGGGTTTAACGAAAAAAAATTTTTTTAGTTTCAGTTCTAAGTATGGGGAACCCCAAAATTTATTGTTTTTATTCTATTTTTGTGTGAAAATCTTAATGCGGTTCACAGAATACATCTACTTACCAAGTTTCAACAGTACAGTTCTTATAGTTTCGGAGAAAAGTGGCTGTGACATACGGACGGACAGACAGACAGACATGACGAATCTATAAGGGTTCCGTTTTTTGCCATTTGGCAACGGAACCCTAAAAACGACCTTCCACCTTCCGAGCTCGCCCGAATCACGAGGCCGAAACTATCCGAGCATTCCCAAAAATTTCACATGACCGAAGCCATACAAAGTGTAATAAAACTTATCGTCCCGTCCATACTTTATTGGCTTACATTTAGTCGTTAAAACTTTGGGTCACTTTTAGAAATCTTTTGGACGTCTATAGACGACAGGACGCTTTAGCCCGCGGCTTCACCCGCGTCGAAAATTGAAATTATCGTAATCGTATACAGGGTTATTGGTAAAACATTAACAACCTCTAGAGGTCATTGTAATCATTATTATGAACAACTTTTTCTATGGGACCAAACCTGAAAAACCTACATTTAAATGTAGGGTTTTCAGGTTTGGTCCCATAGTAAAAGTTGTTCATAATGATGTTCGTATAGGTAAGTCGTCAAACTATAGGGAACAGCAGATTTTTTTTTCGCGATTTCAGGTTTCATCATCATCATCATTTCAGTCGAAAGACGTCCACTGCTGGACATAGGCCTCCCCCAAAAGGGGGGGTTTGCCGTAATCGCCACGCTTGGCAGGCGGGTTGGCGATCCCAGTATGGTATGGTGGTGGAATGCATACAGAACCGTTCTGTATGGGCATCTAATGGGCAGCAGCGTTACGCTGCTGCCCATTCTCCGGTACTACCCTTAGTCGCCTTTTACGACACCCACGGGAAGCATGGGGTGGTGCTATTCTTTAAGTCCGGCACCACACAGACTAGTCCTATTTCAGGTTTGGTCCCATAGTAAAAGTTGTTCATAATGATGAGTACAACGACGTCTTAAGAGGTTGTTAATGTTTTACCAATAACCCTGTATACATAATTATGTCGAATTCTGCTCTAGTTTCCGCCACCTGCATTATCATATCACCACGCATAGCATACAGATTGGTGAACATAGTTATATGTTTTCTGTTAAAGCTTTTTCTGCTGCTGTAACTAAAAGGGATCATCAGACAAAGGGATAAATCGGAGGAAAAAATAGGGTATGTTGCTTAATGTCCACACGATAGAAGTGAAAACTTACGACAGAAGACAAGAGAAACAAAAGAGATTTTGTAGTTTGTGTGACCCCAGAGGCTACCTCGAAAATCTAAAATCCTCTAAAACTTTTAAAAAATCACTTTTGAAACGCAAAAGAAGAGTGATGGCTATAGTGTGTGTGCGCTCGGGATAAAACGACGCATATGTCAAAACGAATTCACTCCTTTTTTAACAAAATAAATGAATTAAATTTAAAACTACTTTGAGCAAACTTCGAAAAAAAAATAGATATACATACATATAACATTGCAATTTTTTTTGTATCGAGAATCGAGATAAATTAATTGAATCGTGGATTCCTTTTACGTGATACTAGACCAAAGAGTCAAAAAAGATATACCAATAATTATGTTAAATCCCTATTCCACATACTTAACATGTTACACGAAATAGAAAAACCGAATTTTTTCAATAATTACCTTAAAAGTCTCCCCCGTTTTTGTTCAAAAAGTTAGTAAAAGAGCTGCATCTAACAAGTTAGGCGCTAAGTGGCTAATGGTGTCGTGTGCCATTACTAGCGGGAGTCGGTTTCCTCCTACGCAAGATCTAGTTAGGAAGTTTAATTCCTATTCAGCTGTTTCCTGTAGCTGAGTGCCTTTCAAACGATACGGGGCTAAGGTCGAAAATGATCTTTAGTAAAAGGCGATAGATTTATGCGTTTTGAAGGGAAACCAGAAAACCAGAAACCAGAAAGAAGAGAGGGTCGAAGCTTGCCGGGTCAGCGGGATTGTCCGAAAGGGTTACCGCTGGCCCGGAACATAAAGGGCTAAGGAAGGAACACGGGTGGGTTTTAGTCAGTAAGACACTCCCTTCCGCTCCACTCAGAGCGGGAGGAGTCATTTGATGATTTCCCATCCGAAAAAAAAAAGGTCTAAAATTATTTCAGAACTTGGCGCTGTGAGTTATTAAAATTTCGGTCTCAATTTCAACCTGCACCCTAATTGCGTAACACACCTAAATCATTGTGAAGGTATTGCTAATCCATTGCTTCATATGTTCGAAAAATTTGTCTGCTCGACAACGTAAATATCGCAATGGATGTTGTTGAACTGGCAAAATGAAAGCCATTGCTACTGATAGTGTGTTACGCTGTACCGTACACTCTGAACTCTTATAATGGGAACACATATTATGTGACACGTAACATGAACTGTAAACATTATTATGACATGTGTACCCACCAGTAGGGTTGCCAGGCGTCCGGATAAAGCCGCACACTTAGGCTTTTTGGTTGCGTGTCCGGCCAAATCAGACGGTGTCCGGCCTGTGCGGCTTTTGTTAAGCTTTTGAAATTTGACAACCGCGCGCGGCGCGGCCCCGCCACCCCGCCACTTTTCATCTTCTAGTCACTTCTTCGCCACAAAAAAAGCGGTTTTTCTTTAAAAAAAAATTGTCGTGTTATACTAAGACTAAAAAATGACGGGTGTCCGGCTTTTTTAGCCAATATGTCCGGCTAAACTGGCTGGTCTGTCCGGTTTTTCGGTTTTAAGACCTGGCAACACTACCCACCAGTATGCTTTAGCATCCGGAGCCTGAACTTCACCGCCTAGTTTTACCTTTTACTTAACTCGATTTCAAGATATAGGTAGCATAAATTGACAATTAAGAAGTTAGTCGCTCCAACTTATTGACATGTCGATCTCCTACCCGATGTGAATATGCATCTTCAAAGTTAGGCCTTTCTTAACAAAAAGTTGTTTGATGTTAGTGTAGTGTTTCTTGCATAATCAGCCTATAATGTAACGTTCCCACTGCTGGGACACAGGCCTCCTCTCACCTCCCTCTGTGAGAGGGAGTGGGCCGTAGTCCACCACGCGGGCCCAGTACGGGTGGGTAGATGTCACATGTCTTCCAAATTTTGTTTCTAAGACATGCCTTGCTTACTCATGATGTTTTTCTTCACCGTTTTGAGGGCAGTGGTGATGAAATTATTTACACAAAGTAAAGCGCCTGACTGGGTTTGAACCCACGACCTACAACTCGTAAGTCGGGGTCGTTACCACTGGGCCACCACTGCCATCAGCACAACCCCTGTAGTACCTATTTCAAATAGCTTTCCTGAAAGATCTTCTTTACTTAACGACAAAGTTGTGAAAATTCCTCACTTGTCAAGTTATATTTTCTTGTCAAATAATACCATGATTTTTTCGGGATAAGGATTACAAATTATAGGACAGGCAGGAATTCAGATTTGTTGTTCAGGTTTGTTTGTTGTTATTTGAACGTTGTAATCCTTGTAGACTGTAGATTTGTAGTTCAAACTCTATTTTGTTAGTACTTGTTGAACTTAAACTCAAGCTCAAAGCATTTATTTCAATTAAACCATGTACAGGCACTTTTGAATAAATTGTCAAAATTAAATAGTCTGTCAGGTAGTCAGAAAGTAGAAGCTAGTTGCCCATTCCAAAACGTAGATCTCTATGGATAAGAACGGGTAGGAAACTCCATGGAGACTCTTTTAAATTAAGATATTACAAAATCCTGTTTGCATTATTCTTGTTGCTTCTATATGTTGACTGGCCTGCACCGTCCTCCCATACCTGATAACACTGTCTTTTGGAAACATTGTAAATGCCAATTATTTTTAAAAGAGTAACAGTGGAGTTTCTTGTCAGCTCTTCTCCATAGGAAACGACCAATTGTAACCGTGCACCTAGCTTCTGACGTTTCATAAGTGCCCATGTAGGTATAATAAAATATTCCTATTTTGAAATTCAGATCTGTGGGTACCTTGTAAAATAAAATATTCCAATTTTGAAATTCTGATCTGTAGGTACCTTTTGCCTTTTACAAGTACAATTGCATATAATTCCAGTACAGTCGCAGACTCAGTTACTTAGCACAGCCAATAGGACGTTGTTAGAAAGTTCATTTCCCATTGAGAAATGCTTCCTTTGTCGCACGAGTGCTCAAGACTTGCTCGTGAAAAGGTCAGCACTGAGGCACTCAGGGGTAGTTATTATGATTTAAATGCTTAGGGGTGCTTAGGGGGAGTTTTGTGTCGTGTGCAGGAAAAGGGGGATTTATGGGGGGGTAGTGGGATATTGTTGCAGGAATTGTTGTTGATTGAGCTGTATTGGAGGTTTAAAGATGTGTGACTATCTATGTAATGAGAAGAGAGTGATTTAAATTTTACTTACTTTATCTTCGAAGTTTATGAATAGATTTTAAATTAAGTACCTACTTTTGATTATGATTCGTATTCCTCAAATTTTCTGACTAACTTTAAAATGAACTTAAGTACTTAGTAATTACAGAAGGCCAAATAAATTGACACTTGTCAAAAATGTTGGAAAATTAGAAGTAATTTTTACAGATTAAGACTGAGATCAGGGGGCCTAAAAAGGCCACTTTGGAAAATCATAAAAGGATAACATAGGCGAAGACAGTGGTCAGCGGGATTGTCCGAAAGGGTTACCGCTGGCCCGGAACATAAAGGGCTAAGGAAGGAACACGGGTGGGTTTTAGTCAGTAAGACACTCCCTTCCGCTCCACCCAGAGCGGGAGGAGTCATTTGATGATTTCCCATCCGCCAAAAAAAAAAAAGGCGAAGACAGTCCGTGTTTTTCTTTTCAAAGAGATTGGGATTGGATTTGGATCGGATTGATTGGTATTTTAGCACAGATGAAAAAAAAAACTGAAAAATGCTTCACCAAGGGGATTTGATACGATTAACTTAACGGTTAACTGTCCATTATGTTATCCTTTTATGATTCTGCCAAAGTGGCCTTTTTAGGCCCCCAGACTGTAAACGCTGCCCCTCTGATCACTCGCGATTCGGAATTTCTGCTCGATCACAATTTCTTTTAGATACAACTTTCTTTCTTTTTACCCGACTGCAGCGAAGCCCAAAAGGAGGGTTATGTGTTTGACCTGTATGTGTGTATGTCCGTTACTCCGATTCTTTGTTCCTTCGTAATTATTAATATGCAGTCAGTCATCGAGGACAAGATGGTAGGACTAGCTTAACGCCTACATACAGGATTGGTCCACACTAGTTTAAGATAGAGAGGAGTGACAAGGAGAAAGGGAGGGCTTTGCCCTGCTGTAGAACAACATAGTCTAAAAAATAAGTTTTAAAACTAAAACCCGACTACTGAAAAGGATGAAACAAGAAAGTACCTTCCCGTGGTCGCATGCCGCTGTACTAACATACTTATAAGCTATGATAGCATGCGACCACGGGAAGGTGCTTTCTTGTTTCATCTTGGACTTATTTCAGTAATATTTATATTTTTGAAATGTGTTAATTAAGCCCTTTCATTTGATACCCAACAGGCATGATTTAAAAAAGAATTTTTTTTTGGACCATGACTTTATGTGCGCTAGAGTGCGCCATATTCAATTTAGTGTGACGTCACATAGCCTATAGCCCAGCGGACGATCAAGACGCTTCCAACGATACCTCATTTGTCTAATTATGACAAGTTGTTTAGAAGATATGAGGGAACAGATGAACATACATACATACCGCTCAAAATCATAACCCTACTTTTTGCTTCGTCGTAGTCGAGTAAATAAAAATAGTAACAGTCAGGAAAATTAATTGTTAAGCGGCAGTTCGCTTAAGAGCGTTTACGCCCTACGGCATTTCATACAAACTTTCAAGCCCTTATTTTTCGAAATGAATGAACCGATTTTAATTAAACTTCACACGCATAAGCAGGATACAAAGATCTAAAAAGTTAGTAGAAAACATTTTCGAAATGTCTTATTTAAAAAAAGATAACTGGAAATCTCTGTTTCTATGGAAAATTTAAAATCGGTCTAATTTGACTGTAACACTATTTTTTGAAAATGTTTTCTACTAACTTTTTAGACCTTTGTATCCTGCTTATGCGTATGAAGTTTCATTAAAATCGGTTCATTCATTTCGAAAAATAAGGACTTGAAAGTTTGTATGAAATGCCGTTCGGCGTAAACGCTCTTAACAATTAATTTTCCTGACTGTTACTATTTTTACGGCTACGGCTTTGTTACGGCTGTTACTGTTACTATACAAACTGACGTACGGTGTCAACACACCGTACGTCAGTTTGTCATTTCACAACTATTTCATACAACTGTCAAAGAATAATAGTTGTCATCTGAATAAACGGACAATTTAAGTTGGTATAATTTGCTAAACAAGGCATTCTCCTTGAACAATAAGCAATAACTAGTTCCGTTTTACAAATTACAGTAATAACTACTGCATTGTAATAAACTCTGTAATTATAACAAGGATACTAACTCCTATTATAAATTATGTTATCGACATCTCTATAATGTCCATTCGACTGAACAAGTTAGCCAACGCGTTCGCACGTACGTATTAAGGGGCTTACAAGACATAAACGCAAAAAACGCAAGTTTTAGAAACAATGAAAGTATATAACCGACTACAGTAAACAAAATCAGAAAAATATATGATATTCTTCAGGATATATGCTAGGCAGATAGTGTTTTGAAAACATAATACAACTAATTTGATACGATAAAAAAAAATCATGAAGATACCTCTAAAAACTTTCTTTTTACAATAAAAAACCATAGTAGAATACATACAATCAGTCTGATTTTTTTGTCAGATTATCCTACAAGCAACATACTAAAACACTAGTGTTTTAATTTTTTAGTCCGAACACTATTTTTTTTTGTAATTTAATAATTGCTTCATACATTGCAATAAATTACCAGCGTTGTGTCATCGCGCTTCTCTTTCTTTTCTTTGCAGTCCGACAGTGCGCTATATGTTATGTAGTTAAGCCCCCTATGATATTGCGACGGAATTTTATCGGGCACTGGATTTACAACTCTTGGTGTTGAGCCGAGCATAGAGAATCCAACAGAACGCATCCCAGCGTGGCAAAAAAATACCCTTAAGGATTTTAAACTCATCATCATCTGTCTAGCCTTTTCCTTTTGGGGTCGGCTTCCAATCTAACCGGATGCAGCTGAATACCAGTATTTTACATGGAGCGACTGCCTATCGGACCTCCACAACCCAGTTACTGGGTAATACGATACCCCTTGGTAAGACTGGTTGTCTGTTGTTTGGTGGTTGGTTGTTGAATTTTCAACTCATCATCATCTGTCTAGCCTTTTCTCGTTGGGGTCGGCTTCCAAATTACCCGGATTAACCGGATGCAGCTGAATACCAGTAATTTACATGGAGCGACTGCCTATCGGACCCCCGCAACCCAGTTACAAGGTAATACGATACCCCTTGATAAGACTGGCTGTCTGTTGTTTGGTGGTTGGTTGTTGGATTTTCAAATCTTGGAGCTTTAAGGAGTGTGTTGAAAAATCCGTGCGCGAAAAAAAATCGCCGCGGGAAAATCGCGCCCGTGCGTAGGTCTGTACCTGGGCTTACGTTGTTCTAGCGTGGGTGTGATGTAAAGATTCTAGAAAACATGAAGACTTAGCATTGTCCTAGTTTACGTGGGAACTAGTGACATCATTGTCTCTGTAGTTTGTGACATAGGAAAATTTATAATACCTTTTTGTTTGTTGTCGGAGGGAAACCTTCAAAGGGCACGCGATCTCCGGGGGGTCGGGGAGTGTGGGATTTTTACCTCACTAAACCCACCCCGGTGATCACCATCAGCACATAGGGGTGGTCCCGGCTCCTCTTAAAGGACCATATCCGGAACCCCCCTGTGCAACGCCTGTATGGCACATCCCTGGGGAGACTGTAATGGCTTCCCCTGAGCCTCGCTAACCTACCTATTTTCTTGTTGGAAAAACAGTCTTCTAAAGGAAAAAAAACTGATTTTACTTTCAAATCAACTCATTTATTGGTTTGCGAACATAGGTAGGTATTTAATGCATCATAGATGTTTTATTATATGAGTCCTCCATGTTCTAACATTATATGGAGATACTATTTTTTTCTGACAAGCTGTGTGTCTGATGGGATTTCCTATCGACGACTGCTCAGTAGCCATAGGAGACAGTTTTCAAAAAACGACTATCATCGTATTTTGTAAATTATTTAACAACTTTTTACTAGACACTGAGTGAAGTAAAGTCTCAGTACTTCCACGTTTCTAACTTGAAAAATTACGAAATTACGTACAAACGTGTGACTCCTTTTTACCCACCTTAAGGATGAATATAAATAAAAACTTTTTACAAAAAAAACAACCGACTTCCAAAAAAAACACTACAAATTGAAAAATTTTCGTTCATTTTTGTTTATTGACACCGACTTCCGAAATTAAAGTTATTTTTCAATTTGTAGTGTTTTTTTTGGAAGTCAGTTGTTTTTTTTTTTGTAAAAAGTTTTTATTTTTCAATTTTTAGTGGGTCCGTTTGTAATTTATCTAAGTTACAATAGCCTAATGTCAACTGCTCATCACTAGTTACAAAATATTGCTTTTCCCGATGTTGGGACTTTAATTGTTGAGGAGTTCTCCTGATAAGAACCAGGAGAACTCCTCAACAACCACTCACCATACGCATTGTGACGAGCATAAATTGCTTAGCAACCATATTAAAGTCATCGAATCGCAACCCGTGAAATATTTGTCATTGAGTAGTTCCAATGGCCATCTGTGGTATTTTTCATCAGCTCCACTTTACCAAATCATGATGTCCGAGAGCAAATGCTCAAGTTATTTAATAAAATACCCAAATCGTTATAGCTTTGCCTATAAAATTTGAGGGTTTCCCTCGATTTCCATGGGATCCTCTCATCAGATTCCAACTTGATGATAATGGGACCGCCTCGAGAGTATACCCTTTCAAACAAAAAAAGAATTTTGAAAATCGGTCCACAATTGGGGGAGTAATCGCGTAACAAACACACAAAAAAAAAAACATACCGTCGAATTGAGAATCTCCTCCTTTTTTTAAGTCGGTTAAAAAACTGGCCAAATGCGAGTCGGACTCGCACACGAAGGGTTCCGTACCACAAGGCAAAAACGCCGAATAAAACACGTTTGTTGTATGGGAGCCCCCCTTAAATATTTATTTTATTCTGATTTTAATATTTGTTGTAATAGCGGCAACAGAAATACATCATCTGTGAAAATTTCAACTGTCTAGCTATCACAGTTCATGAGATACAGCCTGGTGGCAGACAGACAGACAGACGGACACCGGAGTCTTGTTATAGGGTCCCGTTTTTACCCTTTGGGTACTGAACCCTAAAAACAACTATCATCGTATTTTGTAAATTATAACTACCAACTTTTTACTTAGACACTGAGTGAAGTCTCAGTAATTGCTTCCGCGTTAAAAAGGAGTCACTCCTTTTTACCCACCTTAAGGGATAAATATCAAAAAACGATGATACAAATAACCTTATCTTAAAATTAAAGTGAATTAGGAATAATATTTTAACTCGTATTTTCCCCGTTATTAAATTCGAAGGCTAAAAACATGTAAACTTAGCTCCGTATTTTCATAATAACTCAGGTGTAATTAACTAAAACCATCTGATATAGAACGTAGACCTCTAACTATGAGGCAATTAGTTCCACAGGCGACGATCCTGGCGGCTGAAGGCAAATTGCCGTAATAATAAGCTTACTGAACAAATTGGAGTTGCCAGAACCTCTGCATCATCAGAACGGTCCTCTATGATCCTTATTTAACGAAGGAATTCAATTTGAATTGTGCACGATTTAAATAATAGTGGGGCTCAAACTCGTACAAATTTGGCTCATGAATTTATGGAGCGATTTTGTGAACGGTGAGCTTAACGAGTTTCTGTACTTTGGAATAATTTGAAGTAAGCTTAGATTTGTGTACATTTTATTTTATTCAACAAATCTGTACTCTAAAAAAGAAAACAAGTGCGAGTCGGACTCGCACACGAAGGGTTCCGTACCACAAGGCAAAAACGCCGAAAATACATGTTTGTTGTATGGGAGCCCCCCTTAAATATTTATTTCATTTTAATTTTATTATTTACTATTAAAGTTAAAATACAACTGAGTATTTTGTGAATATTTCAAGTGCCTACCTGTTGCCATTTTTGATATCGAGCAAAAAAGGGCAAACAAATCGCGTTTGTTGTATGGGAGCCCCCCTTAAATATTTATTTTATTTTGTTTTTAGTATTTGTTGTTATAGTGGCAACAGAAATTCATAATTTGTGAAAATTTCAACTGTCTAGCTATCGCGGTTCTTGAGATACAGCCTGGTGACAGACATACAGACGGACAGACAGCGAAGTCTTAGTAATAGGGTTCCGTTTTTACCCTTTGGGTACGGAACCCTAAAAAATCACGGTCAATATTATTTCTACATGTCTAGCCTTTTCCCAACTATGTTGGTTTCAGCTTCCAGTCTAATCGGATGCAGATGAGTACTTACCAGTATTTTACATGGAGCAACTGCCTATCTGACCTCCACAACCCAATTACTGGGTGTGTGTACGATACGCCATGGTAAGACTGGTTGTCAGTCTTAATTATTTACATATTGTTAAAAAACTGGCCATGTGCGAGCCAGACTCGCACACGAAGGGTTCTGTACCACAAGGCAAAAACGCCGAAAAAAACACGTTTGTTGTATGGGAGCCCCCTTAAATATTTATTTTATTCTGTTTTTAGTATTTGTTGTTATAGCAGCAACGGAAATACATCGTCTGTGAAAATTTCAACTGTCTAACTATCACGGTTCATGAGATACAGCCTGGTGACAGACGGACAGACGGACAGCAAAGTCTAAGTAATAGGGTCCCGTTTTACCCTTTGGATAGGGAACCCTAAAAAAAGATTGATTACTGAATCCTTCACTGCGTATGGCTGTAGAAGGAAACCTATTCTGTTCCATTACTCTCTTGGAAAAGCAGTTTCCCTTTGATATTTTTCATACGGGGCTGAATAAGATATTATACATGAAGATATTTTTTCTTTCTAGGCTAGCTTCTGCCCGCGACTTCGTTCGCGTGGAAGTCGTAAGACACCACAATTTACTAGAATAATAACCACATTTTTTTTTACAAATTTTCCTGTTTGTAGTTTTGGTGTCAGCAGCCAAAATATAAAGAAAGTGGGGACTGGTGACGCGTTAGCAAGCCACGTAGTGGTTCGTGTGAGAAGCAGCTCGTCTATATAATATTCTAAACTTGATACTGAATCAGTCCCTGACAGGCAATTCCCGCAGTTTTAAGATAAGAAAATTCACGTTCTAATCTCAGTCTTAAGGTGCCACTAGTCGATATTTTTTTCCATACTTTCGGGAGAGTATCACTCCACTGTTTGAGATTGTGCATCCAAAGTTAAACATGATATCGTTTTGACTTATTATTAATTTTGTCAGTACGGAAAAAGAATAGTAAAATAAAAAGCCATTAAAAAGTTATGAGCTAACAAAGATTCGTT